>JAHNEJ010002846.1:0-29608 GCA_022559845.1 Amorphophallus konjac | reverse complement strand
ACCCAACCCATTAACTCAAGTCTAGACTTGGGCCTTCCAAGTCTTGGTGGCCCATGAGAGGGAGTGGCCCAATTGGGCCTTCAATGACTAATAAGGTCCATAAGGGTGGCACTTGGTCCAATATGAACTAGGCTTTCTAATGGACTCTACTAATAGCAATCTAACCTTGGACTTAACATAACAAATGGCCCATTGGCTTGATATAAGCCTTACAAGGAGCCCAAAAGAAAGAAAATACACAATTACAATCTCATACAAGCCATAACTCACAAATACACTTCACCCGTGTAATGAAATCACCTTTGATGCCCCATCAATTCTCCCCGGGTGGGAGGAACTCGACCCCGTCGAGTAGGGGTATGGCTGCTCCGGTACTCCGGCGGATCCGTCACCGTGCCACGTAGCGCGGGTATGCTCCACTCCAAGTGATCGTCACCTGCTCATTCCATATATACTCGATATGCGAACTGCTATGGCTAAAGGTGGTCACTCCGAAGGGCACTCTCAAAGGAAGGAAACAGCTCGAAGACTCACTAGGAATCACCGCTGAGTCCCTATAGGTGACTGATCCGGATATAGAAGTAAAACCGATCCCATACTCATCAAGTGAGTCGACTCGCTTCACACTCATAAGAGAATGACACGAGCTTGCATAAGACACATGCAGACTCACCATGCACTGACACATGAATGAAAATCACACAAACAATCGACTCAAAATCACCACACAAACAAACCACACAAAGAAAGCACACTGACTCATGCACGACTCTAGACTAAGGTGGTAGCATCAACCCACTAGGTGGCGACATCCTGGGCGGCCGAAGGGTCGCCCAGCTCTTCCCCCATGGCATAGTATTCATCGGCCAGTGCCTCATCGGCCTCGTAATCGACATGCTCAAGCTCGGGAGGCGCGGATCCTCCAACACCTAAGGCTAGGGTGGTGCGAGCGGGACACTCACTAGCAATGTGGCCGTACCCGTGACAGTGGAAACATTGTATTCGCGATCGACTACTCTCCCCGATAAGAGGGGCCTTACCCTTATCATCCCGCCGGGTAGGGGGTGTAGGCAACAATGGGGGAGATGTAGGTGCCTTGGACAAGAGTGGAGGGGGTGCCGGTGCCAGAGGATGGGCTATAGGAGCTGGGGAACGGGCAAAGGGTGCCGGTGGTTGGGATGGAAATAGATCCCGGGGTGGAGGAGGGCGAGGCCGTGGAGCGAAGTGCTCCTGACGGGTGAGCTCCTGAGGTCGAGCCATGGGAGGCCGCTGATGCGGGCCTATGGAGTGACGGGGCTCGGCACTACGGAGAGGGGTGGGGCCCAACCGATGGCTAGACTCGAACTCTCCCTCAAATTGCTCCATCTCGAGAGCAACCTAGTATGCCTCTTCCAACGTCTTGGCGTTGCGGCGGAAAAGCTCATACTGATAGTGTGGCCGCAAACCACGTCGAAAGCGGGACACGGGCATGGTACTCTCCTCCGTGACACCACATCGGAGAAAGTACTCATCAAACTCCGCGATGTATTCGGAGACGGACCGGTCTCCCTGGCTAAGACTTTGCCATCTATCGATGAGTCGCTGGCGGTATGTGGGAGGAAGGTACTTTTGCCGAAGTTTATTCTTCATCTCGGCCCATGTGTCGATCGGGGGTTCTAGCCGCTGAAGTAGCAGGCTCTCCACATTCTTCCAATAGGTTTGTGCCTGCCCCATGAGTTTCATGGTGGCAAATCGGACCCTTCGACGCTCCGACATATCATACCATTCAAAATAACGGTCCATGCCAAACTCCCAATCTAGGTAGACTTTCGGATCCAAAGACCCGTAAAAAGCGGGAGGATCCGCTCGCACGGTCTTAAGGACCCGATCATCATCCTCATCTCGTTGTGGCTGAAAACCACGACGGCGTTGACCATACCCCTCGTAGGCATTGTCGGACCCATAGTCCTCGAGACCAAGGTCACGGTGTGGTAGTTGGGGAACCCGAGGAGGGGCGGGTGGAGGAACCAGTGGTGGCTGGTTTTGGGCCGAGGGAGCGGCCTGGACTTGGGCCATGGGAGCGGGTGGGACTTGGGCCCCCGCGGGAGGAGGTGCGGGTGGACCTTGGGCTGCCCCAGGAGGGTCCCCGTGTGACATCCTATCTAACCGCCCAACGAGGTCTTGGACCGACCTATCGGAGTTTTCCATGCGTCCCTCCATGGCCCTAAGGCGACCATCCATATTCTCGGAGAAGGTCCGAAAGTTAGCATCGGATTGGTCCAACCTAGCCATAATGGCCATCATCGCCTCTTGTAGGGAGTGGAAGTCTCCCGAGGTATCCCGTGGGTTGGCCATAGGTGGGGGTGGGGGTGAGTACTGAGTACCCCGACGAGTGGGCATGCAAACACACCGACTAGAGCAAAACACACTAATGCAAAATGATGCGCCTAGACTTAACCAAAACTCGGTACGCGGCGGAGATAATCGACCCGAAGGTCACTAGCACAAGTGTGCGGCCTTCCCGATAGGCGTAACCTAACTGTCGGACAACACCTTTCTATATACCGAGTAAAGGGATGTATGCGAAAAGACACTCTTTTTTGTGTTTTAAAACAATGATGACCCTAAACACGACTTAGACCGACTGATGACTAGACGTAAATGACACTCTTTTTTTTTTTTGACACCCTAGACTCAACTTGCTCTGATACCAAATTGATGCGGGACGAGACACGGACACGACAAGCTCGCGATCGTCCCTTAACGAGGGAAGCGTCGGACGTGCACGGTTGAGAAACCGGCAAGAGCTAGGGTGGTCGGCTCGCAGTTTCGTGCCCGGATCGGGTCACGGGACGGTCTCGCACTCTCTCGCAGCAGCAGTGATATGAAAATAAAGCGAGCTAGATATCCCTATACATGCTCTCTAGCAGCGGCATAAACAAGCATATATAGAAATAAGCGAAATGCCAAGCAAGGAGCGAATACGATACCTCCACGCGCTCGGCGTAGGGACGACGGACCCGGTCGATCTCGTACTCCCGGGACAGTTATTATATAAAGATTACAGCAATGATGTAAAGCCCACTCCACGCAGGGAGGTAAAGGGTGACACAATGGAGCCCGGGAGGGCCGATTTCGGGTTGACGGGCGGCTTTCCGCGTAGCTTCGGCAGCACCCGAACTAATGACGGTGGGGCCCACGTGCTGTCCGGAGGGGCCGTGTGGGACCCGGTGTCACCGCTGTGGTGGGGGACACTGATGGAAGCGATCCCCGGGCTGGCGACACGCTGGAACGATGATCGGAGGCCGGGCGGCTCCGGCCGGCGCCCGTCGGGAAAACTTCCCACGGATCTGCAGTTTCTGGTTTTCAGCGCGCTGTCCGGCGAGAACGGACGCTGCGGTCAGATCCGATGTCGGATTGACACGAAATTAGCGCCGTTGGAAAGCTGACTCGAAGTACTTCAATGTAGGCCTAGAGATCTGGCCTGGATCTTCGCTGATCTGGACTTGTGGAATTTACAACCTCCTGTTGTACAGTAACTGAACACTCAGATCTGCAGAGCTGATCTCTGATAACTGCCATTGACTGCTAGGAAGACCTTGGATTCAGACTTCGACTTCTTCATGAAAGGTGTAGGATTTTGAGTTGGGAAGATGGCAAAGTTGGTTTGGACACGTTTGGATGTGTCTATGAATTTCTATGATTTGTTTACTGGAAGAAGGTCGAATCTGAGATCTGGCTGGAGGTACTGTAGCTCCGGGAGAACATGAATTTTGAAAAATAGGTAAAAGACTCAACAAAAATTAATAAAAATGGTGGTGGTAGGGAAAAATGGACAGAAACCCCAGTTAAATTGGGAGGGCAAAAGAAATTCAAAAGGGTGGTATAAGGGGATGAACTCAAAGGTTCTGTCACTGTAGACAGAGACAGATCTGATTTGAGTTTGAGGAATGAACGAAGTGGAAACAATATGAAACGGGGGAATTTGGAGCTGAATTTTTTTGTGGGGAAGGGTCTATAAGGTAGGAACCAACTCTCAAAATTTGAAGTCGATCTGAACTCGTGGCTGACTTGAGGAATTTCCGAGCTTCACCTCTGTCCAGCAAGACAGAACACCGAAATTGATCCCGTGGCGGCTCGAAGGCGGCACGAACGGCGGCGGCGGCGGCGGCGGCACCGGTGATAATCAGAGGTTGAGAGGGGATGAAGGGAGGTAGAACCACTCTAGATCTGGGGTTGGGGAAGGAAGAACACCAAGGGAGGAGAGAGGGGCGCACCAAGCTTCAAGAATACTCACAATTTTCTGATTTTTTCATTGAATTTCTTATGAAAATACAACATTATATATGACTCCAATCAAATCTAATATGGACCCTTGGATCAAGGGTTGGGGATTGAATGGCTGAGATGAGGTGTGAATAACACACCAAATATAATTGTTTAATCCACCTTGACCATCTCCATTCAACCTTAGACTAATTACATTCAAACTCCACCTAACTAGCCTAATAAGGCCAAAAGAGGGGGCGCCCCCTTCATGGGCCTCTCTTGGGCCTAGGCTGGTCCAAGGGCAGCCAACCCAACCCATTAACTCAAGTCTAGACTTGGGCCTTCCAAGTCTTGGTGGCCCATGAGAGGGAGTGGCCCAATTGGGCCTTAAATGACTAATAAGGTCCATAAGGGTGGCACTTGGTCCAATATGAACTAGGCTTTCTAATGGACTCTACTAATAGCAATCTAACCTTAGACTTAACATAACAAATGGCCAATTGGCTTGATATAAGCCTTACAAGGAGCCCAAAAGAAAGAAAATACACAATTACAATCTCATACAAGCCATAACTCACAAATACACTTCACCCGTGTAATGAAATCGCCTTTGATGCCCCATCAATCTCTTTTTAAGTTATCCGTGCACGACACAGTCTCATCTAAAAATTTAAAATTTTAAATAATAATAATAAATTTACTATTTACATAACTCACTCATACATTTTTAGCAACCGTTCATCAACTATTGCTAAAACCTTCGTCGTATCGTCGTCGTCCATTTTGCGTCGCATCCATACATGTAGCATTTTTCAAAAAAAAAAAAAATCCAGCATCACAATTCCTTCGGGTCGCATAGGGGCAAGGTGGAAGGCTATGAACCCCTATGCTGTTACCGTTAAACACTAACCACAAACGTCGAGCAATCTACTCTATGGATTAGGATTGTCAGAGGGTCAGACTAACTCAACAAGTACGTGGGTCTGATCTCATTTTAGATATGATGGTAAGATCTTTTTGCCTCTCTTTGGTATTGGTTTATACCGGGGTTAGTTCTAAGTTAACTCCGGGATAAATTTTTTTGTGCTTTGGTAAGGAGTTAGTGTTAGTCGGGTTAGGTTAAGGGCTAACCCAGGGATATTCATGGGTTTTGAAACCCACACCCAAGGGTGGGTTAAGGTGGGTTAACCTCCTACCTCAATAAATGTTCAATTAAATGTGTCTCTCTCTCTCATAATAAATGCTATTTCTCTCTCTCATTATTACTAGGTTAACCTACTATTTATCAAATCATACTAGATTAAAATTAGGTTAGCCCACATCCTTACTCCCAGATTAACCACCCTCCTACCAAATCAAAAATGGGTTAATTCCAAGCTACTTTAATCGGGTTGACTTAGCCCATCTTTAGCCTAACTCCATACCAAAGTCACCCAAAAAGTCTACAAATTTTTAATCGGGTTTAAAAGTTCAACTCAACAAGATTCAAGAGTCAGACTCGGACTTTGAGTTCGGCTCACGAGTCAGTCCAACTCGTTCTCTTTTTTCTTTTTCTTTAGTTAAAATTATGTTATTTTATTTAATTAAAAAAATTAAAAATTTTATTTTCAAGCAAGTTATATAATTAACGTCAAACTCTATTAGTGAGATTAAAAAATTTATATTATTAAATATATTGAATTTTATTTAAGTTATCCAACTAAGTCAGATTTTAGTCGGGCTTCACATTTTTTAATAGTCTCGATCTCGACCTTACCCGACCTCGTATAACTCGAGTTCGAGTAGAACTTGATTTAATGTTAGAACCAAGATAATTTAGGTCTGACATGAACTCGGCCCACTGGTAATTCTACTCCGAACCCTGAAAAATAGACAGTCTCGTGGACATTTATATCGGGATAAATTTTGAAGAGAATAGGTGTAAGTTATTCTAGGATAATTTATGTCTAGTCTTATTCTCATATACGTTTTGATACACAAAGGGTGAAATGAGGTTAGAAAAATGAGGATAAGTCGTTCCAATAAAAGGATAGAATGACTTATTCATGTTTCCAACTCCAAAATTAAGATTAACCTTATTTCTCTTAACCTGACTTATCTTCGTCCATTTTAACCATATTAGAATAGAGTTAGAACGGCAATATCTCCACTCTAACCTCGTACCAAATCAGCGTCCATGGTTAATTACAAGGGACGGCGGTTGTGGCGTGTTGGTGCGGGGGGGATCGGAAGCCTCGACATCTTCGCAAAGCGGTTGCCTCGTGCATCATGGATCGCCGAATCCCAGCCGTCCATCCTCTCCGCCCTCCGGGCGTGTACAGCTGTTGGCGTGGAACCCACGGCGCAACGAGTAGTACTATCCCGCTCCAGGGACAAACATTCATTCCCACAAACCACCTTGAAGAGCATTGAGTCCGCTGGGAGACGTGGAGGTTTATCATTGGATGGGCGTGTTAAGGCATGATTTGCAAGATTATCCGGGTGGCTGGTTAGGATTAAGGACTCTTCCGCCCCCCCTCCCCCGGCGCCTTTAAAGCTCCCCCGTCTGTTTTTTTTTGGGGTTGTTCCCATCCGAAGCAGCAGATCTAGGGTTAGCTTGCGGGGGTGGTGGGAGCGATGGCGCAGGGGAGCAGGGAGACGGGGAGGGTCACCTGGTTCAGCGGTCAGAAGGGGTTCGGCTTCATCAAGCCCGACGCCGGCGGCGAGGACCTCTTCGTCCACCAGACCTCCATCCGGTCGGAGGGCTTCCGGGCCCTCTCCGAGGGGGAGGCCGTTGAGTTCGACGTCGAGATCGGGGACGACGGACGCACCAAGGCTGTGGACGTCACCGGGCCCAACGGGGCGCCCGTATCATCTGGCCCCGTCGGGGCCGTTGGCGGCGGTGGCAGGGGGAGGGGCGGGGGCGGGGACTTCTACGGCGGCGGGTTCGGCGGGGGATTTAGCGGTGGGTGGAGGAGCGGGGGGAGGGGTGCGAGGATGGGCGGCGGCGGCGGCGGCGGCGGGGGTTTTGGTGGTGGCGGGGGTGGGGGGTGCTATAACTGCGGGCAGACGGGTCATCTTGCGAGGGATTGCCTCCAAGGAGGCGGCGGGGGTGGGGGCGGGGGCGGGGGCGGGGCGTGTTATAACTGTGGGCAGACCGGTCACCTGGCGAGGGACTGCAACATGGGAGGAGGCGGTGGCGGCGGCGGCGGTGGAGGAGGAGCTTGCTATAACTGTGGACAAACTGGTCACCTCGCTAGGGATTGTAGCCAAGGAGCCGGCGGCGGTGGCGGTGTCGGCGCCGCCTGTTACAACTGCGGGCAGACTGGTCACCTGGCAAGGGATTGCCACCTAGGAGGCAGTGGCGGTGGGTTTTCGGGTGGCGGCGGAGGCGGATGCTTCAACTGTGGGAGGCCTGGCCACTTTGCAAGGGAATGCCCTAATAATGCGTAGAAGAGCTTGATCGTGAGGCACTCTTTTTCTCCTTTTCGTGCCTTGGTTGCGCAGCACTTGGAGTTTCCTTTTTTTGCAGATAATTCGGTTTTCGTCTTAACTTGAAACGGGATATACAGTTTGTCTTGTTGCCATTTAGCCTTTGTTAGCTCATCTGATATGCCTTTTTTACTTTTCTTTTTTTTTTTGCGGAACTGGTGACGTTTTGGTTTCTTTCAAATAGAGAAATGAAGGTCATAATTTATCTATCCATGTTTGTGTCCATGTCATTGTTTGATCCCCTTGATGTTGCATGCTTATCTTGCACTTTGAGAAATCACTGGGTTTGGATTCTTGGTTTGTGGGAATGAATGTTTAGTCATACCTCCCCTGGGTTTGTAACTAACAGTTCGCACGTGCATGTTGTTGAATAATTTTCGTAATGGTGTTTGGAATCTTTCAGTAAGTATTCAAGACTGACCTTTGGGAATCTTTCAGCTTTGTTTGCTGTTATGATAAATGATTAATGTTTGGTCTTCATGATGATATCTTTTGTTCATTAGATTGCGATAATCTTTAGTTTTATCATGACAACGTTACTAACTCAAGGTGACGTGGAGTATGGGTGGATACTTGGGAGTTCTGAGTTGATACTTTCAGTGGCTACTATCTCAAAGTGTCTTACTGTATGAACAGAGATTTGGAAATGGTGATGAGATACTTTCAGGATTGCCGAATTTTGTTTTTCTTTTACAAACTTATGATGTTTCTTTTGTTTTGTTCTGTAGTTTGTTTGCATTGTAACTATTATCTACCTACATTTTGTATGCAAGTTGTGCGTGATGTTATTTAGTGGTAGGATTTTTTGTATTTGTTCTGTACTTTGTTTACATCACAATTATTTATCTATCTATTTTCTATATTCAAAATAGGCGTGATGCTTTTTACTGTTAGAAATTTTGGCTATTCCTACTCAATCTTAAGGCTGCTTTCATGGTGGGTTCAATGTTCATTACAGCATTTCATTCAAATGTACATGAAGACTACCCCGTAACAACCCTCCTTTTGTGCATCCCAGCTTACATTTTATCACGTGAACATCAGACATGGGTTCCATGGCCCAAAAACATCAGTGGGCATTAGCTCATTAAATTTCTTGCCCTTCCAGAAGCGTAAGCCTGTGAATGAAAAGTATGCGGGATTTTTTATAAACATTGTTTGCATCTCATCTGTAAGTATTGTGTGGCTATCCTTTGATACTTGGAACTGTGAAGGTTTGTTAGTGCTTGAGTTTGGAAATTCACCTCTCGTTAGTGTAATCATTGGATCTATCATGTCTTTAAATGTAAGTGTGGCATCCCCATCACTTACATGAAGGATCCAGACTTTGGGGTTGTCGTTGAATTCTGACATTGAAGTCAACCCCAGCACATATATTACCAATTCTGAAAACATTTCATCTGGTTTGTCTGGAAATTTGTTGGGTTTATCTGTAAATTAAATTTACTAGCCTGTGCAACTTGTAGCAACCATTTCCTAAGTTAGTTTTTTAGCTATGGGCATAGGAAAAGAAAAATCGAGATAGGTTCCTATGGATTCCCCCTTTCAAAATCGGACGTGAGCGTTTCCTCTCATCCGGCTCAAGTAGTTAAATCCAATCCTTTGTACCTTCGGGTGTCTCTTTTCAAACAGGATAGGGCCGGTGATCTACAGGCAGTGAACAACCTGCAAAACAAGCAGTGGACTTTTATCAGTGGGACCAGCATCTTGCAGGATAGAGTAGCCGCCCTGTGCCAGGTTAGGTTGCAGAGCAACCTCATGCAGGTGGCCAACCAACTACTTGCCATACTTCTTTGCACGTACAGGTGGTTAGTTTGCTGTGTACGGGCACAATCTTATGCAGTGGAGCAGAAGGGGGTGGGAATGAATAAAGTGGAAGAAATACCCAGGCTACCGGTTAGCTGTATACAGCAGAAACAAGGAAGAACATTCTCTAATCTTTAGCATGGTATTGGGGGCTGGTCCTTGCAGGTTGAATGGGAAGGGAGCAGAAAGTGGGAGGAGCATTGGCATGGTGGAGAATGGATGGGATAGAAGATTTTGTTTGTGATAGCTGTGGAGAAGAATGTCAGGAGAAAGCATATGAAGGATCCAGAGAAAACATACTGAGGCGCCAATGAATTGGCTTCTTGCCTGTGCTAGGTGAGAACAGGGTTGGCTGACTGGTTGGGATGGACCGACCCGGATCCGCCCTGGTACGGTATGGGTTGGTCTGACTCGGCCCGAGTTATCCAATTGAGTCCTTTAAATGACTTGGGCTGGCTCGTACCATATTGTGACCTGGGTTCGCCATGGTACAGTACGAGTCAGCCGACTCACATTGATCTGGTCTAAGTCAGCCAGCCTTGGGTGACAGGGTGAGAAGTGGATTTTGTGGTTTCCTTCTGGAGTGATGGGGAATTTAAATTTCCACCTACATGTATGGGTCCTTAAAGAGGAAATCCAAATCCCAACCAGTTCTTCGACACCTACCCCCTTGCAAATTCTGTGGTTTTCATTTAACTACGACTCTAGAGAAAGTTTCTATCAGTAAAATGTTCTCTAGATAAGCTGAACCATGTACAAACTGGTTCAATGGATTCTGGGTTTGATATGTTCTGATGCTTTTTGATTAGGTCGAGTATGTTTGTCTCTGCTTTGGACTTCTTCACAGACATGCCTGCTGCCACAATGTTCCTCAATTGCCGATTTTCATTAAGATAGATGTTATACTCATCCATTGCTTTGTCATGTGTGCCTTGGGAGTTCAATGTCCCTTCCAGCACAGTTTGTTTCAAGGAAGGATTGGGAATCGGAATCGAATAAACAGTGAAGTGAGGAATGAACAGTACTCTGATTTTTACTATTCATCCTAGAGGAATGAATTGTTCTGTTATTATTATTAGTATTATTTAAGGGTGGGGATTGTGCCAGATCGACCCGATCCAAATCCGATCTGAACGGCCAATCAGATCCGATCCTTCCTTCCATGGTTCGTTCTCTTCAGCTTGCACTGTTAGCTACCTCTTCTGCTGCCTGGTAGCCAGGCTGAATGGGGGCCGAAGTGGTTTGAGTCCCCAGATGAAGAATCTTTCAGGCTGTGCTAAAATGGTTTAGTCCGGCTTGCAATTTAGGACTGTAACACGAACCTGATAGATTAGGTAGTAAGTTTTGGGAATGAGGACTCCTTGCGGTTGAATTTTGAAGTGGATGTCTGATAATGCATCTCAAAATGATTTTGTGCTATGTAGTTATTATGTATTAATAATATGGTTGTATTATGTACTTTTATATGCTAAACTAAACATGTATTTAATCTATATTTCTCTCTCTCTCTCTCTCCTTTTCATGTGGCTCTAGCTATTGCCTTGCAAAAGTGAGCTTCATGTGAACATTCGATCAGATGGTGACAACTTATTGAGTTCTCCTCGTAAGAACCATTATGAAGGTTATGGGAACTAAAATTAGAACTCTAACCGAGTTTAGTGACTCTTTGCCTGGGCTAGTTTATGCTAACGCGTGATGCCTTCACGCCTGCACAATCGAACGGTGCCTTCGGCTCCTAGTTTTGATGAACTTTCTAGTTGTCGCGAATTCTCAGGCAGTTGCCATCATCCCAGCTTTCCTCCGATTTCAGTCATGTAGCCCTTCACTCTTTTATAAGCGAAGAATAAGTTTCTTCGTGATTGCTGCATGTAGCACATTTGATTCGGCATCTTTTTTTCCCATCAGGCCCTCTCTTTCTATCTCCTTCCCGCCGGTATGGTACGATTGTTCGCAGAATAAGATGTTGGTAACTCGGATACCATGGGATTAATCATCCTATTTGTTTGTTCTGGTGGATCTGTTCTTCTAATCTGTATCCGAGTTAAAGAGTCGAGGGTCTGTTTGATAATAGAATAGGTTAGGATAAGTTATATGAGTTGAGTCAGGGTGAATTATTCTTTAAGTTTATCTTTTTTGAGTTTGACGGTTTATTCTTATTCTGAGAATAACTCGTTCAATATGAAATGATAGAATGAGTTACTCTTACAATAAAGATCTTATTCTTAACCGATTTCAAATAACTTAACCATGTTATCAAATTAGGTTTCAATGTTTAGGGCAGAATAAGTTAACCCCCTCCTTCTATATCAAACAACAGTGTTTATTCTTTGGTATAATTTAACCCCAATTATGGTCTCTCTCTCTCTTAAACTATTCTCCGAACAAACGGCCCCTGGGAGAGTTCGTACTCTCTCGTTGTAGGCTGTCTTGGTCACGCCACTTTTCACCGGGACGCGACGGGCACCTCTTTTTCGCCTAGTGCCACGCCGTCCCCTCTAAAACCTCGGATGATGTTACGTTCACTCTCTGGTCACCCGTTATGTTGTTTAGTTAAAAGCTCTAGTGACACAAGTACGGGGACCCATTTTTTCAAATGCCAACAACAAAGTGACGAACATTCTCGAGAGGGGGAAAAGTTGGTTTGGAAAAAAATGGGACACGTGGAAGCTCCGGATGATCTCAAATTCTTTAGAGGGGAAGAGATGGGCTGATCGATATAATAACAACAACTTAGTTCAGATGGGTTTTAGCATCAACCTATAAATCAAAGTTGCCTCTTTGAGTTTCCGAGGATGTGGACATTCTCACCTGTTCATCTCTGTATCTCTCCTCCTCAAAATGTTGTTTATGCATTGGAGGCCAATGCAACCTGCTCTCATTTGGTAAAGTTTAAACTCTATCCGTTGCTTCCGATGATCGAAAACCTTTGCGTGACATCTTTCCAAACGGAATCTTAATACTTCGTCGTCGTCGTTACGCAGGGTCTTTCGAAACGAGGCCCTTGACGCTTCTGTCATCATCTTTTGACTTTGAGGTGGGTTGATCGTCGAGAGGTTCGTTCTCTCCCAATCATCTCCCAATCAAATACGATTGAGATGACTCTTGACGCCTTCTCTCACGTCTACGCTGAAGTCGTACACATCTCAGGGTATAGGGATGTAAATAGATCGGGTTCAACTTGGGTAGACTAATGCCATACCCTATCCGTGAAAATTTTATAAATACCATACCCGAATAATATCCTATTATTTTGACGGGTATGGATACGGGTATATCCGTCACGGGTATGGATATATCCGCGGATATCCGTATCCGTCCATAAAGCATAAGTCTACATCAACGTCTAAGAAAATGTGAGATTTATGAGACTTGGAAAAATAGAAATTCGGTCAATTCTTTCTTTTCTAAAGTAATTTTTATGTTTTATAAAAACGTCTTTACAATTTAACAAGAAGTCCAAACTCACAAACTCAACAAGACGAGCAACATGTTAAGTTCATGTCAAAATTATAGGCATAATATGCACGATAAGTTATTAAGAGCGGGTTCGGATCGGGTATGGATTCGGGTGCACTAAATCTATACCCTATCCGAATATGAAATGCATATTTTAAACATATCCGAACCCGAATCCATATCCGTTTATTCGGATATTACCCGACCCATCACGGGTCGGATGATGCTGGTAATCGGGTTTGCGGGTATTTTTGACATCCCTACCAGGGTACAAAAGGCAAAAGACATACCGAGTTGGAACAAAGAACGTGAGACAAGAATATTAGGTTAGGGGTATGATGATGGGAAGTAGGATCACACTATGTTCGTCCATAAAAGGTGCAATAGTGCCGAATCTATGTATACAAGACGACATGCCAAACAAGGTCTGCCATATATTTAGCGGAGATTAAACTGAGGCTGTGTTTGATAACGCGGTGGAGAGAAATCGGTGTCCCCAAACGAGACAAAAAAAATCTTGGTTTATGCGTCCGACGGATTATTGTACGTGAGAGAGTGCACGCACAAATAATTCAAAAACTCGGAATTGACGGAAGCTCCGGAGAGGCAGTTTCGCGGGCGGCGGCACAGATTTTAACAAAGTATTTTCAAAAATACCTTTGCCCTCCACTCGTATCGGACGTGGCCCGCAACTCGACAGATCCTCCCTCCACCCTCACCGTTGTCCCTCCCACCAGCCCTCTGTGCCCGTCGGAGCTGTAGAAGCTCGCCTAGTCGTCGCAGGAAGAAGATGAACAGGAGTGCTACAGTGTCATGATTTTTTGCTACAGTGTAGCATTCCTAAAGCATTATTCATTAAATAAAATGGTTAAACGAGAGGGCAAAAAAGTAATTAAAATGTTCACACCTAATAAAATCTCAGAATCGTCTCATCTCACCCAAACGAGATTTTAAAAATTTTATAATTTTTTGTCATGCCGTACATTGTACTCGAATGTGGATTTTGAAAATTTTTAAAGTTGGCCAAGCGTTTCCAAACGTCTAAGGAAAGAATGAAACGAGGCGAACGAGTACGAGGGGATTATTTAAGTTAGGTCTTCTTCTCCTCCAAATTTCATAAGATGCAGAGTCATTTTATTTAAAGGAGATTATGTTTAAAGTATAGTAGGCAGTTAAGAGGGCCTCCCCTCACAAGTTCTCCGGCATTCCTGAATTAATTAGTGTAGACGGCAAAAGAGTGTCGTCCACCCTCGGGGGAAAGAAATAATGATGCAAAGTAATGATGAAAAGGTGATTGCCAGAGAGGTGGAGACGGCAAGGGACGTCCACCCTCGTCTGTCCTAAGAGATGGAAATGACGAGATCAACTCAAGAAGAGAAAGAACATAAAGGAGAGAAAGGAAAGAAGGATGCAAAACGAACTCCGGTACGTGGCGGAGATAGGGGTCGGAAGACCCTCTCGCGCAAACTAACCCCTTCCCGGTAAGCGTGACTTACCGTTCCACGAGCAGTTTTCCATATACCAGGAAATTCGAGAATCTAAGTAACAGAAATGGGGAGGCACGAAGACTCAGAAACTGCAGCGGTATATCGTTCTCCAGAAAATTACAAAGACAATACGAACCAAGACATACCACCACAAGACATTGGTCTTTGTGGGGTTCTAACAGCGATGCAATAATATCAACACTAATGAATATATATGTACGTATTAGGACCACCGCAAGACATTGGCCTTACAGGGGTTTTTATTGCAATATAGATAATAAACATGAGTATATATATACATAAGACCACCGCGAGATATTACTCTCCGCGGGATTTTTACTGTAATATATATAATAAAAGGCTTCGCGAGGAATTACTTCCGTCACGTGCACCTTCGCGAGGAATTACTTCCGTCGCAGGGTTTAGACAGAAATTTAAAGAATAAAATGACAGAATAAAAAGGCTTCGTGAGGAATTACTTCCGTCACGTACACCTTCGCGAGGAATTACTTCCGTCGCAGGGTTTAGACAAAAATCAAAGGAATAAAATGACAGAATAAAAAGGCTTCGCGAGGAATTACTTCCGTCACGTACACCTTCGCGAGGAATGACTTCCGTCGCAGGGTTTAGACAGAAATTTAAAGAAATAGAATGACAGAATGAAAAAAGGCTTCGCGAGGAATGACTTCCGTCACGTACACCTTCGCGAGGAATTACTTCCGTCGCAGGGTTTAGACAAAAATCAAGGGAATAAAATGACAGAATGAAAAAGGCTTCGCGCGGAATGACTTCCGTCACGTACACCTTCGCGAGGAATGACTTCCGTCGCAGGATTTAAACAAAAGGGAAAATTGACAGGAAAGAAAGTGGGAAGGGGATGTGATCGCCAGGGGCTGAGAGCCCCACAGGAAATGTCCTGATCGCGTTCGCCGCCGAAGCGGGAACAGTGCGGGTCCTCTCCTCCTCTTCCGTCGGCCGGCCGACGAAGAGGGCCTTCTTTGGTTACCCTGATTTTATTATTCTTTTTTTGTTTTGTTTTATCTTAGTTATTATATTTTTTTTGGGGGGGGGGGTTTGTTGCTTTTATTGTTTTTTTATGTTTTTTTTTATGTCTTTAGAGAGACGTGAGAAGATGAAGAAAGAAACCGAGAGGTAGATGATAGAATAAGATAATATGATATAAGAAAAAACCACTAAGAAAAATATAGGTAGAGTGAGAGACGTATTCTAGACAAAACAGAAGAGAACGGAAATGAAGATTTAATGATATATGATAACAACAAGAGAGGGGAGATAGACTTCCTTTTAGACAAAATGGAGAGGGATGAGGGTGGAACTTTAACGATAAATAACAATAACAGGGGACATAATCAGAATAGGATGAGGGAGGCGAGAGCCGGGTACCTCAAGATAGGAGTGATGGTCGCATTTTATCCCCGAACTGGGGATCACGTGAATTCCTCCTCCTCTTCTTTCGGTCGACTGAGGAAGCGGGCTTCCGGACTGTTAACCCTCGCAAAACACAGCAGACAGAAGAAACAGATGGTGGATTAAAAGGAAAGTAGTGTAGTACCGATCCCTTGAAATTACAATGGCATGAGCATATTCAAACACACACCTGTTTAATGTTATTTGAAACCCCTTGGGAATTAAAGGTGGGAAAATGGTATGATGAAATGCGTACCGAAATATTCTCAATGCAGGGATTGTATTATAAACATGATAACGAGTGATGTATGCAAAGGAATCAACAGACTGAACATAATGCAAAAGGGGAGAAATGCTTATTGGTGGGCGTCGATGATGAGCTCGGCATTAACTTCTCCTTCCCTTCACACATACGCACGCAAACATTTACAGACACCTGCAAAGACACTCACACGAACACATCTATATACATATACGGAAATAGATCTATAAAGGGGAGGTCGAAAAGAGAAGGAGGAAGGAAGAGGGAGAGAGAAGAGAAAAACCTTTTTTTGAGATTTTTGTACTTTAGTTTTATTATATAGTATGTATATATGTAGAGGATATATATATATATTAACTATATAAGATACATATATATATAGTATGCTTATATATATATATGTTATATCTAAGAGAGGAGGGGAAGAATAGAAAGAATAAAAGAGAGAGAGGGAGAAAGAGAGAGAGAGAGACGGTGGGAGAGGAGATTAAAAAAAAGAAAAAAAAGAAATAAGAGAGGGAGATTGAGAGAGAGTGATCGAGAGGGCAGAAAGAGAGAGAGGGGGGGGTAGAAAAGCAGAGAGAAGGAGAGAGAGACGGTGGGGAGAGTGGATTAAAAAAAAAGGAAAAGAAAGAGTGAGAGAGGGGGAATCGAGAGGGAGAGAGATGGAGAGGAAGAGAGGGAGGGGACGGTAGAGAGAGAGAGAGGGATAGAGAGAGAGTGAGGGAACAGAGAGGGAGAGTGGGGAAGAGAGTGATGGCGGGGGGAGAGGAGAGAGAGAGTGCGGTGAGAGAGGGAGAGAGCGAAAGGGAGAGAGAGGGGGGGAGTTAAAAGAATAAAATAAAAATAAAATAAAAAGAGAGAGAGAGAGGGAGAGAGAGAGAGGAGCAGAGAGAGACAGTGAGAGGGAGGGAGAGACAGAGAACGAGAGGGAGAGGAGGAGAGAGAGAGAAAGAGGAAGAGAGAGGGGGGTGGGCGCGAGAGGAGAGATGAGACGGGGGAGAGACAGAGACGGGGAGAGAGAGGGAGGCGGGAGGAGAGAGAGAACGGGACAGGGAGAGAGGGAGAGAAAGAGAGACAGAGGGAGAGAGAGATGGGGAGAGAGAGGGGGTCGTCGGCGATGGCCGCGGCCGGAGGCGGCGTCGGGTGTGCAGGCGGCGGCGTGCAGGGAGCGGCGTCGGGGCGCTGGGCGCAGGCGGCGGCGTCGGGGCGGCCGGAGGCGAGGGCGCTGCGGCTGGGGGCCAGAGGCGACCGGAGGCGAGGGCGCTGCGGCTGGGGGCCGGAGGCGGCCGGAGCAGGCCGGAGGAGAGGGCGCTGCGGGCTGGGGGCCAGAGGCGGCCGGAGGCGAGGGCGCTGCGGCTGGGGGCCGGAGGCGGCCGGAGCAGGCGGGGGCACTGCGGGCGGCGTCGGGGCGAGCGGCTGGGGGCCGGAGGCGGGCGACTTGGCGGGCGGCGGCCGGAGGCGGGGCGTCGTCGGGGTCACTGCGGGAAAGGGGCCGCAACGGCCCTTTGTAGTTCAAAGGCGGGCACGTTCGACGATGCCCCCCTGCGAACCTGAAAAAACTTCTTTTTTTTAAAAAAAAAACGTAAAAGAGAAAGAGAGAGGTTGAGGGAGGGAGGAAATACAGGGAGAGAAGAGAGAGGGAATGAGGGGGAGAGAATACGAGGGAGAGAAGAGAGAGGGAATCAGGGGGAGAGAATACGAGGGAGAGAAAAGAACAGAAGAAACTGAGGGAGAGAAAAGGGAGATGGAGAGAGACGTGGTTTCGTGTGTCAGAGGGAGGAAGGGAAAGAAAGGGGAGGTGGCTGCTCAGGGAGAGAGGAGAGAGGGTGAGGAGACGGTGGAGTGGTTGTCGTGAGGAGGAGGATGGCTGGAGGTCCTGGGGGTTCGATGTTGGCAGTGGAAGCGTGGGCGGTGCAGTGGCCGGCCGTGGAAGGCAGGGAAGAGTGAAGGGGAGAGGGAGAGAGGATGGTGGCTGGCGGTGGTGTTGGTGCAGAGAAGAGGATGGAGAGTGCCGGAAGTGGAGAGGGGGTGGCGATGGGTTCGCCCAGCGTGGGAAAAGGGGAGTGAGAGAGAGTGTTAAAGAGAGGGGGGCAAGATCCGAGAGACCCGGGAGGGGAGTGAGGAAATAAATTATGTAATAAAAGATGGGGCCATGTCCATTAAATTTTATTTATTTTTTAGAACAAAAGTGGGCCAAGCCCATTAGCACACATCTATATATATATTTTTATTTTTGAATAGGAATGGGCCAAACCCATTAGCACAAATGTTTTCTTTTGGTATATTTTTTGAATAGGAATGGGCCAAGCCCACACGATGAACCTTCCCCCTTTTTTAGGATTAAAAAGATGGACCAAGCCCATTAACATTTTTTTTATTTTGTGTAGGAATGGTCACAAGCCCATTAACAAGAATTACTATTCAAGAAGCCACAGATTATTAGATTAAATTAGAGATTACTCAACTAACTTAACCGTGCGAGCTGCTTTGGGGCGTCTTAGTGTAATACGGGATCTGCTCAGCATAATGCTAAAATGTCGTGTCTACAGCTGCCCCGCCTTGGCGTCTGCTTTGCAGGGGAATGACACGGAGTGGAATGACATAGCAGTGTAATGAAGTGGAGTGGAGAATGGACTGAAAAGTGGATGCCAAGGCGTGATGAGACACGTTTTTAACACTACGTGATTGGAATCTTTCCTGAGTTTCAACAAAACAACCTTGAAGGAGGTCCTCCGAAATCAACGATTGTTTGGCTGGAAATAACAAAAGACTAACAGAAAGAGGGACCAACTTCTCGGCGTGGAAGTACCTGAGTCGTAGACCCGCAGGTTTCACCTTGGGGAGCGGTTACCAGCCAATGTGGAAGTGCTGTGACCAAGGTGGGTCCAATGGAGTAAA
Source organism: Amorphophallus konjac (assembly GCA_022559845.1). NCBI lineage: Eukaryota > Viridiplantae > Streptophyta > Magnoliopsida > Alismatales > Araceae > Amorphophallus > Amorphophallus konjac. The sequence continues at coordinate 10,549 of JAHNEJ010002846.1, read as the reverse complement.
TAAAAAGGGTAGCTAATAAATCCAAACAAAGGTCTCTTTCAGCCAGCCAGCCCAAGGTGGTTTCACAGAAACTCAGTACTTGATTCAGAATGGAATATCCCGTATTAATCAAGAATTTAAGCACAGCGGCCCTCACAATCGAGTTAAATGAATGATCTTTCACAGTGATATCAAAGTCCTACATGAATGCATGCTGGGTTTAAAGAAAAAATTAAAACAAACTAAAAGTAGAAAATAGCCAAGGATAATATTGTTAAGTTGCTTAGGACGGGTCAGGATACCGATTCGATGAGCCGATACTGAGCCGGGGGCCCGTTTATCCACGCACCGACTTCACCGAATGGAACCATCGTCCCCGAGCTATCACAACCTAACGGCCTATCCTTATGTCCTGAACTCCTCTGGAGTCATCACTGTTTTTGTTAGAGGGGAACTCAAACTCCAGATTCATCCAAGGTATAAGGTCCTTGATGTGCTCTAATAGCGTAGATATCATATAGTAGGATGCATGACACAGTGGGGTCAGTCACCGGGGTAACTGATGGTGGGACATGGTAGGGCAAAGGCGCCCTCTTGCTTTCTTATTTTGTTCTTGGAACCTGCACCGAACAGCAAGCAGTGAAGAAGGATTTATTTCATAAGAAGTAAAATTACATTCAACTGTACAGGACCTCCGCACATCAATACAGGAGCAGGGGAAAACACGACACAAATCAGACAAGATTTATTCGGTTAAAATTCACCACGGTAACTTGTCATAAATGCTTTACATTTACCTTTTTACCCCCCTCTTCACTATAAGTACCCCTTTGCTCCTTAGCAAAAGATCATCCATTGGTGGTTCGGTGAGTCAAGCTCTTTTTGAGATGGGAGAGAAATCCCGCCCTTTTGAGATGGAAGGTGGGCCTTCCCGCCCTGCCAAGAGGAGCAAGTTCGGCCGCGAATTCAGGAGGTTGACCGACATTGAAGGCCATCTGAGCGAGAGGATTCTCTCACGAGCGGTAAGTTGGCTTTTCATCCTAGTTTCCTTCATAAGTTCTCCCTCGCTTTTTCATTCCTTTCTTTTCCTTCCTTTCAGCCGTATCCTCTTTTTCCGGGCCCGAGAAAATTCTCAAAGCTGCCCTGGCTATCGAAGCTTACGTCTAACATCACTATCAGTATGAGGGCCGTTATTTCAAAATGGCATCTCCAAGGGTTGGTGATCCATGCCAAGCATTATGACAAGATCTCCATGGATTGGGCGGCCCTGGGTGCATTGGCAGAGGTTTGGCATCCAGAAACCCACACTTTTATCTTCCCTACTTTTGAGGCAACGGTCCTCCTCGAGAGGCAGAACTTCTGCTAGGCTTAAGAGGTCGATGAAGGATGACAGGATAAAGGTTTCGCGGATGCGGAAGAGGGTATCTACCGAGGAAGTTCTTGGAAGCTTTATGCCATCTGGAACCATAAAGAGCGTTCAGACTCAGAACGGAGTCAACTTGCAAAAGCTCGCAGCCTGGACCGTGACTGCCTTAGAAGGGTTGATAGATGATGAGCATTTAGAAGGGCTTATGAAAGGGTTCACAATTTGTTTGGCCGGAGCTCTCCTCTTTCCTTGTACTGACAACATCGTAGAGGAAGACCAATTGGGAGTGATTTGTGGACTTTGGGAGGGAAGGAGAGTGGGGCCTGCTGTCCTCGCGCATCTTTACAGTGGTCTCACGGCTTCCAGCATGGGTAGGCCTCCTCACGGGTGCATGCTTCTCCTCAACTGCTGGATTGATCTTCACTTCAAATTTCATCACTACGAAGGGGTACAGACCGCCTCCAGGATTTTCGAACAAAGCCCCCTCCATTACATGGCCGATGTGTTGGGCTTTAGTGGGAAGGTGGCCAATCGCATGCCCTGTCTGAAGACACGCGGTGACTGGCGTACTCACTTCAGCTCCTTGGCGCGAGAGATGTTCACTTGTGTGCCAGCATGTTTACTTTCACGTAGGCTTCTCACGCGATCTTCTCCTGATGCGGAACTCCATCTTATCGGTGCAACCAAATTTGTTCTTTACAGCTCGCACCGGTGCTGCCTGCAAATTGGCCTTCCTCGGCACTCTCTTCCCATGCCATCCAACCTTCCTCTGATTAAGGAGAGAAAGCTGGGCACGGAGGATGATGCGAAGGATGTGAAGGCGATCAAAGCTTCGTGGAAGGCAAGCATTCCGAGGAAGGTGACGGTATCTGTGAGTGAGGATCGAGAGCTATGGGAGACTTATGTAATGGAGCTCAGGAAACTGAGGCCTGAGGTGCCCAAACCCTGATGTATGTTATCTTGTTTTGAAATAAATGCGAAGCCTTAATGCCATTACATGTTGTTTCAGTCTCTCCCCTCCTTTTCTTTGTGACTGGAATGGCGGACGTCGGGTGATGGTCGGCCGTTACCGAATAGGATCTGGGGGACTGAGGCAACTACAGTATGCGGAGATGCCCAGAGATGTCATGGAGCTGAGGATTTATCTTCAGGTGGCGATGAGAGAAGTAAACTGGGAGAGAATGGAAAGAGAGGATGGATAAAGCTACATCGGGATCGAGAGGAGAGGAGGGCACGTGAGGCCCAAGTGATGAAGCTCCGGAAGACACAGCGCTCGGACACGTCACTCCTTCAGAGTTACTGTTGCTTGGAGGAGAGTTGGAGCTCACGGTGGAGGAGCTCCGGGGGTTGGTGTAGTCTCCATCGCAGAGCAGGGGGCGGCTCAGCCAACAGCCTCGGGTTCAAGAGCTTCGCGGCCGTCGGGGTCGCGAGAGAGGCCAGAGGAGGGCGACGAGCGCTACCAGAGAGGGTGAGAATGCGCGATACGATGAGACAATCGTAATGTCGCAGAGCTCTAGATGACCTCCCAGGGACCTCCCTCTTAGGAAAGGAGAGGGACGACCAAGGGGGGTAGTGCGAGATTTGGCAAGTTGCTCATACACCCGCTCTCTTCTCACGGTGAACACGACAGTTTATATAGACGTATGAATGGAACGACATGCTCTCATGCGACGGGTTTGCCCGCCATGCGTTCCTTCTCTTCTACGCCTCTTCTTTTCATGCCGTCCTCATGTGACGTGTTTAACAGATCTCCCCTGAGATAACGGATCATGTCTCAGACTCATTGGGCATTTCTTTCGGGAGAATCCATCACAAATTGTAATGATGTACCACCGAATTCAAAGATGCCAACCGCCCTCCTGTCCTCTTTCCATGTAGACGAGTCCACTCCCAGATTCAAAGATATCGACTCCCATTGTCCTTTCTGCTGTGGATGAGTCCACTCCCAGATTCGAAAAGGTCGACCTGCATTGTCCTTTCTCCATGTAGATGACCTCATCTCAGATTTATTTGAATCACGATGAACACAGGGAACCTAGAGGTGTAGGATGTGAATCAACCAGCTACGCCCCCCGACCTTGTTCACTTCGAGTGAAAGATGGGTGCTTTGTTACAAGGCCCATTGCAAGAGGAACTGAGACAGAGCTGGATCATATCCCTTCAATCCTATAAATACTCCCCCCCGCCTGCTTCACTTGAAAGCACGGAGGTGTGGAGACTGGTTAGAAGAGTGAAAAGTCGACAGGAGGAGTAAGAGTTTCTCATTCTCTGAGATGGAGGGAGAGTCCAGTTTCAGGGTGGAGGGCGAGTCTTCCCGCTCCTCGAAGAGGAGCAGATCCAGTGGTAGTTCCAGGAGACTCTCCGATGTTGAAAGGCCACTCAGTGAGAGGACCCAATCGGAGCTTGTAAATGAGCCAGTTCTTCCCCATATTTCTTCATGATCCCTTTCTTCCTTTCTCATTCTCTTTCTATTTTATTTCAATGATGCACCCGCTTCTCACTTCTGTGTAATCCACAGAGTATGACGAGGTCACACATCTCATGGGAGTTAGTGGTGGCCGCCTATCGAGGCTTGCCTGACTTCCAGAAAGCTCGACTAGATGCGATGGGGTTTGGTGCATTCCTCCGGATCGAACCCATTAAGCTCGACCTCGCCCTCATCCAAGCATTGCGCGAGAGATGGGACCCAGAGAGTCGTGCCTTCTTGATGCCCTGGGGGCACATGGTGCCCAGTCTCGAAGATGTGGCCCGAATCACCGGCCTTAGAGTGGATGGTGAGGCGGTGACCGGGGTCACCTACCCCGATTATCGTGAAGTGGCTCAGAAGCTTCTTGGTCTGGAATTAAAGGACCAAAAGAATAGGTCAATAGCCAAGGCATCTATCATGGAGGCACTGGGGCTCACTGACACTCGTCACCGTGATAACGAGTCCTTGGAGGAGTTCATGGAGAGAGCGGAAAGAGGGTCCCGCGCTGTGTACTGCGTGGATGCCAGTAGCTGGGAGAGATCAAACATGGACTTGAGGATATTCCTCCTCTTCCTGCTGGGAAAATTACTGCTGGGTTCCAAAGGAGACGACATCCATTGTCGTTTCCTAGAATTTTTGGTGGACCTAGAGAGGGTAGGGCAATATGCCTGGGGAGCCGCCGTGCTGGCGCATCTGTTCGCAAGTCTGTCCCAAGGGACAGATCGAGAGGTGACTGTGAGTGACTTCATACCGTTTCTCCAGGTAATTATTTGTTTATTTATTTATGCAACTAATCTATTTCATGAAATGCTGATGACATGTGACGACACAGGTATGGAGTTATTACTACATCCCAATGGGGCGAGCTCGACAGTGGCGTGTGCTGTGGCACCACTAGCTCGGCGGTGGCAACCCATTATGAGCACAACCTCTCTATCTTACCAGCTGATGGTATTAAGGCGTGAGCTGCAAGAGTTCCCCGCAGAGATGGTAGGACTCCATTTTTTTTGTCTTTTCTTTTGTCTCTTTTTTTTTTTGGTTCTTTTGAGTGATTAAGGAGATACACGCATGCCAACGTAGGTGATCTGGAGGCCTTACTCGGGCTTGGTCGATGTCGACCAACCGTGGGTCATCGCAGGTCGCCCTCGATTTGGTCGGGACCTTTCGGTCCACTGCCTGAATGAAATTGAGCCACTCCGGCTACGATTGGTCATGAGGACTCTAGGGCTTGCCCATGAATGGGTAGATATGACCGTACCACCCCGTGTCGGGAGGAAGACACGTGGGCCGGTAACCTGTGTCGACTGGCGGGTGCGCTTCCCCGAACAATATGAAGATTGGCAGCGGGGTGGCACGCTCGTGGAGTCGCACGCCCGGGATAGTGAAGATTATCTACGTCTCTATAGGGCGATGTATGCAGAGCGACTTCATCCTGAGAGAGTTGTGGAGGTATATCTCCTTTCTCACTTTTTGATCATTTTTTTTATATTTTTTTTATCATTTTTCTAAATGTAATGCTGACTCTATGACATGGGTTTAGGATGCCCGTGATACCATGATAGCGAACTTGCGGGCTCGATTGGCGGACACGGAGGGAGAGTTGGGTGACACCCGTGAGGCCTTACATGTCTCGGTGAGTATGTATGCAAATGTATATTCCTAATTATACCCCTAGGTTTTGGTGTTTAGACACTCATTGTCACTTCTTGCCATCATAGCGTGCTCGGCTCGACGCAACCCTACCAGCAGTAGGGGCAGAGGGTGCTTCTTCCAGTCTATGGATTCCTTCGTCGGAACTAGATTCGCTCCATAGGCAGCTTGCCCGTGTAACACAGCGCGCCGCGGAGGCAGAGGGAATGCTTTCTGTGCAGGTGAAGGTTCCTCTTATCCGAGCTTCTCTGTTTATGTCTCATCACACCCCTGAAATGACGGATATGGCAGGCCGAAGAGATGCAAGAGATGTTTGCTCATGCATCACAAGGGAAGGCCAGGATAGCGGAGCTGGAGGAGGAATTGCAGCGTCGCTCAGATGACAATTTTTCCCGGGACGCCATGGAGCTGAGGATCACCCTTCAGCTGGAAAGGGATGACAGAGAGAGAGAACGTGCTGAGAGGGAAAAGGACAGGGAAAGAGAGAAGGCCAAAAGATCAGCCGAGAAAGAGGAGAAAAGAGCCCTGGAGGCCCAATTATTTGAATTGAGGACCAGTCTCGGCCTCGCTGAGCAGTGGCTGAAGGACGGCGAGGAACGCTACCGAAGAGCACGAGAGCGTGGCTTTCGTGTTAGTAGCTTCTTTGCTGCTCCCGCAGATCGACATCGGGGAGTGGAGATAGAAAGAGGACCCCAAAGCGGTAGAAGTACCGCTTTTCATGGTTGGATAGCACCTTCTAGAGTTTCTCATCCAGAAAGCGGCGAGACGAGTAATGTAGAGAAGGAGGGTGGGAGCTAATGTAGGCTCTCACTTGTTGTTTGTTTTTGTTGAGTGGGAGTGGAATAAAATGTTTTGTGCTTGGTTCTCTGCTTCTTTCTGATCTCCCGAATCCCTGTACACTGTGAACGCGTCACGTGGTGGACTGAGAGAGAGAGATGGGATTTCTCCCTCTCTGAGTGAAAGGGTAAAAATGATGAAAATGAAAACGCGTGCGTAAAAAGGATGATGTAGAAAAGACGGCAGAGAGTATGACCTGAAAGGTCACTCTGTACGAGGACGTGGAGCCTAGACTTACCGGACCCTCGGTACAGGGCGGAGAACGGGATCCGAAGACCCTCTCACGCAAACTGAACCCCTTCCCGGTAGGCGTGACCTACCATTCCGAGGACAGCTTTCTATATACCGAGTGTGAACCTGGGACTCTACGTAGTAGAAGTTGGCGGACACAAAGACACACGTAGACTCGGAATTTAGAACGGCATATCACTCCTCACATAACAATAATAACATGGATATGAACAGTAAACAGATCACCGCGGGATATTGATCCGTGCGGGGTTTTAACAACAATATAATAAAGTACAGAAAGAAAAATGCCGAAAGTAAATGACCACGGCAAAATGACTCACCGCGGCCGATTATAGTACAAACAGACCCGGGATTTAGCTATCCGCGGGTATTATAGACATAAAATAAAATTTACTACAAGCACGCGTTTGGTGGTGTGATCGCCAGGGACCGTGGGCCCCAAACTGGTTGATCGCTTGGCCTTTGACGCGGGATTTGCGCGGGTTCCTTCTTCCTCTTCGTTCGACGGGTCGAAGAAGGGGGCTTTTAGTTGGTTACCCTGCAAAATGAACAAACACAAAGTAAAATCAAGTCAGAAAATGATATGATATGATAACAATCCATAGAGCACTAATAACTGAATAATAGACTAAAAAATACAATAAAATGACAACAGTAAAAAGGAAACAGAGCCACTAATGATGATGCAAACGCGGTCAAACGATGGGACGGAACGGCTTCCCGTGTACGGGAACACGCGGGACTGCTGATCAGACTGGAGGCTCGGCTTTTATTCCTGCACGAATTTAAGAAGGATTAAACATGTATGCACGTAAAAACATATACATATATATAGAAGTATATATATATCCAATGACATATATTAATATATGTATATAAAAATATATAAAATATCTATCTATACAACTAACATAGAATATTTGAAAGAGAGAGAGAAGGGAAAAGAGAATTCCCCCCCTTTTTTAGATTTTTTGATACTTTAGTTATGTATATATATGGTATATATTTATAAGCAAAATTAAGAAGGAGAGATATACTATATATATAATACAGCATACTATATAAATGCTATATATTCGATATATACACACATATATACTATTCGTATATAATATATATATATAGACAGTACTATATACTATATATTAAGTATATATATACCATACTGACTCTACACATTACTATATACGTATTATATACATAGAAAGGAGGGGGAAAATAAAGAGAAGGGAGAGGTGGCAGGGGGTGCGACAGGGAGACAGAGGGTGAGAAAGAGAGGGAAGAGAGAGAGAATTGGAGAGAAGAAGAGAGAGGAGATGAGGAGAGGACAGAGGGGACGGCAGAAAGAAAAGAAAGGGGGGAATAATAATAAAAAAACAAACAAAAATAATGAGAGAGTGGCAGATCGAAGGAGAGAAAGAGAGCAGAGAAAGAGAGGGAGAGAGGGAGAGAGAGGGGGTGAGGGACGGTGAGAGAGGGAGAGAAATAGAGAGAGAGGAGATAAAAAATAAAAAAAGAGAAGAGATGAGAGAGAGTTCGAGACACAGAGAGAGGAGGGGAAAGAGGGAAAGGAACTGGAGAGGGATATCAGGAGAAGAGAGAGGGAGTTAGATGAAGAGGGGAAAGAATAAATAAAATAAAAGAAACAAGAGAAAGAGAGGGAGGGAGAGAGAGAGAGACCGCGGCAGGGAGAGGATAGTGAGAGAAGAGAGAGGGGGAGAGGGAGAAAGAGAGAGGGACCGCGAGAGAGAGAGAGAGAGAGAGAGAGAGAGAAACGGCGGAGGGAGAGAGAGAGACAGGCGAGAGGGAGAGAGAGGGACGGCGGGAGAAAGAGGGGCAGACGAGAGGGAGAAAGAGAGAGAGAGAGACCGGGACACGGCGGGAGGAGAGGAAGACAGAGGAGGGGGGAAAAGAGAGAGAGAGGGAAAGTGAGAGCGTGAGGGAGAGGAAGAGAAGACGGGAGGTGGAGGAGGAAGACGACGGCAACAGCGGTCGCGGTGGTGCAGGCACGGCGAGGGGGGGGTCTGCCGTGGGCGTCCGGAGGGCGTGCAGTCGCGGTGGTGACGGGCTGCGGCGTCCGGCGTCGGAGCGGTGACGAGCCGGTGCAGATGGCGGGGGGCGTCGTGGAAGCGGGGCGTAGGCGTGGGTGCAGTGGCCGGCGACGTCGTGGCGCATGCAACAGAGGTGACGACGACGGGGACGACGACGGCGGCCGAGGGCGTTGACGGCGACGTGGAGAGGAGATGACGCGGCGACGATGCCAGAGACGGCCGGGGTCGACGCGGTGAGAGACGGTGTCGGCGACTGGCGACGGGAGTGCCCCGGCGACGAGCGGCAAGTGCAGCAGTGGCAGTAGACGACGTGCATGCGGCGTGGGGAGCGTCCGGTCGACGACGGTAGCGGTGGTGGTGACGTGCGGAGGGGAACGGCGACGTCGGCGGTGCGGTGGGAGACGGCTGCAGAAGGGTGGAGCTCGGACGTCTAGCAGCGGTGGCGACCGGCGGGCAGTCCAACGGCGACGACAGCGGCGGCACGGGGGGCTTGCGGATGGTGGTGGCAGTGGAAGCGGCGGCAGCCGGAGGGAGCAGTGGCCGATCTGGGTGCTGGAGGTGGGTTAGCAGAGATTGGGATGGTGAAGGGGGAGGTGTCTACGGTGTTGCATGGCCATGGGTACGTGGAGAAATGGAGAGGGTACAGGGTGTGGGCTTCACGGCGGTGAGAAACGGTTAGAGAGAGTGAGGGGCGTGGTGCCACGGTGGAGAGAGGTGTGTAGGGAGAGAGAGTTACGGTGGTGGGAGGTTGCGGGGTGAAGGTACAGTGGCTAGAGAGAGGGAACAGGAGATGGAAAGAGAGACAGCATATGGGTGTGTGAGAGGGTTCGAGAGAGGAGTTGGATGGTTTGACTGCGGCTGTGGCGTCGGGGAGCTGCGGTGGTCGCGGACGACGTGCGTGCGGCGGGGTGTTGACGGTGGGTTGCGACGGTGGTCGACGGGGATTCTCCGGTGGTGGAGGGTGCAGCAGATGGGGTTCAACGGCGGGGAGATGGACGGCAGCAATGAGGTGGGCAGCCGAAGGTGTGGTCGGTGCAGACGAGCTCGACGGTGGCTGGAGCGTGGGTGGACGACGACGTTGGTGCGGCAGCGTCCGGTGCAGCGACGGTGGTGGCGTGCGGCGGTGGTCGACGGGGTGTGTAGGTGCTACAGCTAACAGAGAGGGGGTGTGAGAACGTGGTGAGGGAAAAAGATGGAGGAGGGAGAATGAAGGGATGAGAGTGGAAGGTGTGTTATGCGTAGAAGAGAGGGATGGAGGAGAGATGATGGGAATAAGAGAGATGAGAGACAGGAGGGAAAGGGACATAAGAGAGGGAGATTCCCTCTGCCGGGGTGGCTGGGAAAAGAAGACAAAGAAGAGAGAAAATGAGATAGAGATGTATGAGAGAGAGAGATAAGGTGGGGGTGTGCATAAAATGGAGACGTACGGGAGGAGAATAATAATAGTAAAGATGGGATTAGTGAAGATTAGTATAAAGATAGGTACTTATATCATTATTTTTTTGTGTTTTTATATTGATTTCATTTTACATTTTTATATATACACATATATATAAGCTTTCATTTTTTTACACAAAAATAAGAGTGTTTATTGAGATTTATTTTATTTTATTATTTTTATTTTTTAAAACATTTTCTCATTATTATTTTTAACATTTTCTTGATTTTTTTTTGGATTTTTAATAACCTTTTGATCTTTTTTTGTATTTTCTTATAACCCATTTTTTTTGCATTTTTGAATTTTCTTATAAGCTCTTCTTTTGATTTTTTTTAACCTCTTTTGTATTTTCTTTAAACCTTTTTAATAAGTTTTTTTTGTATTTTTTGTATGCTTTTCTCAATATATATGTATTTATTTTTTTTGTATTTTTTCTAACTTTTTTGATTGATTTATATTTTGTTATGTAAAACCTTAAAAATGACTAATCACGCACGTAAATCGAATGC
>JAHNEJ010001063.1:0-25914 GCA_022559845.1 Amorphophallus konjac | reverse complement strand
ATTTCAATTGTCTTCATACCCTAACAAGGTTTTCAGGTTGAACAAAGCCCTGTATGGACTGAAACAGGCTCCTCGGGCCTGGTATGAAAGGCTGACAGAATTTCTGCTCAGCAAGGGCTACAAAAGAGGTAAGGTGGATCAGACTCTGTTTACAAAGGTGCTAAATAAAAACTTCATCATAGTTCAGGTATATGTAGACGATATTGTTTTTGGTTCAACATGTACTGAACTGTGCTGAGAATTTGCTAAAATGATGTCTAATGAATTCGAGATGAGCATGGTAGGTGAACTAAAATATTTTCTTGGATTGCAGGTGCAGCAATTGAAAGATGGGTGCTTCATCAGTCAGACAAAGTACTGAATGGAAATTCTCAAGAGATTTGGGATGGACAACTTGAAGCACATCTCAACTCCAATGGGTACCAACACTTCTCTAGATGCAGATGAATCAGGTCAGGAAATTGATGCAAAGCTATACCGAGGTATGATCAGATCCCTACTCTATTTGACTGTCTCGAGACTTGATATCCAATTCAGTGTAGGTATGTGTGCTAAATATCAATCTAGGCCTACTGAATTGCATTTAGCTGCTGTGAAAAGTATCTTTAGATACATTTCTGGAACTCATAACTTAGGACTGTGGTACCCTGCATCAAATGCTTTAGATCTAATTTCATACACTGATGCTGATTTCGCTGGCTGCAAACTAGATAGGAAGAGCACTAGTGGACATTGTGAGTTCTTAGGTGGGTGTCTGATTTCTTGGGGTTCCAAGAAGCAGCACTCTGTGGCCCTCTCTACTACAGAAGCTGAGTACACAGCTATAGGGAGCTGTGGTACACAGGTGATTTAGATCAAAAATCAGCTTCAAGACTACCTAGTAGACTTAGGCTGCACACCAATTTACTGTGATAATACTAGTGCCATCAATCTTGCAATGAATCCTGTCTTGCATTCATAAACTAAACACATAGAAATCAGACATCATTTTATTAGGGATGAGATGTCTAAAGGAACTTTTGAATTGTTCCATGTTTGCATTGCAAATCAAATAGCTGATATTTTTACTAAGCCATTGGATAATGACAAATTTACAACTCTAAGGAGAGACTTAGGCATCTTCAAATCTTGCTGAACTCTAAGCTCCATGAATAAAATATTTTCATGTTTCTTCAATAAAGATGATTTGCATGAAAATGAGTTTCTATTTTGCATGTTTGCCATTCACCATGAGTTGTGTCTGCATATTAGTTCAAACTGTGAGGGGGAGTTCTATCTTTGTCCTGATATGTTGAGAGGCTTGAAGAATTGCATATACTGCATGTGATTTACTTGCATATCAGATCATCTTGTGAGGGGGAGTTATCCAATTGTTATCATTTTGTGAAGAATTTTTTTTTTTGCATCACATGTCCTTGGATAGAGAGCATGTCAGATAGAGCATCTATGGCAGGTCAGGTTGTGAAGGTTGACTGAGTCAAAAGTTCTTAAGAGATTTGTGTGGTTGCTTCTTCTATTGAAAGAACTTATACAGTCCATTCACAGAGAGTAGAATGTCATTCATGTCTTAAACCTTTAAGTTTGAGCAACTGATGTATTCCTAGAATCATCTATCTAATAAATTTGCTGAGACTTAGATAAAGGGTTAGAAGTATATCTTCTTACATATCTCATGATCATGGAACAAGCTAAACTCATATGTCATGAAACCTGCTAAAACTTGAAATCCAGACTTCAGGGAATTAATTCCATCAGAATCAGTGCTTCTGGTATTATCTTCAAACATACCTTGTCAGAAATCTAAAGGGATAAAAATTGCCCAGAGCAATGGTCTGATGACGGAATCAACTTCAACAAAAGTAACAAATATATATCTATGTTTAATCGTCTCTTATTAATTGGGTCGCATGTTTGGGCCAAATGGGCCATGTTTTACGTTTTAATTATGTCCCCAACTATTATGTAAGAGTCTTTTTTTTATTTGTGTCTTTTAGTCTTCTTAAGGGAGTTATGAGTGGTAGGAAGTAGGTGTTAGGTGAGTTATCTTTTGGTCTTCTTTGTGGAGTCTATAAAAAGTCATGTAATCTTTGTTTAAGGCAATGAAGTGTTTTAGAATTTTTGGAAACCCACGTGAGGTGTGAAGCCTTAATATCTTCTCCCGAGAAGGAGATGGGGTCGTGAGAAGCGGCCCAACCCTCCCCTCTCCCACAGCTACAATTTTCATCGTCTTCCTCCTCTACCTTCTCGTTCCTACACCATCTCTCAACAGCGGCGTCGAAGGTGAGAAGCCCATGGTTGCAAAGTCTCTGTGAGGGAGACGGTGAGAAGCCCCAACCATGCACGCCTCCTACCCGGTACCGTCGTGCCACCCTCCCCTCTCACCACCTCCCACCACTAACCCACACCCCCACATCACGTAAAACCCAGCCCCATGTTCTATTTTCCCCTATCCCTCACTCTCTCAAACTCACGGGGCGGTCCCCTGTTTGGAACAGGGGCACCGTCGGTGCACCCATCTCCCTCCCCTCTCTCCCCTTCACAGCCTCCAACCCCCTCCTCTTCTCACTCCCCCACTCCCTTCACTCATCTGCCCTGTCCGAGAAACCCACCTTCCCCATCGCCATGCACCCTACCCTATCTGCAAACCCAGCCCCACCGCCATGCACTCCCATCGCCACACTCGCTTGAGGACCTAACCCGTGAGCCACCTGCTCTCGCTGCCGGGCAGGTCGCCACCATTCACCACCCACCAGCATCCGAGCCACGTCGCCAGCCACCGTCCGAGCACGACCCCCTCTTGAGCTCGGCCATACCCAGGATGCGGCGAGCACCCATGCCACACGATGAGCATGGCATTCTGCCATGCAACCCACGCCCAGTTCACCTCTAGCCAACGTCGCCGAGGGCCCGAGCACGCCGTAGCGTTCCGGCAGCCCGTTCTCATCACCACCGTCGTCCACGTATCGGCAATGTTCGTGCCCGCCACCTTCTTCACCCACGATGGACGAGCAACCAGCTACAACTCCAGCTGCACCGAGCAGTCTCCTTGGCACCCCGTGTACGTAGCCGCTGCCGCCCCGAGCATGCGAGGGCCAATAGCTCCGCCTCACTCTACCTCGGTGATATCCACAACCTGGTGAGCAACCGGGTCACATGGCGAGCATGACCCCCTTCCAGTGCACCGCCCAGGTCATTCGAGTCCAGCGGCACCATTCTCTCTCTACCCATCCTCTCTCTTTCTCTCTCCCCTCCATCAGTTGCATGGCCGTGGGTACCTCTCTCTCTCATCACCTTCTCTCTCATCATCCCTCTCATCCACTCATTCTCTCTATTCTCTCTCTCTCTTTATCCCTCTCCCACTGATGTGTTCTTTTTGAAGAGAAAAAAAAGAAAGAGTGGAGAAAATATACATAAGAGAAAATTTCGGACTCGGATGTTCGTCTCACATCAAATGGTATCAGAGCAAGTCGTCCGGTTTGTACCAACAAGCCGGGGTCCTGTAGTTCGAGATTCAAGAATCAAGGTTCGAGGTCGAACCTTCTCCAAGTGGAGGGGTTTGACGGAATCGACTTCAACAAAAGTATCAAATATATATCTATGTTTAACCATCTCTTATTAATTGGGTCGCATGTTTGGGCCAAATGGGCCATGTTTTACGTTTTAATTATGTCCCCAACTATTATGTAAGAGTCTTTTTTTTATTTGTGTCTTTTAGTCTTCCTAAGGGAGTTATGAGTGGTAGGAAGTAGGTGTTAGGTGAGTTATCTTTTGGTCTTCTTTGTGGAGTCTATAAAAAGTCATGTAATCTTTGTTTAAGGCAATGAAGTGTTTTAGAATTTTTGGAAACCCACGTGAGGTGTGAAACCTTAATATCTTCTCCCGAGAAGGATATGGGGTCATGAGAAGCGGCCCAACCCTCCCCTCTCCCACAACTACAATTTTCATCGTCTTCCTCCTCTACCTTCTCGTTCCTACACCATCTCTCAACAGCGGCGTCGAAGGTGAGAAGTCCATGGTTGCAAAGTCTCTGTGAGGGAGACGGTGAGAAGCCCCAACCATGCACGCCTCCTACCCGGTACCGTCGTACCACCCTCCCCTCTCACCACCTCCCACCACTAACCCACACCACCACATCACGTAAAACCCAGCCCCATGTTCTATTTTCCCCTATCCCTCACTCTCTCAAACTCACGGGGCGGTCCCCTGTTTGGAACAGGGGCACCGTCGGTGCACCCATCTCCCTCCCCTCTCTCCCCTTCACAGCCTCCAACCCCCTCCTCTTCTCACTCCCCCACTCCCTTCACTCATCTGCCATGTCCGAGAAACCCACCTTCTCCATCGCCATGCACCCTACCCTATCTGCAAACCCAGCCCCACCGCCATGCATCCCATCGCCACACTCGCTTGAGGACCTAACCCGCGAGCCACCTGCTCTCGCTGCCGGGTAGGCCGCCACCGTTCAGCACCCACCCGCATCCGAGCCACGTCGCCAGCCACCCTCCGAGCACGACCCCCTCTTGAGCTCGGACATACCCAGGATGCGGCGAGCACCCATGCCACATGATGAGCATGGCATTCCGCCATGCAACCCACGCCCAGTTCACCTCTAGCCAACGTCGTCGAGGGCCCGAGCACGCCGTAGTGTTCCGATAGCCTGTTCTCATCACCACCGTCGTCCGCGTATCGGCAATGTTCGTGCCCGCCACCTTCTTCGCCCACGACGGACGAGCAACCAGCTACAACTCCAGCCACACCGAGCAGTCTCCTCGGCACCCCGTGTACGTAGCCGCTGCCGCCCCAAGCATGCGAGGGCCAATAGCTCCGCCTCCCTCTACCTCGGCGATATCCACAACCTGGTGAGCAACCGGGTCGCATGGCGAGCATGACCTCCTGCCTGTGCACCGCCTAGGTCATTCGAGTCCGGCGGCACCATTCTCTCTCTACCCATCCTCTCTCTTTCTCTCTCCCCTCCGTCAGTTGCATGGCCGCGGGTACCTCTCTCTCATCATCCCTCTCATCCACTCATTCTCTCTATTCTCTCTCTCTCTTTATCTCTCTCCCACTGATGTGTTCTTTTTGAAGAAAAAAAAAGAAAGAGTGGAGAAAATATATAGAAGAGAAAATTTCGGACTCTGAGGTTCATCTCACATCATCTGATCACTGAGAAACTAGATAATTCATCAAAGAAATGAATCTCTTTCTATGTCATGAGGTATCAGATTAACTCTGGTTAAATATTGCAAAAATATTTTCTATCTGATCATGACAGAGCAATGGTAGCAAGGTGGTGAGTAACTCGGGAGTCTGGCCTCTGATCAAGGTGTCCCCTCATGTAAAAAGTCACCTCAGTTACTAACTCTATTCTCTAAAAAGAGAGGTAATGCAGTTCTCACACTGAGTAACTGAGGATTCCGGTATCTAGTCAAGGTGTCTCCTCATGTCAAAAGGAGTGATCTACCAAATTACTTATTGATGTTGTTGATGCTCATTAAATATAAATCAGTCAAATCCCTTGTTTTTTTTTTCAGTACTGTAGACTGTTTGCCCTCAATACTTCAAGAACCATTTCTATGGACCAGTTTCTTGCAGTCTACTAAGTACAGTTTTTGGTCAGATCTCTCTTGACATATCTGTTCATACTTGTTCTCCATCATATCTTCTGTACGTAGATAAACTTCAATCATACTCTAGCTCTCTCTTGTCTACTAGAATTTGAAGAATCTACGCTTACTTTTGTTCTCCTACTTAATCTTTTAAGATATGATCATGGGTCATTTTACACTGTGATAAAACTATATCTTTTCTTCACTTGTCCATTAGCTGCATATCTCCTTAATTTCATTTTGATGATGTCAAAGGGAGAGTGATTCTGGTAGTGTTTCTGGCAGCTGATGATAATTCTTGTAGGAGTCAGTGATTAGTGATTAGTGATGAGTTTGAGTTTGGCTGA
The DNA here is from genome assembly GCA_022559845.1 of Amorphophallus konjac. NCBI lineage: Eukaryota > Viridiplantae > Streptophyta > Magnoliopsida > Alismatales > Araceae > Amorphophallus > Amorphophallus konjac. The sequence goes on along the minus strand of JAHNEJ010001063.1, from coordinate 19,964 downwards.
AGTTTGTGTCAATGTGAAGGTTTCTGCATGCATATATCATGAACTGCTTGCATATCTTAATGATATTATGTTTTGGCTTGAGCTGGTATGTTGTTTAGAGCTGGCAGGAATTAGTGCGTATGTTGTGATTGCATGCTTGCTTAATCATCCTTATTGAGTGTATTGATAATTGATTGACTCATAGTGTTGCCATCATCAAAAAGGGGGAGATTGTTGCATCTCTATGGTTTTGATGATGTCATGTACCATAAGTCAAACATCATAAAAATTCTCACAAGAATGTGCCGTGGAGTGCGTGCATGATTAGCTTATCGATCAATAAGTGTGGAAGCCATTTCAGTGTGCATGGCATTTCATCGAACAGCTTAAAGTCGATGTTAGCTGCAGTTCACGCATACACTTAGTCTATGTTAGCATCGACTCCCAAGAAGATGTCGTCGGTGCTAGTCTTGCATTTGGTATATCTTAGGTCGGTGCAGGTTCTTATGGAACCGCATGCACGGTCGGTGCACATCCAGGGTTAGTATGCTAAGTCCGTGCAAGTCTGTGCATATCCCTGTAGCAGTGCATTTAAAGTCAATGCATTCCAATGTTCACATGAACATATGAGGTCGGTGCTATTTTTGTGTTTGCATCTCATGCATAGCTACGACAGTGTTTGCGTCTCTGTTAGCGTCTCATGCATAGCTCAGTCCATGTCTTGCTTCCGTCTCTCTTACACAATGCTGGATGCATTTTACATTGCGTCTCATGTGCATTTGTGTCTCAGTGCATGTATTGCGTCTTACACTGCGTCTCATTCTGCGTCTCAGTGCATGGGCTGCATCTCAGTCTCTGTCTCATGCTATGTCTAAGGGTGCGCAAACGAAGTCGGTGCAATGTTTTGTTTTAGCACAGTCGGTGCAACCCTTGCATCGGTGCATTTTTCGCCTAATGCTCGATCTTGTGCACCTGAGCTTCATCAAGTCGGTGCAAGTTTTTCCGTGGGAAAATTAGGTCCATGCATTTCACTATAGCGGTCAGTGCATGTCATTTTTACATGCACAGCCGGTCGATGCATACTCTGGCTATATGCTTGTCAAGGTCGGTGCAATACTCGGTTTCAAAGGAACTAAGTCGATGCAGTATCTTCCCTTACACATACAATCTCGGTGCACATTTCTACTGTCTACATGCAATGTCTATGCATTTTCCTCAATGAGCTTATGGAAGGTTGGTGCATGTGTTGTTGTGTATTACCCAAGGTCCGAGCGTGCTTTTATTCATAGCTAAATAAGGTCAGTGCACATCTGTTTAATTGAGCCTAAGGTCTGTACAATGTCTGATCTTCTACGTGGCGAACTCTGGTTTGATGCAAGTAACCTTAACGGTACTCTGTCTTCCTTTTACAGGGAACAATCAGGTTCATAGAAGAGGCAAGCGACCTCTGAAAAGGCAGAAGGCTAGCTCGAGGATAAAGGAGAAATGATAGGCACGTGATCTGAGGAAAGGAAGCTTCTATTCCCTAACACGTGGACCAATAAAATTTCAGTAGGGTTCTGTTGCTTGATCCGTACGAAGCCCCTGTTCCTATATAAAGCTACATTACCCTTCGAAGAGGCGTGCTGGGGCTGGACAGAGCTGGAGAAAGCTACCGCAAGAGCTTCCATCTTCCCTACCTGAAAAGAGTGCATCTCCAGGAGAAAGAGAGATCGTGAGAAACCGAGTTCAAGCCAAGAGAAAGATAGAATAGTCTTTGAGAGCTACCAGCCAAGAGAACTTGTTTAGTCTTTGCGCTTCTTTGAAGCTACATTCTCCAGTGTTTTCTTGTTTATTATTTTTCATTTTGATCCGAGTATTATCGCTGTGTTTTTTGGTTCCTTTTGGTGTAGAGGAAGGGAGACAGTGTCTCTGGTTTGCAAGTGACAGGGGTGTCACTTGTGGGTTCCCTCCGGTCTGGAGGGAGACTGAGTCTTCGGTTGCTAGTAACGGGGTGTTGCTAGTGTTTTCCCTCCGGGTTGGAGGAAGGGAGGAGTCTGTTCCTCTGGTCAAGCTGTGAGGCAGCCGTTGTCACAGACTGAGTCTATTTTTCTAGCCTGTGCTAGTGGAATCCTCGTTCGATGTGGATGAGGGGTGGACGTAGATTGCAGTGGGCAATAGAACCACCTAAGAAAACCTTCTGTCTCCTCGTGTGATTGTTGCTTTGCTTTCTGGATATTTTTTATTGTTGGTTGGTGGAGGTTGCCATCTACGTTGGCTTCTTTGACCCCTCATATGCTCGATCAATTAGCTGTGTATTACCGATTGCTATCTGGGCGTTCATTTCATGATGAGCATATGTTCCTATCGAGTGTGAAGTGCTTTGCATCTTATCTCTCGAGTCATCTAGTGTGATATTTTGGTCTCAGTTTTTTATAAAAATACGGGTGATCTATTCATCCCCCCCCTTCTAGATCACTCTCCGCGTTTCTATCACTCTTGTGAGAATAGAAGTAGAATGCTTGCAAATATTTTTGATGTCTTTAATTTCTAAGGCATTTCTTCCGTGTTTGCATTCCTTGGTGTTTCAGTCCCCTTACGGTTTCCCACCGACTACTTTTGAGTGCTACAACCTTCCCTCAGGTGTTTCACCTCGTTGGCCATTCCTCCCTCGTAGGATAGCTCGATGGCTTCCCCCTTTCTCTGCATCACAAGTGCCCCCCCCCCCCGCATCTGGGAACAAGTCTCCCCTCCACCGGCATGCCCCTGGGCTTCCCTCATGACCGGTGCACTCCCTCTACCCAACACCCTTATCCGGTGCACTCCCTCTGCCCCTTTTCCCGGTGCACTCTTGTCTGCGCCCTGCCCGGCACGCGCTTGGCTCATCCTTGCCCAGTTCACCCTTCAGCCGCTTCCGGCCGATGCACCGCTCGGCCCTTCATCCGGCACACCTGCCAGCTCCCTTTAACCGGCACACCTGCGGTTAGGCCCTATCAACCCGGTACGCCCTATCCCATTCCAGCCCGACACACCCTTGGGCCACCTCCACCCGGTGCACCCGACTTGCCCCTTTAACCGGTGCAGCCCTAGCCCATCCTTCCACTGGCACGCCCTTCGGCCACCTCCACCCGGTGCACCCAACTTGTCCCTCTATCCGGTGCACCCTCATCTTTTTTTTAGCCTGGTGTTTCCTGCTTGCTGACTTCCGTGTTTTTTCGGAGTTTTCTCGAAGGTGTTGCTGCATATGCGCACACCTTGACTTGTTGGGTCATGCCACTCCTTGTGGGCGTGTACCCATTACACCCCCCCAGCACTTGGGTCCAGGGGAGATGCTGTCGAATTTTCACCAGAATTAACATAATGACAATAATCATAAAAGAAAAGTGATGCGGGACAGACACGCGCCCTAGGACTCTAGCTTGCGGGTGTCCCTAGCGAGGGATGCGTGGGACCGTGCGCGGTTGAGAAATCGGCAATGAGTCAGGTAGTCGGCTCTTCCGTGCTCGGATCGAGTCACGGGACGGGTCTTGCTCTCTCTCTCTCAGCAGTGATAAAATAGATATCGAGCTAAATTAACCTATCACATGCTCTCTAGCAGCGGCATAAGAAAATATATGAGTAAAGCAAAATGCCGAGTGGGGAGTGAATACGATACCACCACACTCCAGGCGTGGGGAAGACGACCCCGGCCGAGTACGGTAACTCCCGGTAACAAAATATTACAATAATTACAAAAGTTAATTATCGCCCACTCCACGTAGGGAGGTAAATGGCTACACAAGTGGGCCCGAGAGGACCGATCTTGGGTTGACGGGCAACACTTTGATCACCCCGTCGGTGCGGTTCGGACGGCGCAAGCTGCTAGTTGTGGGGCCCACGTGCTGGTCGGCGAGTCCGAGTGGGCCCGGAGTGGTACCGCGGTGACGGTGGTTCCTGGAGAGGCACTCCTTGGGACGGCGGCATGCTGGTTGGCCTTGTGGAAGGTGAGTCGGCTCCGGTCTTCACTTGTTGGAGTTGTTGCCCACGGATCTGAAGTTCTATTTTTGCAGCGCGCGACCCGGCAAAATCAACTGCTGCGATCATTCCCGACGTTGGATCGACGCGAAAGTGGTACCGTTGGAAAGCTGACTTGAAGTAATTCGATCTATGGCAGGAGAAAGATTTTTGACTATCCCGGATCTGGCCTTGGTCGAATTTACAAGTTTCCGTCTGGCAGACTCAGAAAACTCAGGACAGAGGTGGGTTTTCCTGAGAACAGACGTTGACCGTTGTTCAAACCTCGGATCAGAAATTTGACCTCTTCATGAAAGTTGTAGAGGGATGAGTAAGGAAGACGATGATATTTGTTTTGAAATTTCTAGAGGAGGTTTGGTTGGAGAAACAGATTTTATGACACTAGTGGGTCGGATCTGGACTGCACAGGATAGAACTGAAACTTGACAGAGTTTTAATTTTTTGGTGGAGAAAGAGAGCTCCTAAATTCGAGCAAAAATGTCTGGAGACGTGTTTGGATGGTCAGAACACCCAGTCCAAATTTGGACTCAATCAGAAAAGGGAAAGAGGGTCGAACAATGGATGAACTAGCCTGCTGTGACAGAAAACAGAAGACTGGCAGATTTGGAAGGTGGGGAAACACGAAATGGGAAAAATATAAAACGAAGGCTAGAAAATGGGAAACTTTTTGAGGGACCTGGGATGGACCTCAGGAACGCACCCTCAAAATTTGGAATCCACCAGATCAATAGGTTGAAAGCTAAAAATGCTGGAAGAGCTTGCTGTCCTGATTTGGACAGAACTCCGGCGATGGCGGTGGCGGCGCGATGGCGGCACGAACGGAAGGCGACGGGGGAGCTTCACACTCCAGGAAGATAGAACACTTGGAATCCACCAAGTATAGTAGGGAATCCACCCTAGAAGACAACAATCCAGTTGCAAGAGGAGAGGGGAGAGAGAGGGGTGTAGACACGCCAAAAATGACACTTTGTTGATTAAATCTCATGTCACTATGATGATGCCCCAAAGTGAACTTCAATATTCCCATAAATATAAAGTTTTTCTATTTTTGTGGGTTTTCCGTTGCATTATTGCATTATTTTTGTGATTCGCGACCGGAAGAGGGGCGTTATCTAAATAGCGACCTTATCTAGGGCGTTTTATCAAGAAAGGACGACTAAACATCAGGGCGTCAATTCCTGGTATTATCCGGTTTTAAAGTAAATGCAAAATCAAGTCAATTATTGGTTAACGTCCTTCCTCAGGGCGTGTTTTAAATTAACGCCTCTATCGTAAGCGTGTTCTCATGATTTTCAAACAAAGTAAGTTTTATTGCCAAAATTAAATCCAAGAAGTGACGCCCTTTTCAGAGGCCATGTTTTGAGTAACGTCTTGATGTAGGTCGTCAATTCTTAATTTGACGCCCTTCGCAAGGTCGTGTTTCACCTTTCGTGTCCTGCTTTAACTCCTCTTTCCTGAATATAGTCCTGCCTCCAATAGTCTCCTTGCTCGAATTGGAGGTAGAGTCCTGCCTTCTTTGAACATTGCCTATCCTTATCTTACCAAATTCGAGCTTATCTTCCACTGAAATCCTATAAAAGCATGATCTGGTCGATCGAGGTAGAGGTTGACATTTTCAGAGGCAGAGGTTGACGTTTTCAGAGGTTGAAGAGATTAGAAACGTTCAAGAGGTTGAGAGGATTGACGGCTTCCTCTGCTTCCTCACTGTTGTGTGCTCTATAGGAGGACTTCGGCTTCCTCTGTTCCTTCTTCATCCGGTCAACCGTGTCTTCTTGGTTCCCTTTACTGTCGACAGGGACAGCAGGGCTTTCTTTTGTTTGTGTTGATTTGTCTTCATACACTATTTTCTTCTTCTGCGTCTGCATCAATTCCATCGTCAGTATTCCTCTTCCTTTTCACGTTTGCATTAGATTTATCACATATCTGCTCTCTCCCTAATTCCTCTTTAGGGGTTTTAAAAACCAAAACAATAAGGTACGCATGTTGATTTCTTTTCATCATCACATGTTTTATTTGGATTGATACTACTGCACGTTGGCTGAATCCCATCTTTTGCTTTGTTTCATTATCTTTTTTGCAAGGTAATCAAAAGGAGAACCCTTCTCATCGGCCGGTCGATTGAAGAAGGAGGAAGGAACTTCACATCATCCCGCGTTCCAATCTTCACCAGGTATTCGCGATCTCTTTTTTACTATTATTGAGGTAACCCCTCTGGCGATCACATCTCCATATTTGTACCACGTGCAAGCTTTTCTTTCCCTTATTTATACATTTAACCATCATTATCCTCCCATGTTTTTCACAAAATTTATTCTCTTGTGATTGTGTGGGATTTATGCCCATCCACAAATTGGCGATCACGGTGGGACTTCCACTATTTTCTTTTTGATTACCATCTCCATTGGCACCCTCGCGTGCCCTTTCCCCTTGGCACCCTAGTGTGCCCTTTCCCCTTTGGCACCCACGCGTGCCCTTTCCCCTTGGTACCCTCGGTACCCTTTCCTTTGTTTCCCTCGGGCACCCTCCACCGTGCACACTGCACACTCCGGGATCAGCCAGCTTGCGTTTGCATATTTCTCTGAATTGACGCCTTCCACGAGGGTGCTTTTTAGTTTTAACGCCCTTCACAGGGGCGTGTTTATTTTACTAACGCCTTCATCCAGGGCGTCCTATTTTTATGTTACGTCTGCCGTCAAAACGTCTTTACATCATCTTACTGCTTTAATCACTCCTGTGAATTCACGCCCTGCCCCAGGGCGTTCTATTATTACATAGCGCCTCACCACAAGGCGCTTTATCAGATTTGACGCCCTCACGTAGAGGCGTCCCTTTCAGATTTCGCGCCTCTACTAGAGGCGTGTTTCTGTTTCTCGCTGCTGGCTCATAGCCTCTCGAAGTGATTCACGACAGTGACCCTGTCGTTGCTTTGGTTGATAGCGACCTACCCCAGGTCGTCTCTTTCCTGCGTTTTACAGAACCTTGCTTCCTGCTGCTGTCTGTGATAGTTTGTTTGGTTGTCATATTGCTTGCCTATATTGCTTTGATTTGATCATATTACTTTGCATATTGTGGCATTTGGTTGAGAGACCTCCTCTCTCTACACTAGGATTCCACACACCCTTCTTGGAATCGGGATGACCCTCCAATGAGCATTCCGTCTCTTTGGACCGGAAATCCCTTTTCCAAGACCTCCATAAGTCCCCGCACCCATGGATTCCCTCACGGACGCCGGGCTGGTTGTACCCTCGAAGTACCGGAGTTCTAGAGAACCTATTTGTTGGTAAAGAGAGAGAAAAACCTAGTTGACCCGGAGGTCACACTTGGATCAAACTAGGTTTCACTTGGCAAAAGGAGTGAACTATTCACAAATAATCCACTCTAATATCAAACATCAAACATTAAAATTCTGCGTTGCTTTCCAACATTGTTTGCATAAACTTAGTTGGGGCGATTTAATTGTGTTGCTTGGATTAAGTGCTTTGTGTGATAATTCCTTCATTAAGCTCTCTCTCTCTTAAGCATGAAACTTCGTTCAGATACGATCATCAACATGGCAAACTATGGGTACACTTACGATGATGTGGATCAAAATGTTTTTAGTCAATCTTATGAGGACCACCACCAAGACTCCATCTGTTATGAGGAAAACTATCCCCCTCATCACCCTCATTATTCACAAGTTCATGTGGTCGATAGCACCTCTCAAGGGGTTGAGCCTTCCTCTCAGGCTCTACCTTCCAATACTTCGGGGAACTCTTCCCCATCCATCAACGTTACAGATTTAATCCAAGCTCTCTCTCGATTGGATGACTCCTAGTGGCAAGCTATTCAGGCCGCTTTGAAGGGGAAGTCAGTTCCCTCTTCTTCTTCCAACCCCCCTCCGGCCGAGAGTGGCCATCACCCCGTTAACGACCAGGCGGTCTTGCATAAACCCCCCTCTCGTCCACCAACGCCTGTCACGGCCATACCGGCCCAGCAGGCGAGTTATTCTGCAGTTAGGCACCAATTCCCCCAACCTCCTCAGATTCTACGGTCGCCTATACCACATTCTTTTGTTCAGGCCCCAGTTGAGTCCGCCTCTAACGCTTTGCTACTTCAGAAGATGGCCCACATGGAAGAACAGCTTAAGAAAGTCACTGCGGCCAAGAATGCACCAGAAATCTCGCTCCCCACTCTGCCAATTTTCCATCTTCCTCCGTCCGAGATGCCGAACTTTCGGCGGTACAATGGAACTGGCAATCCGGTCATTCATTTGAAGGATTTTATGTACGAGACCTCCTTCTGGCAAGGCAACAAGGCTTCTCTGGCCTATTTATTCAGAAGATCTCTGGAGGGGCCAGCCCTCGAATGGTTTTATTCCTTGGAGCCAGCTGATGCCAGTGACTTCGATGTTGTCCAAAGGAAATTCTTGTAAAAGTATAGGGACCGTGTTGGACCCTCTCTGTCCGTTACAGATTTAGTTGCAGAGAAAATGAAGTCTGAGGAGGACTTCATCATATTTGCTGATAGATGGTGGTCGATGGCCGAGAAGCTGAAAGACACATTGTCGGAACATGAGCAAGTAAAGATGATTATTTCTAATGCAACTCCTCAATTCCGCCATATTTTGGCTATGAACCGGCTGACTACTATGGAAGAGCTCTATGAGAGGGCTCGTTACATCCAGACATAGATGAAGGATTTGCCCATTATGGGTATGTTTGAGCCGAAGCCTCGGCTGTTTAAGAAAACCACCAATGTTAACAGCGGGCCCACAACTGAGGGCACCGTCACAAATGAGCAAGTCGGCGCAGTTGGCAACCCCCACCATCAAGCTAACCCACGTCCACCACCGCCTCCACGACAGAACTCTCATTTTAACCCTACTCCACAACTCCAGTTCGCACCTCAACACTCCTTTGCTCCACCGCAAAACTAAGCCCCCCGCGTAGACCCTCCAGCTCCACCACAATACCATCAAATGCCCCCACCTGCCAACTACGGCCAACAACAATAACGGAGACCACCACTTGGCCCCAAAAGGGACCACTATCCTCCACTTCTCGAAAGTCTCCCCGATATTTTTAATGCCCTGATGGCCGCCAACTTGCTCGCCTTACCAAGGGAAAGAACCGTGTGGCCCGCTAATGTTGACACATCCCGTTATTGTGCTTTTCATCGCGGCCCTGGTCACAACCTTGATCGTTGCTTCCACTTCAGAGATTACATCTACGATCTAAATGACCAGGGTGACATCAATTGGGATGAGATGAGACAATTCATAGCCGCTATGAAAGAAAGAAGGGCTTCTCGGCAACAGCAAAATCAACAACTTCAGCAACCCGCTCCACAACAAGTTCAACCACAGCAAGCTCCAGCACCCCAGCAAGATATGGGGATTGTCCGTAATCCATTGCCAGAGCACGCCCCTAATCAGCATGTGAACCCTATCACATCCCTCTACGAAGTGCAGAGAGGAAAGGGATGGCACGAAGAAAATGCCTCTGTCGGGGCATTTCATCATGATCCAAATCAAAATCAACCTCCGCGCCTTTTGCGCACCCTTCCTTCTTCCTCTACTCTCCTATCGGGACATCGTCTTCTACGTCCCGTCAACCCATCTACCTCCACCAGTTCTACGGCCTTTCCGGCCCGCTCTCTTCTTACCCATTTGCCACCTCCACAACCTACCGCACGACAAACCCCACCTTCCACCACCAACTCTATACCTCCGCCGTCCAGGCCACTCCTACTTCGCTCACCGCTAGCACCCGCAACACCCTCTACCACTCCTACACCGGCAAGGATCCCTCCACCAGCAGTTCCACCACCTTTCGTGCCCAGACCTCTTCTTATTCCACCTCCCACCAATTCCCCCCGCATTCGGGTATCCCTTTCTACTCCTACACCTCCCACGAGGGCATCTTTGCTAAACATTACTCCCACGCCTCCTACGAGGGCACCCCTATTGCTGAACACTGCCACCGGCATTCCCTCTTCTTCTTCTTCTTCTAAACCTCCTCCCACACTTGCCCCGACAAGGGCACTACAAGGCGTGGCGCCGCTCCGCAGTGGATGGATTTTCCACCGTATCTTTCCACAAAGAGAGCTAGAGCCCGTGCAGGGGCCGCAAGAGCAAGAACAAGAACAAGGGTCTGTACCGGGCACTGAATATGATTTGTTAAAACATTTGGACCAGACTCCGGCAAAAATTTCGATCCTGGAATTGATCAAATGGTCCACCACTCATCAGCTGGCTCTAAAGGAATATCTACAAAAGGTAATGGTTAATGAAGACATTCCAGTTGAGCAGATAGTCACAGTGTTAACACCTACTAGCAGTCAGCCGGCAATTACTTTTCATGAGCATGAACTGGCACCAATCTCAGCAAGGAAATATGTCTTATGCATCACAGTCGACATCAATAAGGTGGCTGTTAAGCAATGTCTGGTAGATACTGTGGCATCCATCAATGTTTTGCCACCGAGTACCTTGAAGTTATGTGGCATACCAGAAAGCCAGATTCGGCCGTCCACCATAACGGTCACTGCATATGACAACACAAAGAAGCCTCCTCTGGGCATGATCACATTGAAAGTTAGCTTGGGTCCTGCCACCATCACAACATATTTTCACATCTTGGACATGGATCCAACATTTAATGGCATTCTTGGCCGCCCGTATATCCAGCAACTGGATGCGGTGCCCTCTACAAATCACCAGTGTCTCAAATTCCCACACAAGGGCCGTATTATCAAGGTGACCAGCATGCCGATTCTGCCAGAGGAAGATATTCATGCGGCTTCATCAGTCCCTTCTATTTGGCCTGCCAATAAGCCACTGTTATCTGTGCTGGACGTCCCTCGTCCACGGCCAATGCCATCTGAAACTGTTACCACGGTTGCTATGACACCCCTGCCTTCTAAGGGGAAGAAGAAAAAGAACATGATTAACACCCCTGGCTGGAACATTCTGTTAAAAATGGGGTATCAAGATGGCAAAGGCCTGGGTGCCAACTGTCAGGGTAGGATTAGGCCCATTAAGCCGCAAAAATTGCTTGTACGAGGCGGTTTAGGCTATAAAGGGCCAAGCAAAAATAAAGAAGAGCCATGGGCATTTATGACTTCTACTCTGAAGATTGATCGCCAGCCACTCTCCTGGACACTGAAGACACATTTTGTTACTGGCGACATTCAGAATAATGAGCAGACTACCATAGTTACTTCATTGCTTGACTATCAAGATGTTCACGCTAGACAGTTTGCCCGTCACATTGCCCCACTGGCTACCTACAAAGCCCTGGAGTCTTTAAGGCCGGACAAGAGAAGGAAAATGGGTGATCCAGAATGTGACTGGTACAGGTGGTTCGACATGAATGACATTACTATTTCTTTAAGCCGCCTCTTCATGTCGACAGATCCGGAATGGCCACCGCTCATACAGGAATTGATTGAAATGCCAGCAGTGATCACAGACAAGAGGCAGCTGCTGAGTGACTATACGGATACTGGGGAGCCAGATGTCCCCTTTGAAGAAGGTTTTACTGTGGATAGGCTGTGGGCCGGCCTCTTTTCTCTCACTTCGCTACATCCATCTGTGCTTGCTTCTCTACATTCTCATTGGTTTGGTCATGTGCCAAGACCGCCTCCGATTACAATCAGCTTTGCTCCAAGTTCAATCCAAGTTTCTCTCCCGATTCCTCCTTTGCTCCTCGAACAATTTTCTAAAATCTCCATCTCGCCCCCCCAAGGGCCATCATTGATTAAATCTTTCTCTAATCTTGTAATTTCCACTCCTCCTGCTATTCTCCCATCACACTGCTTTCTCCTTGAAAAAGAAAATAAAAATGAAGAAAAAGATAAAAAAGAAAAAAAAACGCTGATTTTTCAACTTTCCAATCCTCCATCTCTGTTGAGGAGACCTCCTATTTCTCTCCCGAGTGCGTCCCGACCCAGGGGCCGCTCTTTCAAGATTCCTTGATAGATCTCTTTTCCCCCTCCGGCGAGGGGTCTTCTTCTGTATCACCTTTTGTATCCACTTTTTCACCCCCTTCTTTTCTTTCTGATCAAGCTAGTTGCTCCTCCTCTTCTTCCTCTTCTTCTAATAAAATTCATGGGGTAGATTCACATAAGAGATCCAAGGGTAAGGAGATTCCTCGCAGATTTTTGTTGGAGTTGGCTATCAGATGCCAAGCTTGTTTAGCAATCCCTGAGTTTGTGGAAAATCCAATTATCCTGCCAGAGTTAGAATTTGAAGATGCTGTTGCTTCTTATGAGGGTTTGGGCGTTTATGAAATTATGGATGATGAAGACCCTATTGAAGAGGGGGATGAAAGTTACGAAGAATATGAGGACGAGGCTGATGCTTTTGCTAGTGGTATGAGAAGATTCGACGAATCATTAGCCTCCGTAGAAGAACCTACCAAAAAAATTAATCTGGGTACCGAGGAAGACCCCAGGATTGTCCTCATTAGCCAGAATTTGCCGTCCTCCGAGGAGGAGGCACTCATTTTAGTTCTTCAAGAATACAAGGACACGTTTGCTTGGAGTTATGAAGATATGCCGGGATTAGACCCTGCGCTCGTTGAACATCGTCTTACACTTAAGCCAGGGTCTGTCCCGGTCAAACAACGGTTGAGGCGTTTCCACCCCAATATGGCTTTGAAGATGAAAGAAGAGGTCGATAAGCTTCATAAGGCTAGATTTGTTAGAGTTGTCCTCTATCCCAATTGAGTGGCTAACATTGTCCCGGTTATGAAGAAAGATGGGAAAGTCCGGATTTGCATAGACTTCCGGGACCTCAACCGAGCGTGTCCTAAAGATGACTTCCCCCTCCCTCATATTGATGTTCTGATTGATAATACGGCAGGATTTGAGACTCTTTCTTTTATGGATGGCTTTTCCGGTTACAATCAAATTCGTCTGTCTGAAGAGGATCAAGAGAAAACATCATTCACTACGCCGTGGGGCACTTATTGCTATGTGGTCATGCCTTTTGGACTTAAGAATGCTGGAGCCACCTACCAGAGGGCTATGATGGCAATTTTTCATGACATGATTCATATTTATATTGAGGTGTATGTGGTTGATCTGGTTGTAAAATCAAGGACAAGGATTGAGCATCCTGGGGTTCTGGCTAAGGTTTTACAGAGATCACGAGAACATCAATTGAAAATGAACCCCAAGAAGTGCGTATTTGGCGTTTCTTCAGGGAAATTGCTTGGTTTCATTGTTAGCAAGAGGGGAATTGAAGTTGATCCCAACAAGGCAAAGGCCATCAGAGATATGCCTCCTCTCAAGAATTTGAAGGAAGTTTAAGTAATCGGGCGGTTGCAATTTATTCGCCGCTTCGTCTCCCAGCACTCACAGAGGTGTAGGCCGTTCTACGAGCTTACAAAGCCGGGAGTCAAGTTTAATTGGGATGACAAGTGTCAGGCAGCCTTTGATGGATTGAAGGGTTATTTGGCCAATCCTCCTGTCCTGAGGCCGCCAATTCCAGGCAAACCTCTTATTCTCTATGTTTCAGTCCTGGATGACTCCGTAGGTGCTGTCTTAGCTCAAGTGGATGAAGAAAGTAAGGAGAGGGCAGCATACTACTTGTCTAAGCTTCTTAACCCCTGTGAGCAGAGGTACTCAGCCATGGAGAAGACTTGTGCAGCTTTGGTTTGGGTAGTTCAGAAGTTAAAACATTATTTCCTAGCTCACGAGGTTCACCTCATTGCTCGCATGAATCCGATTAAATTCCTCCTTGAAAAATCTATCCTCACTGATCGATTAGCACGCTAGCAGAGCTTCCTCTCTCAGTTTGATATCACTTACATTCAACAGAAAGCTATCAAAGGCTACGCCATTGCCGAACACCTTGCTCATCACCCTCTCCCCCGTTTTGATCCTGTCAATTCGGAGTTCCCATATGAAGAATTAATGTCCATTAATCAACCCCACGATCCTATGTGGACGTTACATTTTGATGGAGCTCTTAATTCTCAAGGAAGAGGGATCGGCATGGTTCTTTTAACACCAGAAGGGGTCACCATCCCATTTGCTGCTCGGCTCACTTTCCCCGTCACCAATAACATAGCTGAGTATGAAGCCCTTTTGGCCGGTCTTCAAACCGCTCATCGATATGGTGTCACCCATTTGAGGATTGTGGGTGATAGTCAGCTTATTCTGCGCCAGGTGCTTGTCAAGTGCCGCACTATCAATCCTAAGCTCAAGCCCTACCAGGAACTCGCTTCAGCTTATGCCAAACTCTTCACTAAACTAATCTTTGTTCATGTCCCGCGTAGTCAAAACATCTTGGCTGACGCTCTGGCTTCTTTAGCTTCCGCTTTAGTTTTCCCTCCTGAGCGTGATTTTCATGTTCCCCTGATTCATCAGCGTGACACCCCAGCTATTAAGGATCGCGCATTCCTTGATATTAGAGATCAAGTGCTTGAGAAGGTTAAGCAGAAGGAATCTCTTAAAGGCAAAGAGGTCATGCTTTTGGATTGGCAAGAAGATCAGGCTGACAAAGAGAAGCCTTGGTATTATGAGATTGTCAGATACTGTAATGATCAGTCCTATCCCGAGGAAGCCACTGCAGACGAGAAGAAAGCAATTAGAAGAGTAGCCCAACGATATGTTTTGATTGGAGGTGTGCTCTACAGAAGAGGGCTCACCGGTGTTTTGTTAAGATGCCTCGATGATGATGAATCATGGAAAGTTGTGGAAGAGGCGCATTCTGGAGTGTGTGGTGGTCATGTGAATAGCCAGATGCTAGCTAAGAAGATCCTTAGGCTAGGATTCTATTGGCCCACTCTAGAAGAGGATTGTTCCATCTATGTTCGAAGGTGTGTTAAGTGCCAACTGCACGCCGACAAAATTCATTCTCCTGCTTCTTCACTCCATCCTACGTCCTCCCCATGGCCTTTTTCCATGTGGGCTTTTGATATCATTGGACCTCTTGGTGATTCGAACCTCCTGACCAAGCAAAAATCATTCATCCTTACGACAACGGAGTACTTCACCAAGTGGGCGGAAGCAGAAGCTTACGTGGAGATTAAAGCGTCAACCGTCTGCAAATTCATAATGAAGAACATCATCACGAGATTCGACATCCCGAGCACCATCGTCACCGACAATGGACCTCAATTTATCTCTCAGGAAATCAATGATCTCTGCAACAGGTATAACATTGCATTGCATCATTCTTCTCCCTATTATCCGCAGGGAAATGGCCAGGCAGAGGCCACTAATAAAACTCTGATAAAAATTGTTAAAAAGACGTGTGAGGCTAATAAATTTTCGGACTGGCCAGACAACCTAGTTGAAGCTCTCTCGGCCTATCGCACTTCCATTCGCACCCCCACTGGGCAAACTCCTTTTGCCCTCACTTATGGAATGGAGGCAATAGTCCCTTATGAGATTCTTATTCCCTCTCTGCGAGTGCAATTGGATAAGGAGCTCTCTATTAATGAACGTCGTGATTCACTCCTTGCCCAGTTGGAACTCCTAGATGAGAAGCGTCTGGTCGCCGCTGAGCATGCGCGCGTTTACCAAAACAGGCTCTCACGTTTTTATCAAAAGAAAGTAATTGAGAGAAAATTTAAGGTCGGTGAGATGGTAATCAAGAGAATTTTTGTAAAGCCGGGTGGCCCTCGCTCAAAACTCCAACCCAATTGGGAAGGACCGTTTATCATAAAAGATGTTTATCCTGGCAATGCTTATAAAGTGATTAATGCTGAAGGGGAAGAGTTAACTCATCCTTGGAATGGTTTGTATCTTAAGAAATACTACCCTTGATTCAACAAAAACCCAAATAAAAAATATATATACTCAAAATACAAAAAATAAATAAAAATTGATTCAAAATCTCTAAAAGAAATTGAAATTCTTCAAAATCAAAAAAAGAGATCAAAATTGGTGCCATGGCACACGAAGGATCAAGGTATGAAAGGTCAAAATTCAGAATTCATTCATCAGTCTTGCTAACTTAAAAGGGGGTTGACTCCCACACACACTACACGCTTTATTCTTGAGATCAAGTAGTGCAAAATCTGACGGAAAGTCAAAAACTTGACTAAAAGTGAAAGACAATACCCGTTCTCTTCTTCTTCGGCCCATAAGGGAGGAAGGGAGACCTTGAGGCAGATGAGCCAAGCCTATCCGCCGCCCTAGTAGGTGGAAGTCAGGGCCCAAAAGGGAACAAATGCCACAAAAGCCCAAGTACAATTAGGTTTATTTTCATCAATGTAAATCAATTCCAAAGTGAAAGTCAAGTTATGAAAAGAAAAGTATGTCAAGAGGGCAAAGTCCCCGCAAGGAAAACCTTGGGCGTATGCATGCAATGAAAAAGAGGCAAAAAGGCAACAAATTTCCCTACGCCAAAGACCGAACCCCAACAGGCATAGGGTAGGGGAGGTAACTTTGTCTTGAGCATTCCAGAATCCCTTATGGGCTTCCCTTATAATTTCTTCCATCCTTTATATGTGGTAAGTCACGAACTGGCAGGATGGTTAAAGACGGACTAAAGAAATTGCACTGTGCGAAATCTCGAATACGAGTCAACTATAAGCACGTCGACCCCCTTTTAATTACTCAAGAAAGGCTAATGAATTTTAGATGGTGACCGTGTAAGACCTGTGGTTTTGATAGCCTTGACAACCTTTTTTGCAGAAATAATTCAATTAACGCCTTTGGCTAAGGCGCTTTTTATAATTAACGTCTTTGTTTAGGTCGTCTCTTTCCAAATAACGTCCCTGCGCAGGTCGTTACTTTCTCAAAAATCAAATTCACTTTTCAAATTCATGCCGTCTTATAGGGCGTCTTTTATGTGAATCACGACCTATTCGAAGGCGCGTTTTTCAGCAAAATAACAAAAAAAAATATATAAATGAGTGAAAAGAAAAAAATGCGTTTCTTCACGATGTATGCTTGCATTCTTTTGCATGGGCATCTTTTATTTATGGTTTGCATATGTGTGCCTTGCATGATGCATCTCCCGTTATCAGCTATTTCATTTTGCCTTATCTTGATTAAAGGCTTGGCCCCTTGACCCGTCATTAAGGTCAAAATATTGCCACCCCTTGCTTATTGGGCAAGGGGCCAAGTCGAACAGATGAATTAACCTGTTTTGTTCAAGTGAAAACCACAGCTGCAGGTACAGGGCAAAGTAAAGCAAACACAAAGAACGTGGAAAGAGGAAGTACACAAACACAAGGCCACAACCACATAAAGTGCTCAGGTAACAAAAATCTCGATCTATATATATATCTCATGGCTATCATGTACATGTGTGAGGGTGGAGGAGTACAAGTAAGTCTCTCAGCTCTCGCCTCCACCCTCCTCTCTCCTACTCTCAACCTCCTCCTCACCGTCCCGAGCTGGTACTGGTGGAGGAGGCATGGGCCCCCGTGAAGAAGCCGGAACCCGAACGTGTCCCCCTGCCTCGCTCCTCTCTCGGAGGGAAGAACCCGCCACGAAGGTGGAGCTGGTGAAGGAGTACCCCGCAGCCCGCGCTCGCTCGCGTCCTCGCTGGAGACGCTCCTCAGACACTCGTAGCCGCTCCTGAGAAAGGATCAACTGGGTCCTCGAATCTGCTAGCTCTCGCTCCCGTGCCGCCACCTGATCCTGGTACCAGGCACGCTCTGCCTGCTGAAGCTCAAGGTGCCGGGCACGCTCCGCCTGGTGCTCCTCCCGCTCACGAGCACGCTCCTCGCGCTCCCGGGAACGCTCCCGTCTCTCCAGCTCAAGCGCCACGCGTAGCTCGGCCACGTCCTGAGGAAGCTCCTCTCGTCGCCTCAGGGACCTCTCAAGCTCGGAGATCCGCTGATCACGGATCGCCAACTCGGTACGTACTGCCTGAAGCTGTGTCACCTGCAAACAGGTAAACAAGTCATCAATTCCACAATTAAATTCAATAATCTAGCAATTCAAGCAATGTATAATTGAACCACTCACCTGTGCGCTCGTCGCGCGGAAGCCCTCGTCAACGCAGGTAAGAGCGGCTCGAAGCTCCTCAGTCTGTAAAAATGAATTTTATCAGTGCATAATTATGATTTGTGTTTTGGAATTTACCCGTAAGACGAGGTCGCGCTCCGCTGCCTCGGCTCGTGCCACTGCTCCCGCTAGCTGCTCTACCAGTGCAGTCACCTCTGCACTAGGCCCTCTCGAGCTGGAGGCCTCCCCTGGGTCTCTCCTCACTGCTCCCTGCTGGGCACGCTGCATTCATTGAGATTGTCAGTGGCTAATCATCAATAATTCAACAAAAAAAAAAAATACATTTGCATATAGAAATAGTTTAAACACTCACCAGGGTCTCTAGGTCTGCCCGTGTGGCAGCTAGCTGGTCCTCCAGGCTGTGTAGGTGGGCCTGGGCATCTATCGCCACTATGTCCCGCGCATCCTTCATCCATCACATGTTAGTCGCATGATAGTCACATAAGCATTTGCATTTAATTTAGAAATAAGTGCATTCATACATACCCCTAAGACCCTCATCTGGGGTCGGCCGGCGTATACCTCCCAGTAGCGCCGGAGGTACTCGGAGCTGTCAGTCGCGCGAGAGGTGACTCTGATCCCGCCACGCTACTAGTCGGCGTGCTGCTCCTCGAATCGTACCCTCCAGTCGGTCGCCTTTGTACGACCTCGAGTCTTCTTCCCGATGCCCCGCGGTTCGCCTACCTCGATCCACTCCTGGTGGAGGCCTAGCGTCCTCATCACCAACCTAAGCCGTAACGGCTCGATCTCGCTCAAGCAGTGAACCCAAAGCTCACGCTCAAAGCGAGGTCGGCCCGCTACGACCCAAGGTTGGCCCTCGTCTGTCATCCCCTCATAGGGTCTCCACTGCACCTGCATTCATAAACATACATATCATCATTTCATCGTCATCATCATAAATTCAAAATAAAAAGCAAAAGAAAGATACATAGCATTCATACATACCAGCGAGGGAGGGAAGTCGCGGAGCTCTCTCCGTAGAACCCACAACTCGTAGCCGAGTGGGGCACCGAAGACGATCGGCACCCAGCGCCGTGCTAGAGAGAAAGGTCCCTCATTCCCAGGCCGTGGGTCAACGCGCCCCATCGGCATGTAGAGGTGACTCCAAACCTGCATCCGTGCATTGCATTAGTTAGGCATTCACGCGCATATAAAAATATATATAAAAGAAAGAAAAAATGGAAAATGCATACCTGAAGAAAAGGTGAGAAGCCACTGACGGCCGTCTCTCGCCCTGTCCCCGTGGACAGGTCGGCCATCATGTGCGCCAGCAGAGCCGCTCCCCAGGCGTAGCTGCCAACTGCCTCCAGGTCCTCGTGTATCCCTAGAAAGCGGCAGTTGATGACGTCGCCCTTTGTCCCGAGCAATAGCCTCCCCAATAGCAGTAGTAAGAACCTCCTCAAGTCTAGGTCCGCTCTCTCCCTGTTGGCTGGGTCCTGGCAGTACAATGCCCTAGCCCCGTCTATCAGCCTCTGTGAAAACTGCTCTAGGGTCTCTCCTGACCTGTGCCTAGCATTCCCTAAACCCATCACTGTAGTGAGGTCGGTGCGGAAGATCGTCCTACACTCGCTAGGCGTCTCATAGACCATCTCTAGCCCTAGCAATCTCTGGGCATGCTCAGTGTAGTCTGGGTAGGTAATCCCACTCACAGCCTCTCCATCTACCCTCAACCCCGTAATCCTGGCCACGTCCTCCAGGGTAGGAATCATGTGTCCCCAAGGCATCAGGAATGCCCAGCTGGTCCTATCCCATCTCTCCCGTAGAACCTGAATGAGTGGTAGGTCTGGCCTAACTGGCTCTATGCTAAGGAAGGCCTCGAACCCCGTCGCGTCCACCCTCTCTCTCTGGAACTCGGGGAGACCGTAGTAAGCTGCCCGGACCATGACCCATGAAATACGCGTCCTCATCAGCCCCTGCACGCATAAAGAAAAGAAATTTTGGTTTAATTGTTCAATTATTCTTGTTAAAATTCACTTAATTGCCTTGGTTTGAATTGTTGATGTTTGATTTAATTAACGACCATCCTCAGGTCG
>JAHNEJ010002793.1:0-24067 GCA_022559845.1 Amorphophallus konjac | reverse complement strand
GGAGATTTCACGAACACCTCTGCTAGAAGGATGCCAAGGGATCTGAGAGGCCGAATCATCAGGGGGGGAAGAGATCATCGACGGGACTGAGTAGCCTTTATCTGTTATATTGCCATGTCTGCTGCCAGACGTCTGGGGGAGTCAAGAGATGGCTGTCTCTGATTCCCCAGACCAGCATAGCATCATCTGAGAAGCAAAACGGCGATGAAAGAACCCTCAATGCTGGGACCCCAGGCCTTAATCATCCAATCGATTGGAATGAAGATCCAGGGTTGCATTCGTCTGCGGGTTCAAACGTATCTTTTATAGCCGACAGTCCGGGGAACCAAGAGATTGATGTCTCTGGTTCCCGGACAGCACAAGAGGCTTGAGGGAAAGAATCAAACACATACGGAGGGCATATCATTGAAGCAGGAAGAGAGAAGAGAATAGAACCCAGCAACCCATTGAACAAGGGTGGGGGGTTCTACCTTCATCCCTGTTCGAAGAACAGACCTGACTCCGAAGCCTGAGTCATTTCGCCCATGGGGCATTCATAAAGATATGAACGCGGGACAGCAAAGAGGCTTGAGGAACAGACTCAAATACATACGGAGGGCATGCTATTGAAGCGGGAAGAGAGAGGAGAATAGAACCCAGCAACCCATTGAACAAGGGTGGGGGTTCTACCTTCATCCCTGTTCGAAGAACAGACCCGACTCCGAAGCCTGAGTCATTTCGCCCATGGGGCATTCATACAAACAGTATGCATACATATGGAGATAAAGGAAGATCGTATCGCCTAAAATCCATCACGGCCATTGCATTTATTTCATCTCACCATCATTTACATCGACTACAGAACTGAAGCCAAGAAACATACAGGGTAGAAAAAGGGAGAGAATCATATGAATAATCTAAACATCAAGACTTCGACTATTACATACGGAGAATCAGTAAAAAGAAGAAAGGAAACATCGAACATGGGGGGGGGGAGGGTGGAGCATTGACTCCTCTCCCTCCCCCTATCAGCCCACCTGGAGCCCTTCTTCCTTCCTTTCTTCTGCTTCTTCTTTCGACGGAGACTCTCTCCCTTTCTTTTCCTATCTCTTTTCTTTCTGGATATCTCTTCGCTCTTTTTTCTTTGCCTCTTTCTTTTCTTCTTTTCTGTCTGTCCGCCTTCTTTCTTGTGGGAGAAGCGATGGGTTTTATAGGGCCATGTTCACGGCGATGGCATTCGGCGTGCCTGCAGCACTAGTTCCCGGCGCGCCCATTCGAGGGGTCTCGGCGCCCCCCCTTTGGGCTTTAGCAAGTGGCTCTCGGCACCACCTTTGTAAGCCCAATTAAGGCATTTTAGCCACTTTCACAGGCCCATTTGGGTCTTTCAAGGGCATCATCACCCGAAAGGGCTTTTTCATTGATGATATATCTTGTATCGAGATCATCTCGAGGTTCCATCAGTGAACAAACTGGGGTTTTACCAGTATTGCCATCTGAATGATGACGATAACACCGGACATTAGCCAGGCCTGAGATGGTCCTAGCCGGGCAATTGGTTGGTGGTGAGGATCCTCCCTCAATCCTGACTTTGCAGGCATCTTCCAGTCTTCGTTGCTGGTCTGGTCCCATCTTTATCTTTGTTCATATTTTAGCTGTCAATAGCCCCATGAGAGAAGAACCCTCCAAGCCCAAAAATATTGAAACAAAATTCATGTTAAATATGTTTCGACCCCTAACTTCAGACATGGCCTCTCCATCCAAGGAAATCTTTGAATACTTGAAGATGTCTGTCAGATGGGCGGCGTAGGGCAGGTGTCTTTTGGACCCAATACACCCCTTCATGACAGAAAAAATAATTTCAGGCAGACAGATCTTTACATGCTGAATCAGACAGAACAAAAGAAATCTCTGAGTGTCTGTGATTCTTCCTCTAGCTCCAGTCTGTGGGGTGACTATAGAGGCAATGATGTTCTGAAGAAGCTTGTGAAGAGGGGGAAATGATAAGGTTTGGTAAGCATTCAGCTTCAATTGCCCCTTGTCATGAATGTTACTGGGTTTACCAGTAATGACCGAAAAGGCTTCATGCAGACTATATCTAAACCCTCTCTCCACCTCCCCTTTTTCTGGAATACTGAGAGCTTTGTGGAGAGAGTCACACGTTACTGCTATCTCAATCCCCTTAACAGACGAGATCAGAGCAGACCTATCTCGGCTCAAAGACAAATTATTATAAAATTCCATTACCAGGCTAGGGTAGTAGACACGGTGATTTTCTAGGAATTTCCTCCAATCCTGAAACTCAAAAATCTCCAAAAGTTCTGGAAACTTCAAAACCATGGATTCATCGCCGAAATCTATTATCCTTGGAGGAATAATTTTCCCACTCTCTAAAAACACGATAGACTGAGAAGGCCTGGTACCTTGTGCAGAAGAAATTTCCACAGCTATTTCTGGTTCTAGACATCTTTGCTGCTTGGACGAAGGCTCCTCAACTGTTTCTTTTCCCTTCCTCTTCCTTTCAACAGGAGCGACGGATTCTAGCTGATCCATTTGCCGTAACTCCCAGAGTATCACTCTTTCTTGCTGGTTGCTGCTGGAGATGAAGCTAGAACCAAGAACGGAAGAGAACTCTGTGGGGGAGATGAGATTTTCGTGAAGAAAAATGAGCGGGAGAGAAGGGTTTGAAGGAGCATACGAGAACGTATCGGCACGAGGAGGAACAGGAAGCGGCAAGGGCACACGAGGGTTTTTGGATGTAACCTTGAGGAACAGAAGGGTTTTGGGGGGTCACTTTTCACTCTTATCGAAACTTTTCAGGAAATACCCAGACTACCCTTATTCAATATGTAACACAGCCATTGCCCGTTAAGTTCGCTCTTCAATATATGGATTTATTATATTCTTCCGAATACCTTGGTCAGTTACCTCAAGACATTAAATCAACAAGATCACAAAACTAGCTGTTAAAGGTACTTAGGCCGTACAGAAGGTCACGATTAAAATACTCCTTATGTTTGTCAGGCAAAGAAATAACAAATAGATAGTCAAGCAGGGTTCATTACTTCATTTAAAGGACAAGAGAGGGCATACAGAGTCAACCAATTTGTTGAGCACTTAGGTAGAATTGTCCCTTTTTACACAAGGAGACATGTTTATAAGACACCAGAATCCCTGGTTACTCAGGACAAGGCTACCTTTATGCCAATGAAAACCAATGAATTTTTGTTGACTTTCTTTCCCCTCCTTTTTTTTTATTTTAACTTTTCTATAAGAAACAGAGATAGCTAATTGTATCATGACAGAAACTCTAGACTTCGTTTGATCTAGAATATCTATTTCTCCACAATTGCCATTGCTCTGCCACAAAGTATGGCGTATTCCCTGGTAACACCTCTCATGATCTTGGACAAAAGATAGAGCCCTTACTTAACACAATTTTTTTTCATAGCCCTCTTCACATAAGTTTCAGTTAAAACGAAATCCTCCGCAAGGTTTTTTTCCATTAACAGAAAGTTTTACAATATGTTGACCAACAATAGAGAGGATAACTTAGAAGGATTAAAGACAAGATATAACCCCCATACATTAAGTTCTTTATTAACAGGTGTAACTTGTTACAATAGATTTTGGGTGGTTTAAGGTATTCTGATCAAATCTGATAAGAGTAACAAAGCTATAAGAAGGAATTTTTCTTCAAGAATATTCCTGAACCAAAGGGGATAAGAAAAGGATAAGAAGGTGACAAACAGAATGGAGAGAGATGAGATGAGATGAGAAGCACTCCTTACAGCAAAGCAGCAAGTGAGAGATTACTCTAGAAAGTAAAGACCAAGGAGCTCACAAATGAAATCTTCCTGAGGAAATTCAATCTCGTAACAGAGAATGCTCTTGGGCAATAAGCTGCAACCTCATGAGATGTCTGAACTCAACACCAACTAACCACATCGGCAGACAAAGGTTCTTCAGATACCAGATGACCTGACAAGCTCCTTTTCAGCCCACGCTAGGACATCTCACACACAACTCTTGGAAATATTATTATTTATTGAATAACATACATGCTATCAGCTGAAATGCAATACGTTGAAGCAAACTTATGGTTTTTCAAATAAATGGAATGTGATGCAATGAGCACGAATCAGTAAGTTGACACAATAATTGTATGCCTCCCCTGACTATGAGCATGAATTACAGCGTGATACCAAGTATCCATCCAAGAGAGATTTTAGCAAAGCAGTCAGAGGAGGACACTCGTGATCATGGAATACTTAGTTGCACACAGACTACATCACAGAACCAAATTTAAATCACAATAAAACAGAATTAAAGCAGGTATTGGGAACTGACCTGAATATTAAGATCCTGGGGTTTTTTTTCTTTTCGAGTGCCTTGGCTTATTACTCCTCTTTATTCTTCAGCTTCCAAGGCACACCTGCAGGTTAGCAAACTATTTTGCACGAATAGGCACCCAAGAAGTCTTGGGTCCTGAGTTAGCAGTGACATTCTTAGCAGGTTTTCTAACCAATCTCCTAGCAGCATGGTCATCAGATTTCATCAGATAGCAATTATTCATTGAATGACCAATTGTACCACAATAATAGCAAGATGCAGCAGGTTTCAGATTGGATTTATGCACATTCTTATTAACATGATTTTTATGCACATATGTATGAAAATTTTTGTTAACAGAATTGAAATTCTGTTTACCAAAACTAGCATTGCTTTGGTATCCTGCCAGCCAACAGGTTGCAGCCCTGTGACCTGGCTTTCCACAGTTAAACATGCAGAGTATTTTCTATTTGCAGCAACTTTATTCCTATCAACATCATTATGGTTTGCAGGAAATTTAGCATGATGTGAAGAATATATTTTCTTACCATTTGCAAACCAGCATTGTGCGATGCTGTGTCCTAGTTTGCCACAGTGCAGACATTCAATTTTCTTTTTCTGGAATGAAGAATTTTTATCATGAAGTTTCTTAGCATTCATTATCTCGGCCCTCATATCATCTTTCTCCATCAATTTACACTCATGCATTAAATGTCCAAGTCTATGACAGTAGTGGCATGACATTTTCCTTTTAGATGAGTGTGTGTGCGGACTGTGATCAACATGCACAGATGAGCCCTTTTTATTCATTTTCTATTTTTTATCCTGTTCTTGTGTTTTCTTAGCCTTATAGTGAGGTGGAGAAGAAGTAGAAGGTTTTTCCTGTTCATATGATTTAACAAAAATAGTTTCCAAATTTGATCCATAGACCTTACTCATGACTGGACTGTAGCCCAGTCCCTTTTTCTTAAAAGTAGAGCTAGAAACAGAATATGTCTGAATTTTATTTTTAAAGGTCTTTTTATTTACAGGGTTATAACCTAACCCCTCCTTCTGAAAATTGACTTTTACTCCCAGCAGTTTGTTCAGATTTTCTTGCCCATCAACAAATTTAGACAAAGATTTCCTTAAGTCTTGGATTTCTTCTTCTAAAGAGGCAATGTGTAACTCATAACTTACAGTCTCTTGTTCACTGCAATTGACAGCCTCATTCAAGACTTTGTTGGCAATTATGTATTTCTCAACTTCCTTTCTCAACTCATCAATTTCTTCTGAATTATTGGACACCACATGTTTACCCTTTTCAAATGTCAGCAATCTCTCTGACAAGATGGTGTTCATCTGTTTTAGTTTCTCAATTTCTTCCTTTAGTCTGTCATTCTGAATTAATTCGTTTATCAAAATCTGATCATCAGAGTCAGTTTCAGATTTTCTCCATCCTTAAAAGTTTTCAAGTCTTTTTGCAGTTTCTCAATATTTTTCTGTAATTCAAAGTTGACAGACTTAATGGCTTCAGAATTTTCAGCAAGTACTTTATTTTCAATCCTGAGCTTCTCTAAACTTTCCTTGCTTTCAGCTGAGGATTTTCTCAGGGAATCAATCTCACTCACATGATTCTTATTTCCATTGATTAGCACATCATTTTGTTTTTTTCAGCATTTGTAGATTAGACACACAGGCATCATGAGAACTCTTCAATCAACACATTTTTTACAGTCAGACCTTGAATTATCTAATCCCTTATTCCTTTTCAATTTTTTATATCATTTTTGCAATTTTCATATGACTCAGATAAATCGCTGTAAGCATTTTCCCAATCTTCTATAGAAAAGTTCTCGAAGAGGTTTACCTCTTCTTCATTCTCCTCCACCTCTTGGCTGGTACTAGTGGTCACTTCTGCTAACCATCATGCATGTGCTTTCATTTCTCCTGTGGGCTAGCTTCAGCTGGTCCATAATATCCTTGGCGGATCTGCAATCATAGAAACAAGAATGCAAGGCTTTATCAGTCGTTGTTAACATTAGGTTTAAGGCCTTTTGATTCTCTCTGAACATCTGATTCTCACTGTCCGTCCACTTGGACCTTTTCTTGGGCAGTTCATACGGACCTTGTGAAATCAACTTCCACAAGTCCTTATCAGCTTGTTTAACAAACATGCGAAAAACACTGAACCATATGTCAAAATCAGGTCCCTTAAAAATTCGGTGGATTAGCCATTGCCATCAGTTCAAACGAACAGATATCAAACACTAACTCACAAGCAAAACAATGCACACAGGAAACACGTAGAGGATCCTCTGAGAATCGTTGGATTCTGAACCAGAGACCACTCTGATACCAATTGATAGGTCAGAGGGGGGTGAATGGACCTTTACCAGTAAAAACATTGAGGATTAAAAAATAAGTTCTCAATTAGGAGTTTCCGAAAAAGATCTTAACGGTCAAACACTAACCGCACAGAACGATCAGCTAGGAAGATAGAGATGGATCGGCCTAGACAAGCATCTACCGAATAGATCCAAAGCCAGAAATAGAAACCAAACACACTGCGCCAGGGATTTTTAAGGTGGTTCGGTCAGACCTCCAGTCTGCCTACGTCCACCCCTCACTTCAAACCGAAGTGAGGCTTCCACTAGCACCGGCTAACCAAGCAGACTCAGTCTGCGACAACGGCTGATTCACAGCTTCACCAGGGGAACACCCTCCCCTCTTCCTCCACACCCGGAGGGAACCCTAAGGACGCCAAGTCCCTAGAAACTAGGAAACAAGTTCCTCTTCTCCAACCGAAGGGAACACTAGTGATCTGCAGTCACTAGAACCAGAGACCAAGGTCTCTCTTACTCTGAAGCCCAGAGGGAACCCACAAGCAGCACACGGCCACTTGCAACTGGAGACAGCGTCTCCCTTCTCCTGAACCAACAGAACAGGAGGACCACCGATCTCAACCTGAGAATCGGAGACAAAACTAGAACAGTAAAGAAAGATCAAAAACAAGAAACTAAAAAGATACAGCAGACTGAATGCTGGAACGATAAAACACGGAATATAGCTCACAATAGAGTAACTGGTTCGGATTTGATCTGAAACCAGAATCCTTCTTCTTCTTCTTCTTTCTGAACTCTCAGCTTCGAGCTCTCTCTCTCTCTCACTCTCTCTGCTATTCTCTCTTCTTCCTCTTCTTCAGTTTCTGCCCTCTATTTTCTTCTCTTCTTTTACTGGATCGAACTATCTACACTTCTGCTTTTTCTTTTTCCCTTTCGATCAACCTTCATCTATGGACGAAGGCTTCAATATATAGCAGCAGCAGGTGGATAAGGTACAGAATGCGTGTGCCTCTCACACTCGATCCAGAACCTTCTTTCCACGTGCCCTTATAGCATTGGTTCCTTTAGTATTGGATCACGTGCAGCCCAGCCACTAGGGAATATTCTTCCTCGGACCACCTTCTTCTTTTTGTTTTTCTTCTTCTCCTGCAAAGAGATTAAAAACCATTAATACTCAGGGTTCTCTATATATATATACCTGAAATAAGTCGGTTGACACTCAAGCTAAAGCTGCACGAGGTGTGTAGGAACAACAAAAGGTGCACTATACTGAGAACGACACGAGGTACATAAGATGACTACAACACGAGATAAAGAGAGAACGACACGAGGGTACCACAGTAACAAGGCTAACACTACAAAGAGAACGACACGAAGTCAGATGAGAACAGCACGAGGTGAGAAGGAAATAACACAGAGTAAAACGGTAGTAAAACACGGATCAGAGGAAACCTGGACGAAGATAGAAAGAAGCAACACGAAGACATAAAAACAACACTAAGACACAAACACAGAAATAACATGAAGACTGAAACACAAAAATAACACGAAGACATAAAAACAATAGATAACACGAAGACACAAACACAGAAACAACACGAAGAACGACCAATCAAAACGACTAAGTTGACTCGAGGTCATCGATGAATCAATACGAGAATCAACACGAAATATCAAACTGTCACGCCCCGAGCGCGGAATATACCCGAGACACGTGATGAGTTTATATCGATCATGTCAATCAGAGTATTAGTGTATTCGACACCAAATCAGAGATGCGCAAGAGTAAAGATAACCCAATCCTTTATTCAATCACAACCTCAAAAGTACTTCTATTACAACTCACTTAATGAAAGTGCTAAGACCCAATAAAAGAAAAAGTACAATGGTTGACTTAAGAAATTTGAAAGATAAGACTAGTAGACGCTTGAATAGACGTAGAGGTCTAATCTCTTCACTCTTGACCCTCCCCATCTGACTGAGTCTCGTCGGCGGACTTACCTGAAAAGTAGGGAAACACTGAGTAAGCGAACGCTTAGTAGGAAATTTATATCACAAGAACTAGCAATGGGTTTAAGTAATTACAATTTATCACATGTAAATGTAATATGGCTATGCATGTAGAAATAACTAATCAATAAAATAACACGTCGTGTAAAACATCCAAGCGAGTCTAAAACAAGAGATATTTATGAGAGACTTTATAGTTTATTGGCTTATTTCATGCAAGTACTTTGCCCGTGCCGGGCCACGCTAGTAAAGTCACGCAAGTCGAGTCACGCACGCAAGAAAGAGGGAGAGAGTGTGGAATGCCAACGATCAAGAGAAAGAGTACTTCGGTGCAATGCAAGACACCGTGATCATTACAACTCCCATGGGCACTAGTACTTTTGGTGCTCCTCCCCAGGACCAGATCGGGCCCTTTATATACACAGCATTAAAGATAGATCTAGACATCCACTTATAGTATAGCCAATATAGAATTTCAAGAACAAGCTTTAATAGGATGATAAGATAAGATTTTCATGAAATTCAAGGGCAAGGCCCTTGAGTAGAGGACATTCTTGCGATAAAATCCACGCGAAGCATATAAACCATGACATGTCGATAAACTGGTGGAATTGGTTCCCTGACCGGGTACCATAACAATAAGTGCCCATATGTAGATGGTCACTCTTTTTATATAGAATTGAGGTCCACATGAACAGCACATTAATGGCAATGATGTCCTCATCCCATTAAGAAAATTCTCATGATATACACTTTGCATAACATGAGGTCGGTATACCATGTTTCTATAGAGTGACATGGCAAAGATTGTGTATTGGGTTTTATGTACAACCAGCTCAGTCGGCCCTTGAGGGAATCCAAGGCTCGAGGAGTCTTACGGAGGTCTCTATACTTACCTCGTATCCAAAGAACGGAACGTCCAATGGAGAGCTTGTATGTCACCGAGAATTAGTGGGTAAACGGTAAATCATCATGAAACATGGGACTATATTCACGGAGTGGAATATAGTGCCGATATATATATATATATATATATACATATGAAACCCTCGGTTAACAGTAATAGTGTAAAATAGTATCATAGGAAAATAGCGACTTAGCCTAAGTCACTACTTAATGAATTAACGCCTTTTACTGGGTCGTGTATTCCTAATTTGACGGCTTTTCCAGCAGTCGTCCATTCTATATTTCTATTTTATAGAAATTTCAATATTCTGGAATTTTAACAAAACGCGCCCTGGACAGGGGCGTTAACTTTAAATTAGCGCCCTTTTATGGGGCGTTATATTCATAAGAGACGACCTTGGGAAGGTCGTTAATTAACTTTGGTTTTCAGGAACATGAACAGTAAAAGGTATTTCATGATAATTACTTTGCAAGAAACAGAACTGGACCAGAAAAAATATAGCAAGATTGAGTAGGTAGGATCATGCATAATATTAGGTTCGTGGTTACATAGATCTTGAATTTTAAACGTGATTTAATTAATGGGTGAAATTGACGACTCCTGGGCAGGGCGTCAAAACGGAAATTAGCGCCCTGGTGTGGGTCGCTTCTTTTAAATTAGCGCCCTTGTCAAGGGCGTTTCTTTTGAAATTTACAAAACATTTGAAACCACAGTAAAACTATATGCATGGATGACCGATGATATTATTAAGATCTTAAACTAGTTTGGGCTATGTTCTTGAGAAAACCTACCTGATGGGTAATCTGGATGAAGTTATGTGAAGGTTTTGATAAGAACCGATGCTCTGTTCTAAACAGAGCCTCCTGAAGCAACTAGAACAGCACCCAGAAGATGGTTGCTTCTGAACTTAATCAAACGGCAGCACACCGAAGAGGATGCAGTGACGATAAGAGTTTGCTGAGAAGAGGAAAAACTCTTCTTCTTTTACTGGTTGAAGAAGATGCAGTCGACAAGGATGATGCCGATGAGGAACCTTTAGTTCTTCAACACGTTGGAAAACTCGACAGGGTAACCTACAACAAAGATGAAGAACATTAATATTAATATTCTTCGTAACTATGACTGGAGGCAAGGGAAGAAGAACATCACATGTTCTTCACGTACGCAGCAGCAGAGCTTCGACCAAATAGATTTTAGGGTTTGATGGACAAGGATTATTTATAGGGTTTTGGGGAACCCTAATAGAGTTAGAGTTTGATTAAGGGTAGTATTGCCTTGATAGAGTCCTTTCTATATTCTACTAACTCGTACTAATCCATAAACTTTCCCTGGATAGAGTCGAACGAAACTCGAACTGAATTAACGCCTTTCTATAGGGCGTTACTTAAATTAACGCCTTTTTGAACGTCGTTTCTTTAGTGAAACGCGTCTAAGCAAAGGGTGTTACGTTTAATTGCCCTTTTATTTATTTTGGTCGTTTGAGAATTGACGCCTTGTCTAGGGGGCGTCCCTTTTCAATTCACGCCTTAGCCAGAGGCGTTTAATTTTAATTAGGCGCCTTGAATCAAGGCGTTATTCACATTTTTGGTTCTATTTATTTGTTCCTCTTGATTTTTCTTTTACTTACTTAAATCTTTTAGCCTATTTTGACTAATTAAGAATTTGTTTATTCTAATTTGATTTATTTAAAAATCTTTATTTTTCCAGGGTTGCTACACACCTCCCCACTAAAAGAATTTGGGTCCCCAAATTCAATCGCATATACATGTGGAGAGTGTAGAGCCTATTACCTTAAAATAATTTTGGGATCTTTCCTCATGGATTCCTCGGTCTCCCATGTGGCTTCATGATCGGAACTCTTACTCCATTGTACCTTTAGCATGGAATAACCTTATTCCTTAGGGTACGTACTTCACGATCTAGTATCTTCTGGGCTTCTGCTCATATGTGAGATCCTTTTGATCACTAAGTCTCCATGATCAATAATGTGCGATGGATCGTGCACATACTTCTTCAACATAGATATGTGGAATACATTATGCACTTCAGACAGTTGAGGAGGCAATGCGATGCGATAAGCAACCTCGCCAACTCTTTCCAATATCTCAAAAGGTCCGATGAACCTTGGTGTAAGCTTGCCTTTAACACCAAATCTCCGTATGGCCACGTCCAGGCGATATCTTGAGAAATACATGATCTCCGATTTGGAACTCAGATCTCTCCTTCTCGTGTCGCATAAGCCTTTTGCCTAGACTGAGCAACTTGCAGTCTTTCTCGAATCAATTGTATTCTTTCAGTGGTAACCCTTACCATGTCTGGACCTAGCAGTTGTTTCTCTCCAACTTCGTTCCAGCATAAGGGTGATCGGCAACTCCTTCCGTATAAGCTTCGAAAGGTGCCATTTGTATACTTGCCTGGTAGCTATTATTGTATGCAAATTCCACCAACGGCAAGTGATCATGCCAGCTTCCATCGAAATCAATGATGCAAGCTCTGAGCATATCTTCAACCACCTGATTAGTTCTCTCTTCTGACCATCCGTTTGAGGATGAAAAGCTGTACTAAAGTTAAGCCTTGTTCCCAACGATGTTGTAGTCCCATCCAAAATGAGAAGTAAAACGGGGGATCTCTGTCAGACACGATTGAAACAGGAATACCATGTAATCTGACTATTTCCTTGATGTATAATGCAGCAAAACATCACTGACCATCGTCTCTTTATTGCAAGAAATGCGCCGATTTAGTCAATCGGTCAATGATAACCCATATTCCATCATGTCCTCCTTTTGATTTAGATAAACCCATAATGAAATCCATACTAATATTCTCCCACTTCCATTTGGGAATATCTAGAGGATGTAATTTCCAGCAGGCTTTTGGTGTCCGCCTTGACCTGTTGGCATGTGAGACAGCGTGATACATAGTCTGCTATTTCCCTTTTCATGTGGGCCACCAAAATTCCTCTTCACATCTTGGTACATTTTGGTTGATCCTGGATGAATCGTGTACCTTGATCTATGAGCTTCATCTAAGATCTTCTTCTTTAACTCGGGACAATCCGGTATGCAAGTTCTATTCCTGAACATTAATCTTCCTTCTGTTATTTGGAAATCAGATTGTCCTTCCAGTTTGCCTTTGATCTCTACTAATATTGGGTCATTATCTTGAAGCGCTCGTATTTCAGATAATAGGTCTGGATGAATGCTTATATGAGATAATGTGACACATTGAAAGTCTGTGTCCATGCTTATATTGAGTTCAGAGAATTGCTCCAGCAATTTCCATTCTTGAATCATACAATTGGCTAAGTGCTCTCGGCTTTCGACTAAGGGCATCTGCTACATGGTTACCCTTTCCGGATGATATTGTATATTGAAGTCGAAGTCCTTAAGATATTCTAGCCAACGTCTTTGCCTCATATTCAATTCCTTTTGAGAGAAGAGATACTTAGACTCTTTATCAGAGTATACAATAAACTGCACTCCATAAGATAATGTCTCCATATTTCAGTGCAAATACCACCGCGCCAATTCTAAGTCATGACGGGTAGTTCTCTTCATGCTTCTTCAATTGACGAGAAGAGTAAGCTATAACCTTTCCTTGTTGCATTAGACACCATCCGAGGCCAATGCCAGAAGCATCAGTGTATACCTCGAATTTCTCTCCTTCCATTGGTAACTGCTAAGACTGGAGCTGTAGTAAGATGATCCTTGAGAGTTTTGGAAGCTTCTTTCACATCCTCATCCATTCATAACGGATCTCCTTGCGAGTTAGCCTAGTGAGTGGTACGGCTATTTGTAGAAATCCTTGATGAATCGCCTGTAAGTAGCCCGGCAAGACCTAAGAAACTTCGGATCTCGCTAGCATTGGTCGGTCTTTCCCAATTCTTACAGCTTCAACTTTTGATGGATCTACAGACAAGCCATCCTTTTGATATAACATGTCCGAGAAAAGTCCACTTCTTCAAGCCAGAATTCACACTTGCTGAGTTTGGCATATAACGGTTTGTCCTTAATATTTGTAATGCAATCCTCAAATGCTCCTCATGCTCTTCCTTAGTCTTGGAATAAATTAATATATCATCAATGAAAACCACCACGAATTGATCTAAATAAGGTCTGAATATACTATTCATCAACTGCATAAAGGCAGCAGGGGCATTTGTTAGTCCAAAAGGCATAACAACAAACTCATAATGGCCATACCTGCTTCTGAATGCGGTCTTATGAATGTCATCATCCTTGATCCTTAGTTGGTGATATCCTGACCTGAGATCAATCTTTGAAAAATACTTGGATCCAGATATTTGATCAAATAACTCATCGATTCTCGGCAGTGGATACTTGTTCTTGATAGTGAGATGATTCAACTGTCGATAGTCGATGCATAGTCTCATGGATCCATCCTTCTTCTTTACAAATAGCACAGGCGCTCCCCACGGGGAAGTACTCGGTCTAATGAATCCTTTTTAAGAAGTTCCATTAATTGCTCCTTTAACTCCTTGAGTTCAGCAGGGGACATTCTATAAGGTGCCTTAGAAACTGGACCAGCACCAGGGACTAAGTCGATGGTGAAGGCCACTTCTCTTTGTGGGGGTAATCCAGGCAAATCTTCCGGAAACACATCCGGAAATTCTTGCACAACTGGGATATCTTCTATCTTAGTTTCCTTAGCCTCCTTAATCGTGACAAATGCAAGGAAAGATACACATCCTTTCCTGATTAGCTTGCTTGCTCGGAGAGCCGAAATAAAGGGACTCGCTCCGACTCTTAGGGCTAGAAAGACTAGTTCTGGAAAGTCCTTGAAAGTAACCTTGCTATTGCGGCAATCGACTGTTGCCTGGTATTTGGATAACCAATCCGCTCCTAGTATGACATCATACTCCTTTAGATCTAAACATATGAGATCGATAGGAAGATTTCTTCCTTTTACCAAGACTTCACAGTTTTGATAATGGTGAGTGATATCAGTTTCGTTTCCAAGAGGAGTAGACAAAATATTTTATCCATTCCGGTTCTAGGGTAGGATCAGCAAACTTTTGGAAATAAAAGAATGTGATGCACCCGTATCAAATAAGACATGTGCATACTTGGAACAAACTTTCAATGTACCTTCTACTAGTCCGCCTTCTTCTTCTTCGGTCTCCTTAATTGCGTGAAGACGAGCGTTCTTGGTTACCGGGCGCTTTCCGTCACCGGCTTGATCATTAAGTAATGGGCAATTGGGAATCCGATGCTCACGGCTCCCGCAACGGAGACATGCTCCAAGTTTCCTCCAGCACTCTTCGGCTTTATGACCAGCCTTGTCACAATGCTTGCATATTATATTGAAGGTGTAGTGTGATAGAGAAGGGCTTGGTCTTCTTAAATTGGTCTTGAGAGAAGTACCTCCAGTGCTAGGCCTCTTCTTGAAGTTGGGTTTAAAGGAACCCGAACTTGTAACTTGTTCTTTCTTATCCTTCCCACGGATTCTATCTGATAGCTCCGTGGCATCTTCTAACAATTGAGCTCGGCGTACTATCTCTGAGTAGACCTGAATATCCATTGGCGCCAGCTGGGTAATATATTGGGGCCTGAGCCCATTAAGGAACCTCCTAGCTTTCATCTTCTCGGTGCTAACTAAGTGCTTAGCATACCGAGACAATCTAGAGAATTGTGCCTCGTACTCCGCCACCGATAATGACCGTTGCTTGAGTGCGGCAAATTCGGTAGCTTTCTTTTCTTGGACTCGGTCTGAAAAATATTTATTGTTGAAATGTTCAACAAATTCTTCCCAAGTAATTTGGTCTTGATTTATAGTAGCTTCGACTGACTCCCACCAGCATCGGGCATCCCTTTCTAGTTGGAAAGTAGCTAATAAGACTTTATCTTGATCCGTGCACTGCATAACACGGAATATACGCTCCGTCTCCCTGATCCAGTGCTCTGCGTCATCCGGATCAGTAGAACCCATGAATTTGGGAGGGTTCATGTTCTTGAAGACTTGGTGGAGACTTCCGGCTCGTTGTGCACCTCCCTGTGCTACTTGTTGCAGCACTTGGGTCATGCCTTGGAGTGTACGCTGCATGTTGCGCCACTGAGCACGTTCGGCAGCCATTATCCTACAATTACAATAGCTATATCAGTGTGCAATTTTGTTAAGGGCTCTTAAATTTTATGTTAACTCCACCCTTGGTTCTACCCAATCTCACTGGTTAATGGTTTAAACCTATCCTTGGACTTGGGTTTTCCTAGGAATTGAACACCCTAGGCTCTGATACCACAAAAACTGTCACGCCCCGAGCGCGGAAGGTACCCGGAGATGCGCGACAGTTTATATCAATCATGTCAATCAGAGTAGTAGTGTATTCGACACAAAGACAGAGTGCGCAAATATAAAGATAACCCAATCCATTTATTCCTTTAATAAGAATATGTCTATTACAAACCCTTGCAAATACTAGACTCAATAAAAGAAAGGTACAACTCTTGACTCAAGAAAAATAGAGAAAAGACAGGACTAATTGACGCTTGAGTAGCTCTAACTCTTTCACTCTTGGCTTTCCGATCAGATTGAATTCCCTCATCGTCGGACTTACCTGAAAAGTAGGGAAACACTGAGTGAGCGAACGCTCAGTAGGAAATTATATCTCAAGAACTAGCAATGGGTTTAAGTAATTACAATTTATCACATGTAAATGTAATATGGCTATGCATGTAGAAATAACTAATCAATAAAATAACACGTCGTGTAAAACATCCAAGCGAGTCTAAAACAAGAGATATTTATGAGAGACTTTATAGTTTATTGTCTATTTCATGCAAGTACTTTGCCCGTGCCGGGCCACGCTAGTAAAGTCACGCAAGTCGAGTCACGCACGCAAGAAAGAGGGAGAGAGTGTGGAATGCCAAAGATCAAGAGAAAGAGTACTTCGGTGCAATGCAAGACACCATGATCATTACAACTCCCATGGGCACTAGTACTTTTGGGTGCTCCTCCCAGGACCAGATCGGGCCCTTATATGCACAACATTAAAGATAGATCTAGACATCCACTTTATAGTATAGCCAATATAGAATTTCAAGAACATGCTTTAATAGGATGATAAGATAA
Organism: Amorphophallus konjac; assembly: GCA_022559845.1. Taxonomy (NCBI): domain Eukaryota; kingdom Viridiplantae; phylum Streptophyta; class Magnoliopsida; order Alismatales; family Araceae; genus Amorphophallus; species Amorphophallus konjac. The sequence continues at coordinate 7,426 of JAHNEJ010002793.1, read as the reverse complement.
GATTTTCATGAAATTCAAGGGCAAGGCCCTTGAGTAAGGACATTCTTGCGATAAAATTCACGCGAAGCATATAAACCATGACATGTCGATAAACTGGGTGGAATTGGTTCCCTGACCGGGTACCATAACAAATAAGTGCCCATATGTAGATGGTCACTCTTTTTATATAGAATTGAGGTCCACATGAACAGCACATTAATGGCATGATGTCCTCATCCTATTAAGAAAATTCTCATGATATACACTTTGCATAACATGAGGGTCGGTATACCATGTTTCTATAGAGTGACATGGCAAAGATTGTGTAATGGGTTTTTATGGTACAACCAGCTCAGTCGGTCTTGAGGGAATCCAAGGCTCGAGGAGTCTTACGGAGGTCTCTATAACTAACTCGCTAGTCCAAAGGAACGGAACGTCCAATGGAGAGCTTGTATGTCACCGAGAATTAGTGGGTAAACGGTAAATCATCATGAAACATGGGACTATATTCACGGAGTGGAATATAGTGCCGATATATATATATATATATATATACATATGAAACCCTCGGTTAACAGTAATAGTGTAAAATAGTATCACAGGAAAATAGCGACTTAGCCAAAGTCACTACTTAATGAATTAACGCCTTTTACTGGGTCGTGTATTCCTAATTTGACGGCTTTTCTAGCAGTCGTCCATTCTATATTTCTATTTTACAGAAATTTCAATATTTTGGAATTTTAACAAAACGCGCCCTGGACAGGGGCGTTAACTTTAAATTAGCGCCCTTTTATGGGGCGTTATATTCATAAGAGACGACCTTGGGAAGGTCGTTAATTAACTTTGGTTTTCAGGAACATGAACAGTAAAAGGTATTTCATGATAATTACTTTGCAAGAAACAGAACTGGACCAGAAAAAATATAGCAAGATTGAGTAGGTAGGATCATGCATAATATTAGGTTCGTGGTTACATAGATATTGAATTTTAAACACGATTTAATTAATGGGTGAAATTGACGACTCCTGGGTAGGGCGTCAAAACGGAAATTAGCGCCCTGCTGTGGGTCGCTTCTTTTAAATTAGCGCCCTTCTCAAGGGCGTTTCTTTTGAAATTTCATACAAAACATTTGAAACCACAGTAAAACTATATGCATGGATGACCGATGATATTATTAAAGATCTTAAACTAGTTTGGGCTACGTTCTTGAGAAAACCTAACTGATGGGTAATCTGGATGAAGTTATGTGAAGGTTTTGATAAGAACCGATGCTCTGTTCTAAACAGAGCCTCCTGAAGCAACTAGAACAGCACCCAGAAGATGGTTGCTTCCGAACTTAATCAAACGGCAGCACACCGAAGAGGATGCAGTGACGATAAGAGTTTGCTGAGAAGAGGAAAAACTCTTCTTCTTTTAATGGTTGAAGAAGATGCAGTCGACAAGGATGATGCCGATGAGGAACCTTTAGTTCTTCAGCACGTTGGAAAACTCGACAGGGTAACCTACAACAAAGATGAAGAACATTAATATTAATATTCTTCGTAACTATGACTGGAGGCAAGGGAAGAAGAACATCACCTGTTCTTCACGTACGCAGCAGCAGAGCTTCGACCAAATAGATTTTAGGGTTTGATGGACAAGGATTATTTATAGTGTTTTGGGGAACCCTAATAGAGTTAGAGTTTGATTAAGGGTAGTATTGCCTTGATAGAGTCCTTTCTATATTCTACTAACTCGTACTAATCCATAAACTTTCCCTGGATAGAGTCGAACGAAACTCGAACTGAATTAACACCTTTCTATAGGGCGTTACTTAAATTAACGCCTTTTTGAACGTCGTTTCTTTAGTGAAACGCGTCTAAGCAAAAGGGTGTTACGTTTAATTACCCTTTTATTTATTTTGGTCGTTTGAGAATTGACGCCTTGTCCAGGGGGCGTCCCATTTTCAATTCACGCCTTAGCCAGAGGCGTTTAATTTTAATTAGCGCTTTGAATCAAGGCGCTATTCACATTTTTGGTCCTATTTATTTGTTCCTCTTGATTTTTCTTTTACTTACTTAAATCTTTTAGCCTATTTTGACTAATTAAGAATTTGTTTATTCTAATTTGATTTATTTAAAAATATTTATTTTTCCAGGGTTGCTACACAAACAGCAAAGGGAACGGCACAAAGTGAAACGACACTTTACACTAAAATGACTTGAAGACACAAGAAAATGACTCGAAAACGAGGACGACACGGGCTGAAAATAACTCGAAGATGAAAACAGAAACCGACACGAAGTGTGGTCACAAAGCAAGAAAGACACGGGGTCTTGGAAAAAACAACACGAATACAGAAGACTCGAAGTAAAACGGCCGAAAATAATACTCGAAGACATAGGGGTGACACTGATGGAGCGACACGAGCTGGCACAGAAAGTAGCACGAGGTGCTGCAGTGTTCAGCACGCGATGGAACAAATAACGACACGAAGACAACCCCTAAAAATAACTGAAGTGACTCGAAAGTTTATTTTTCACAGAGAAATATTTTTTGTTCTCCACTAAGGCTCATAGTGTTGTCATCCTCAAAACATGTAAAGACTCAACATGCTTTCACTTCAAAGATTACATACATGAAATGAATGATCAAGGTGATATTGATTGGGATGAAATGAGGATGGTCATTGCTTCTTTAAAAGTCCGAAGGCCTCCTCGGCAGCTAGCAGCTCAACAGCATCAGCAACAAGGACAACCACAAGCCCCTCAACAACAACAGGTTCCTTCTCCCCAACCCAATATGGGGATTGTTAATAATCCACTACCGGAGCATCCGATCCCAAATCAGCAAGTAAATATTGTCACCTCGATCCATGAAGTGGAGAGAGGACAAATTTGGCACAATGAAAACGCCTCTGTCGGGGCTATTAATCAGAATTCTAATCTACCACCCTCACTGATAAGAAGGCACCAGCCTATCCCTCCTTCCCAACCACAACGTTCCCTTATACGCTCCCTCACTCCTGGGCCATCCAATGCCAATATCGTCCCTTCACGTCCCCTTCTTTTACGCCAACCCACAAATTCTCCATCACCCCAAAACCCTCCACCAAACAGACCTCCTCTTATTCGAACCTCGTCGGTAGCCATCACCCCCCGTTCCACCTCCATCTACCACCACCATGATTCCAAGGCCCCTTCTTGTTACACAATCACCATCACCTTATTCCAATAATCCACGGTCGGCGAGGCCCCTTATAAGAACCCTTCCTCCATCCAACCCTGCGCCTACACCCAACACCACTCCCTCTACTTCCTCCACCCCTTTACCCACACCGGTCCCGACAGAGGCGCAAAGAACGATGGTGCTCCATAGCGGACGGATGTTTCAACGAGTGTTTCCCCAGCGGGAGTAGGAGCCACCACATGAACAAGGAGAGCAAGAACAAGAATCTATATAGGGCACAGAGTATGATTTATTGAAGCATCTGGACAGAACACCGGCCCGTATTTCTATTCTGGAACTGATTAAAAGATCTGCCACGCATCAGCAAGCTTTGAAACAATACCTGCAAAAAGTAATGGTGAATGAAGATATCCCGGCCGAACAGGTTACTACTGTCTTAAACCTAGTTAGCAATCAGCCGGCTATTACTTTTTATGAACATGAGTTGGCTCCGCAGCCGGCTAGGAAATATGCATTGTGCATCACCATTGATATCAACAAAATAGCCGTGAAGCAATGTTTGGTTGATACTGGGGCATCCATTAATGTTTTGCCACCAAGCACTTTAAAGATGTGCGGCATTCCGGAGAGTCAGATTCGGCCGTCCACTATAACAGTCACAGCTTATGATAACACAAGAAAGCCACCACTAGGAATGATTACTCTGAAAGTCTGTTTGGTTCCAGTCTCAGTCACGGCAGATTTCCATATTTTGGATATGGACCCGACATTTAATGGTATTTTGGGCCGCCCTTACATTCAGAACTGGATGTCGTGCCTTCCACAAATCATCAATGCATCAAATTTCCACATAAAGGACATATCATTAAAGTGACCAGTATGCCCATTTTGCCGACCGAAGACATACATTCTGCAACATCAGTGCCCTCCATGTGGCCTTCCAATATGCCTTTGCTCTCAGTGTTGGATGTTGCCGATCTGCGGCAAGACCCGATGAGGTCATCATCTCCTTCAACCCCTTTCACCACACAGCTATCCAAGGGCAAGAAAAAGAAAGGTTTGATGAATACGCCCAGATGGAACATTTTAATGAAGATGGGGTACCGAACTAGTAAAGGCTTGGGTGCCAACTCCAAGGGAGAGTTAAACATGTCAAGCCTCAAAAGATGATTCTCCGAGGTGGCCTCGGATACAAAGCACCAAGCAAAGATGAAAAAGAACCGTGGGCCGTTATGACTTCCACTCTCAAGACTGACCGGCAACCTCTTACATGGACCCTTCAAACACATTTTGTAACAGGAGGTATTCAGAATGATGATGAGCATACTACAGTAATCACTTCTATGCTGGATTGTCAAGACGTACATGCACGGCAGTTTGCTCGCCATATAGCGCCACTAGCCACATATAAAGCTTTGGAGTCATTAAGGCCAGATAAGCGAAGGAAGATGGACGATCCTGAATGTGACTGGTATAGGTGGTTTGACATGAATGATATCTCTATTGCTCTGAGCCGCTTGTTCATGCCGACTGATCCAGAATGGCCGCCGTTGATTCATGAGTTGATTGAAAAGCCAGCAGTAATTACAGACAAGAGGCAGCTTCTGAGTGACAATTCAGATACTAGTGAACCCGATGTACCGTTTGAAGAGGGTTTCGATGCCGATAGGCTGTGGGCCGGCCTTTTCTTTACCAAATCCATTCACCCGACGGTTGTTGTCCGTTTGATTGATCAGGTGTTCTTTTCAGATATCCCTAGGCCACCTGCGGTCTTAATAAACTTCTCTCCAAGTTCACTACAAGTTTCTCTTCCAATTCCTCCCTTGCTCCTCGAGCAGTTTTCCAAACTCTCCATTACACCACCGCGTGGGTCATCATTGATTCAATCCTTCACCAAACTTTCAATTTCAACACTCCCCCCTGTTTCCACCTCCCATTGCTTTCTCCTTGAAAACGAAAAAAAAAATGCCAAAATTCAAACTTCCCAATCCATCTCCGTTGAGGAGACCTCCTATCTTCTTCCTGAGTATGTCTCGATTCCGGGGCCGCTCTTCCCAGATTCATTAAGTGACCTCCCCTACCCCTCCGGTGAGGGGACTTCGTCTGTATCCCCTTCTGTACCCGCTTTTTCTCTTTCACCTTCACCTTTATTGAATTCTAGTGATCAAGCTAGTTGTTCTTTTTCCTCTAGTTTTCAAACTCATGGGGGAGCTTCACATAAGAAATCCAAGGGTAAGCAGATTCCATGTCAAGCTTGCCTAGCCATCCCAGAATTTGTGGAAAATCCGATCATCCTGCCAGAGATAGAATATGAGGATATTTATGCTTCTAATGAGGGTTTTGGTGTATATGAAATAATGAATGATGAAGACCCTATTGAAGAGGGGGATGAAGGTTACGAAGAATATGAGGACGAGGCTGATGCTTTTGCTAGTGGCATGAGAAGATTTGATGAACCATCAACCTCTGTAGAAGAACCTACCAAAGAAATAAATCTGGGTACGAAAGAAGACCCTAGGATCGTCCTCATTTCAAAGAACATGCCGCCATCCGAAGAGGAGGCGCTCATTTTGGTTCTTCAAGAATACAAGGACACATTTGCATGGAGTTACGAAGATATGCCCGGACTAGATCCTGCGCTCGTTGAACATCGGCTTACACTTAAGCCAGGGTCTGTCCCGGTCAAACAGCGGTTGAGACGTTTCCACCCTAATATGGCTTTAAAGATGAAAGAAGAGGTCGACAAGCTTCATAAGGCTAGATTTTTTAGAGTTGTCCTCTATCATAATTGGGTGGCTAACATTGTCCCAGTTATGAAGAAAGACGGGAAGGTTCGAATTTGTATAGACTTCCGGGACCTCAACCGCGCGTGTCCTAAAGATGACTTCCCCCTCCCTCATATTGATGTTTTGATTAACAACACGGTAGGATTTGAGACTCTCTTTTATGGATGGCTTTTCAGGTTATAATCAGATTCGCTTGGCTGAGGAGGATCAAGAGAAAACGTCGTTCACTACACCATGGGGAACTTATTGTTATGTGGTCATGCCTTTTGGACTTAAGAACGCTGGAGCCACCTATCAAAGGGCCATGATGGCTATTTTTCATGATATGATCCACATTTATATTGAGGTGGATGTGGATGACCTGGTAGTAAAATCAAGAACAAGGATTGAGCATCCCGGGGTTCTAGCTAAAGTCTTGCAAAGAGCACGGGAGTATCATTTGAAAATGAATCCCAAGAAGTGCGTATTTGGTGTTTCATCAGGGAAGTTGCTTGGATTCATTGTAAGTAAGAGGGGTATTGAGATTGATCCCAACAAGGCGAAGGCCATAAGAGAAATGCATCCTCCCAAGAATTTGAAAGAAGTAAGAGGATTGATCGGGAGGTTGTAATTTATCGCCGATTTGTTTCCCAGCACTCACAAAGATGTAAGCCGTTCTACAAGCTTACCAAGCCGGGAGTCAAGTTTATTTGGGATGACAAGTGTCAGGCAGCTTTTGATGGATTGAAGGGTTATCTATCAAATCCTCCTGTCCTGAGGCCGCCAGTTCCAGGTAAACCGCTTGTTCTTTATATTTCTATCCTGGATGACTCTGTAGGCGCTGTCCTAGCCCAAGTTGATGAAGAAGGAAAAGAGAGGGCAGCCTACTACTTGTCGAAACTTCTTAACCCATGTGAGCAGAGGTACTCAGCCATAGAGAAGACTTGTACAGCTTTAGTCTGGGTAGTTCAGAAACTCAAGCATTATTTCTTAGCTCACAGGTTCATCTCATTGCTCGTATGAATCCAATCAAGTTCCTTCTTGAAAAATTGTTCTCACTGATCGATTAGCACGATGGCAAAGCTTCCTTTCTCAGTTCGACATCATCTACATTCAGCAAAAAGTGATTAAAGACTATGCCATAGCAGAACATCTTGCTCATCATCCTCTCCCTCGATTTGACCCTGTTTGCTCAGAGTTTCCAGATGAGGAACTAATGTCCATCAATCAACCCGATTCCATGTGGACATTACATTTTGATGGAGCTTTGAATTCTAAATGGAAGGGGATCGGCATTGTTCTTCTATCACCGGAGGGTATCAATATTTCGCTCGCCTCTCAGCTTGCATTTCCAGTTACAAATAATATAGCTGAGTACGAAGCTCTTTTGGCCGGACTGGAGGCCGCTCATCAACTCGGTGTTACCCAATTGCGAATTGTAGGTGATAGTCAGCTTATTCTTCGCCAAGTGCTCTCCAAGTGCCGCACGCTCAATCCTAAACTCAAGCCCTAGC
>JAHNEJ010002794.1:0-20098 GCA_022559845.1 Amorphophallus konjac | reverse complement strand
ATGGAAGTGGGAAGTATCATTCTTGGTAGGCCATGGTTATTCGACTGAGATGCCACACTCCATGGTCGGTCGAACACCTGTACCTTCGACCACGATGGCCAGCGGGTCACCCTCCACCCCGTTCGGCCCAGAAGCCCATCAGTCAGGGGTCCTACTGGCCCTAGTACTCCAAAGCCCTCCGTACCCGGGCCCAGTACCCCATCCCCAGCTCGGACTATGACCGTTACCTCTGGCCCAGGAGAGCCCTCGACGAGGAGATTGATGATGATTAGCTCCCGGGAAATGGAGCAGGAGCTTAGTCAGGGCTGTCCGGTGTTTGCCATTACGGTCTGAGAGGTGGAGCGGGACTCCGAGGGTGAGCTCCCACCCGAGGTTGTTCCTATTCTGCAGGAGTTTGTTGATATTTTTCCCGATGAGCTTCCCGAGGGACTCCCACCCATGCGGGATATTCAGCATGCCATCGACCTTGTTCCGGGCTCTTCCTTGCCCAACCTTCCTCATTATCGAATGAGCCCCACGGAGCATGCCGAGCTTAAACGGCAGGTCGATGAGTTAGTGCAGAGAGGATCTGTCCGGGACAGCATGAGTCCATGTGCTGTACCTGCATTACTCGCCCCGAAGAAGGATGGCACATGGAGAATGTGTATTGATAGTCGTGCCATCAACAAGATCACCGTGAAGTACAGGTTCCCTATTCCCCGCCTGGATGACATGCTAGATATGATGGCAGGTGCCCCTATCTTTTCGAAGATCGATCTTAAGAGTGGCTACCATCAGGTGAGGATTAGGCCAGGTGATGAGTGGAAGACCGCATTTAAGACCAAGGACGGTCTATATGAGTGGTTGGTCATGCCTTTTGGGTTGACCAATGCCCCTAGCACTTTCATGCGGCTCATGACTCAGGTCCTTCGACCTCTCATTGGAGTCTTTGTAGTGGTGTATTTTGATGATATCCTTATCTATAGCCGCACCACAGGGGACCACTTAGACCACCTTCGACAGGTCTGTCTGCTTCTTCGGCGAGAGCAGTTGTTTGCTAACCCACAGAAGTGTGCCTTCATGACACCTCAGCTTACCTTCTTGGGTTTCATTGTGTCTAGTACTGGGGTCTCCGCCGATCCGGAGAAGGTCCGGGCCATTGTTGAGTGGCCGGAACCCCGTACGGTTCATGATGTCCGCAGCTTTCATGGCCTTGCGACGTTCTACCGTCGCTTCATCCGCGGATTTAGCTCCGTCACCGCCCCGATCACGGATTGCATCCGGAAGGGCACGTTTGTATGGACGAAGGCCGCATCTGCCACCTTCAAAGACATCAAGGAGCGCATGACCCAGACACCTATCCTTCGATTGCCTGATTTCTCGAAAGTGTTTGAGGTCTCTTGTGATGCATCGGGTGTTGGGATCGGAGGAGTTTTGAGTCAAGAGTCCCACCCGATTGCATATTTCAGCGAGAAGCTGAATGACGCGAAACTGCGATATTCCACGTATGATAAAGAATTCTACGCAGTTGTTCAGGCTCTTAGGCATTGGAGGCACTATCTTTTACATCAGGAGTTTGTTCTATACTCCGATCATGAAGCATTGAGGTACCTCCATTCCCAAAAGAAGCTTAACTCGCGTCATAGTCGTTGGGTCGAGTATCTCCAGTAGTTCACCTTTGTGCTGAAACATAAGGCTGGAGTGGAGAACAAGGTGGCTGATGCCTTGAGTCGGCGAGCATGCTTGCTTACCACCATGAGTGCCGAGGTCATAGGGTTAGAGAAGATGAAGGAGGCCTATGTTGATTGTCCTGACTTCGGTCAGATTTTTGCCACCCTCCAGGTCGGACCCTCGAGAGACCTTGATGAGTATGTGCTTCAGGAGGGTTACCTCTTTCGAGGTAGCAGGCTATGTGTTCCCCGAACTTCGGTTCGAGATTTCTTAGTGTGGGAACTACATGCGGGAGGTCTAGCCGGCCACTTTGGTCGGAACAAGACTATTGAGGCAGTGGAGCATCGATTTTATTGGCCGAGCTTGAAGCGCGATGTTGCTAACATCGTGGCTCAGTGCCGTACATGTGCTATGGCCAAGATGAAGAAGCAAAGCTCGGGCCTTTATACGCCTCTTCCCGTGTCTGATGCCCCGTGGCAGGATGTTAGTATGGATTTTGTTTTGGGATTGCCACGTACCTCCAGGAAGCATGATTCGGTCTATGTGGTGGTTGACCGTTTCTCGAAGATGGCCCTCTTTATCCCTTGCTCGAAGACTTCGGATGCTTCTAGGGTAGCCCACCTATTCCTTACTCATGTGGTGTGCAAGTTCGGGTTGCCTCGCACTATAGTGTCTGACCGTGATGTTAGATTCACTTCCTATTTTTGGAAGACACTATGGCATATGATGGGTACTCACCTCAAGTTTTCCACTGCATATCATCCCCAGACAGATGGTCAGACCGAGGTTGTCAATAGGAGTCTGGGAGATCTTTTGAGGTGTCTAGTTAAGGACCGCATTGGGGATTGGGATCTCATTTTATCTATGGCTGAGTTTGCATACAATGATTCGGTGAATAGGTCTACCGGCATGAGTCCATTTGAGATTGTCATAGGTCGTAGGCCTAGGAAACCCGTTGACCTTGTCCCCATGCCTATCCATGCTAGAGTGTCGGAGTCGGCCGAGTCGTTTGCTAGGCATGTTAGGAGTTTGCATGACGACATCCGTCGTCACATTGAGGCCAACAATGCACGGTACAAGGAGTTAGCTGATGCCCACCGACACCACCGAGAGTTCCATGAGGGCGAGTACGTCATGATCAGGGTAAGACCTGAACGGTTTCCCTCTAGAACCGTTAAGAAGTTGCAAGCTCGTGGAGCCGGTCCCTTTAGAGTGTTGAAACGCGTTGGATCCAATGCGTACGTTGTGGACTTGCCCGAGGAATATGGTATAAGCTCTACTTTTAATGTTTCGAATCTAGTTGCATATAGGGACCCAGCGGTGATCCCTAGTGAGCCTTTCGAGCCATCTCCTCCCCTTGAGAGTGATCCCACACCTGAGTGTCCACCTCCAGCCCCGTTGTTACGGCAGCGTGAGCATATAGATCATATACTGGATGAGCAGGTGACAGTTACCAGGAGTGGATCCTACCCGCGCTACCTAGTGCGATGGAGAGGACGGCCCGCTACTGAGGACACATGGATCACACATGGCGAGTTGCAGCAGATCGATCCGGACCTTTTGGAGCGATACAGGAGCGATGCAGACCCTTACTCGACAGGGTCGAGTTTCTCCCCACCCGGGGAGAATTGGTGCGGACACCCGAGCAGTTGATCGGCACGATACGCCGAGCCACCGGTACCGCACACGGAGCACGACACGAGCCACCTCAGCATCCATATGGCTCGGAGACAGCCTGGAGACTCCGCCTTGAGCCTCCCCCTTTATTATACTTAGTTAGACTTTATGTGTGTTTCATTTGTATTTATTTTGTTGCATTCGGTTTGCCATTTTGATTGTAATAGGGGCTTATGTGTAATTCGGACCCCGTGGGCCCCACGGGCCCCCCAAGACCCACCCCATTGGGCCACCTCAGCCTAGGGTCCCACGTGGGGTCAGTCAACATGCCACATGGGGGTATCTAGAAGTTTGAATTGTAATTGGACACATGGGGGACAATGGACTTGAAAAGTCCAAATGGGAGGCCACCTACCCCACCTACCAAGTCCACCCTCTCTCCTTGGTCCAAGGGCCCCCCCCCCCTTAATATTATATTATTTTGTGTGTGTGTGTGTGTCACACTCCATCCCAACCCTCCATTCCCATCCCCTAGATCCAATGGTTGTGGATGGATGTGAGATGTAAGGTATTTAAACTTGTATTTTCCATTTTAGTGAATTAATGCATTCATTTGGAAAAAAAAACCTTGGATCTCCAGCTTGGTGTGCCCCTCCCTCTCCCCTTGAAGCTGTGAAGGCTTCCTTCTGGTGGTGAGACTCCACCCTATCAGTTCCGGTCACCGCCGCCGCCGCCACGAGCCGCCACCGCACCGCCATCGTCTTCATCGGAGTTCTGCCCGTGCAGTACCACAACAACTTCCACGAAATTTGTGTCTCATCCATGAGCTCAGATCGATCTGGAAATTTTACTGGAGGTCCCAGAGGTGTCAAGGATATCCCATAAAATTTGGGTTGTTATTCAGATCCCGTTTCACAATTTTTGATTTTTGTCCACTCTTCCATTTCAGTTCTGCCAGAGTTCTGTCCAGATTCATATCCGCCCTGTGTTTCATGTCTTAGGTCCGTCTTTTGATTTTTTTTAGTCCCATAAATTTTACTGGAGTTTCCTTCCATTCACCCCTTCATCCACAATTTTTATCAATTTTTGGTTCGTCCATTTTATATTTTCTAAAAATCATTCTCAGTCCCAGCTACAGTTCTATCCCCCTGTTCCCAGATCCGACCACCAGTCACCCAAAAACTCATAGTAAATCACCACCATCTCCAAATCAAATTCCAAAAATAGTCCCAGTTCTTTGGTTGGATCCCCTACAACTTTGAAGAAGAGATCAAGAGCTGAATCGGAGGTTTACTAGGCGGTCAACGGTGTTTCTCAGACAAGTACCCTGTAAATCTGAGGTTTCGGTTACTGTACAATAGAGACTTGTAAATTCATTAAAGTTCTGATCCGACCAGATCCAGCACATCTCCATGAGTCTAGATTGAAGCATTTGAAGAGAGCTTTCCAACGATAGCTTATGCGTCCCGATCCGACGCGAGATTGATCACAGCGGCCGTTTTCGCCGGAGCGCGCGCCGGAAAACAGAAATCAAAATCCGTGGGCAGCTAGTTCAAAGCTTGGAGATCGGGACCGATCGACCCCCGATCGGTGTTCCCGGCCGACCGCCGTCCGTGGAGGCGCGCCACCAGGGGTCCCCATCATAGTGGGTCCCACCCCCGCAGATCCGGAGGACAGCGCCATCCGTGGGTCCCGCGGGCCCGCAGAACCCGCCGTTCAGAAAGCACGAAAACGCGGAGTTCGGCACCGCCGGGTGACATCAAGATGCTGGCCGTCAACCCGAGTTGCGTGATTCCCGGGCTCCACATGTGACCTTTTACCTCCCTACGTGGAGTGGGTCAAATCTTTGTATTGCTGTGATATTGTTTAACCGGGAGTCCGTGATTCGGCCGGGGTTGTCTTCGCCACGCCGGGTGCGTGGAGGTAATGGTCCGAACCTCTTGGCGTTCATTTGCTTAGCTAGTATACGGTCTTTTGCCGCTGCCGAGAGAGTAGGTACTAGCCCGTGTGTTCATGTCACCGCTGTGAGAGCGAGAGTGACCCGTCCCGCGACTCGATCTGAGTCCGAAAGTTGAGTCGGACTACCCTTGACCTCCGCCGGTTTCTTAACCGCACACGGTCCTCGCTTTCCCTCGCTTGGGACGACGAGTGAGCTTCTACTTCTATTAGCGACGTTTTGCAACAAGGAGCTCGTAGTGTCGGGCTTAGTGTCTCCCTGGTGTGTGCTGCTGGTCGCGTCTTCATCTAGAGTCCGAGGGTGGCACCTAGTAGTGTCGTCTCCCGTGTCTGTCCCGCATCAAGAGGTCTCGGCTACAAAGAAACAACATTATCTACGATGGGTGATTCTGGGCCGCTCACCTGGGATTATCGTCAGCATTTTGTCAAAGGGCCTCTCCAACCTGGCACATTAGCTCCAAAGCCGGTTCAGCAAGAAAGGAATACAGTTTGTCCAATCGCCAGTCCGCCTCCCTCGCTAGGAGGGTCAGATGATGACGTGCTCAACTACAGTCAGGCCTAGCAGGGGCTCTTTCATGAGGAGGAATGTCAGAAGAAGCAACAAGAAGTTCGGCTTCTGAAGTGGAGGCCGAAGAAGCAGCCTATTGTTGATCTACAGGAAAGGGGGGGCTCTCCCGTTATCTTTTCTTGGCCTCCCTCACGCCTCCAATCTATCTTTCAACAAAGGGACTTCATACCCCGCCTTCCTCCCATCATAATGAATCTGTCTTTCATTGATCCGCCCGAGATTCTATTTGTTCCTTATGCTTGCGGGAAGTGCCCACCCCTCGATCTATCCACTCTCTTCACTCCTCCTCCTCCCAACGCCCAACTCCACGAGATGTGGTTCTCTTCTTCCGATCCTTTCTTCGACTGCATTTTCCCCGAGCTGTTCCCTATGCAGCTCCCACCTCCTCCATCGTGCTGTATAGTCTCCGCTGACCTCCAAAAAAAAACGTCAAATTTAAAACGGAGATTTCAGTGGAAGATTACGCTATCTTGTCGCCATTTTCCTCCCAGGGGCACGAGTCCCCTGCGCCTTCCCTTCCACTAGGTCTTCTGTCCCCTAGGTTAGGATTAGGGTCCGTCGAGTCTAGAGGAGTAGAGTCCGTTAGGTCTAGAGAAGTAGGGTCTTGTTCTGGGTCGTACCAAATTGATGCGGGACGGGACCACGGACACGACAAGCTCGCGATCGTCCCTTAACGAGGGAAGCGTCGGATGTGCGCGGTTGAGAAACCGGCAATGAGCTAGGGTGGTCGGCTCTCTTTTGCGCCCGGATCGGGTCACGGGACGGCTTCGCTCTCTCTCGCAGCAGTGATATTATAAATTGAAGGCGAGCTAGGTATCCCTACGCATGCTCTCTAGCAGCGGCATATAAAGCATATAAAGAATTAAGCTAATGCCAAGTGTAAGGGTGAAGGCGATACCTCCACGCTCTCGGCGTGGCGAAGACGGCACCCGGCCAAAGCTCGTACTCCCGGGAACTTAGTACATTATTTTTATAGCAATGCAATTAAGCCCACTCCACGCAGGGAGGTAAAGGGCGACACAAGTGGGCCCGGGAGGACCAAGTTCGGGTTGACGGGCGGTTTCGGGCAATGCTTCGGCTTCACGCGTACTCGTGCTAGTGGGGGCCCACGTATTGACCGGAGGGGTCGTGTGGGGCCTGATGACTCCTCTGTTGTGGAGACACCTGGAAAGCGTTCCCCTGGGATGGCGAGCTGCTGGAACGACCGCCGGACGCCGGGCGGCCCTCGGACGACGCTCGCTGGGAACTCGGCCACGAACCTGAAAGTTCTGTTTGCAGGCGCGCGACTCGGAGAAAACTGCTGCTGCGATCAGCCCCGTCGTCGGAATGCGACGAGATTAGCGCCATGGAAAGCTGACTCAGAATACTTCGACGTAGGGGTCTTAAAAAAAAATAATCAGATCTGTATTTCTGATCATGTATTTTACAAGCTTGCTGGAATCTGGCCAGAACTGCAGGGGCAGGTTCTGACTTCTCTGAAGATCGATGTTGACCGGGGAGAAGACCTCCGAATCTGGAAATGATTTCTTCATAAAAGTTGAAGGTCTCTGAGAGAGGAATCCGGGACTATTTTTGGTTTTTTGATTGGATAAGAAATGGATTTTCTGGGATGTTTTTACTAGACCTGGGTCGGATCTGGGAAACTGTGGGTAGACTGTTCTTGGGAACTTGGACGAAATTTGAAAAATACCTAGAGACCTTATCAAAAATTAAGAAAATTCCTGGTGGTAGATATATGTGGACAGAACTCCCAATAAATTTGGGAGACCCAACAAAAATAAAAAGATGGTTCGAATGGGGTAAACTCAGAGCTGATGAACAGTAAATAGAACCAGGACAGATCTGGAACTTGGACTTGGACGAAAATCAAAAAATAGTTAAAGGATGAATTTTGACGTGATTTTGTTTGTGGGGATAAGGGTTCTAGAGGGGAACCAACCCTGAAATTTTGAGCTTCAGAAGATGAAGGGAGTGATAGCAGAAATTCGGAGAAGAGGAACCTATCCTGAGTGGACAGAACCACCGAAACCGTTGGCAACGACGCGTCGGCGGCGAGACGATGGCGGCGGCGATCACCGGAGCTTCTTCAGATGAGAGAGGGGATCAAGGGGGAGGGAAATTGCACTCTAGAAGGGGGCTGGAGGTGGAGGAACCAGAGAGAAGGAGGGGGAGGGGCGCAAGATCCAATGGGGGGGCAAATGCCTTTTTTCTCTTCATTAATTCATTCAATATGAAAAATACAACCTTATATAGGATGCCAACCAAACTCAACCTCAACCCTTGGATCTAGGGGTTTGGATTGAAGGGCTGGGATACAATGTGAATCACACATTTAATACATTAGTTTAATCTAATTTGACCATTCTTATTCAACCTTGGACTAAATCTATTCAAACACCACCTAACAAGCCTAATAAGGCCAAAAGAGGGGGCGCCCCCTTCATGGGCCTCTCTTGGGCCTAGGCTGGTCCAAGGGCAAGCCAACCCAATCTACTAACTCATGTCTAGACTTGGGCCTTCCAAGTCTTGGTGGTCCATGAGAGGGAGTGGCCCAATTGGGCCATAAATGACTAATATGGTCCATAAGGGTAGCATTTGGTCCAATATGAACTAGGCTTTCTAATGGACTCTACTAATGGCAATCTAACCTTGGACTTGACATAACAAATGGCCCATTGGCTTGATATAAGCCTTACAAGGAGCCCAAAAGAAAGAAATTACACAATTACAACTTCATACAAGCCATAACACACAAATACACTTCACCCGTGTATGGAAATCGCCTTTGATGCCCCATCATCCAACCCTTCCCATTCTGAATCGCGCTCGCTTTCACATCCTTCCCGATCTGTTCCTGATAGGTTCTTACAGGATATAGCTCAGCGGTGTCATGCTCTTTTGAAATGTCCAGAATTCGTCGCTACAGCAATCGTGATTGAGGATGAGGAGGAAATAGAAGGGGAATGGAGCGACGACGGATTAGGCGTTTATGAGGTTTTGGATGAGAAGGATCCAATAGATGAAGGCAGCAATGTAGATGACACTACCGACTTATATGCACAAGGACTAAAAAGATTCGACCAGCCATCGACGGCAGTGGATGAACCTACAAAGGAAATCAACTTGGGAACAGAAGAAGACCCAAGGCCCGTCATTATTTCTGCTAATCTCCCTTCACAGGTAGAGGAAGATCTAATTAAGGTATTAAGGGAGTATAGCGACTCTTTCGCCTGGTCTTATGAGGACATGCCAGGTCTTGACCCCTCCTTAGTAGAACATCGGCTCGTGCTTAAACCAGGGGCAACACCTGTGAAACAACGGTCAAGAAGATTTCACCCCCACATGGCCTTAAGGATCAAAGAAGAGGTCGACAAACTATACAAGGTCAGGTTCGTCAGAGTGGTGTTATATCCTCAGTGGGTGGCAAACATAGTCCCTGTTCTCAAGAAGGATGGAAAAGTGCGCATATGCATTGATTTCAGGGATCTAAACAAAGCATGTCCCAAAGATGATTTCCCGCTACCCCATATAGACGTCCTAGTGGATAACACTGCCGGGTATGAAGCTCTGTCATTTATGGATGGGTACTCGGGCTACAATCAGATCCGTCTCGCTCCGGAAGACCAAGAGAAAACTTCCTTCACCACACCCTGGGGCACGTATTGTTATGTAGTTATGCCATTTGGTTTAAAAAATACAGGTGCCACCTATCAAAGGGCGATGATGGCCATTTTCCACGACATGATGCACATATATATGGAAGCTTACGTGGATGACATCTTGGTGAAGTCAAGAACAAAAGAAGAGCACCCCTCTATCCTGGATAAAGTGCTGCAGAGGGCCAGGGAGTATAAGCTTAAGATGAATCCGAAGAAGTGTGTGTTCGGAGTCTCCTCAGGGAAGTTGTTAGGGTTCATAGTGAGCAAACGGGGGATCCAGATTGATCCTAATAAAGCACAGGCCGTCATGGACATGCCTCCGCCAAAGAATATTACGGAACTTCGAGGATTGATTGGTAGACTACAATTCATTAGAAGATTTATATCCCAGCATTCTCAGAGGTGTCGTCCGTTTTATGAATTGCTTAAGGCGGGTGTCAAGTTCGAATGGAATCAAGATTGTCAGAAGGCCTATGAGGATGTAATATCCCGGACCTTTCGGATCCTTCTTCATGGGTCCCGGATCTAGTTTTCGGAGCGTCCGGCTCCGTTGTGTCCGAAATTTCGTTTCGGACATCTTTCGTGTTCGGATCGGCGCGATCCGGAGTCGTTTCGGAGGCCCGGAGGCGTTCCGTGGCTTTTTCCGCGCGTGTTTTCCGATTTCCGGTGTGTGTTTCGGCTTTTTCTTCGGACGCTCGCTGCGGGCGAACCGGGCAGTTCCCCGAGGCACGAGTGGTACCGTTGCGATCGGTGCGTTCCGAGGATTCCGGAAATGTATTTTTCTAATTTTCGGTATTTTTCCGAAAAATCGGATTTTCTATATATTCCCATTTTCTTTTCTTTTCTTTTTTCTTCTTTCCTCTCTTCTTCTTCCTCCTTCCTCCTCCACCGTGTCTCCCTCCCTCTCCCTCTCTTCCTCCCGGTTGGCCACGGCGAGCTCCCCTCCGGCTGCAGACGGCGGCGGGGCGACGGCGCGGTGACGTGGGCGGCGGCGAGGCGATCGTGCGGGCATACGGCGAGCGTGGGAGGCGTGGAGAGGCGAGATTCTAGCGGCGTTCTTCGCGACTTCGAGCTCGGATCGGAGCGTTTCGTCGCGGACCGGAGGTAGGGTGACGTTCCTTAGCCTCATGTCTTCCTTCCCCGTGAGTTTCAGCTCGAGACGAGGTCGAGAGGGG
Organism: Amorphophallus konjac; assembly: GCA_022559845.1. NCBI lineage: Eukaryota > Viridiplantae > Streptophyta > Magnoliopsida > Alismatales > Araceae > Amorphophallus > Amorphophallus konjac. The sequence goes on along the minus strand of JAHNEJ010002794.1, from coordinate 9,473 downwards.
TTTATTTTGAGCCGGGAAGGGTCGATCATGCCGCGGGGTGAGTTCGTCCGATCCATCGTTTTGAGCCCCGATTTCACGGTTTAAGGGCGTAGGAGCATGCTAGGGGGCTTGGGGGTTCTTCTCTCGCCATTTCCCCCTCCGTGGGGTTTGTTTTGAGGCCGATTGGGCGATTCCGGTGAGGTTCGCCATTTTCTCGCCGGTGAGCGATGTGCGGTCGAACCAGTGGCCGCACAACCCCTATGCGGTTCCGTTCGGACCGTTCATCGGCTCGGCGCGCTTTGGGTGAGGCTTGGCGCGCAGTGGGCTTGAGCGGTCTATCGTGGGACCGCATATCCTAATGTGCGGCCCCACAGCTACCGCCCAACCCCAAGGGTTTTGACCGTTGGTTGTGACCGTTGTGCAGTGCTCTGGGATGTGCGGCCAGGAGCTGACCGCATAACCCCTTGCACGGCCAGGTGCTGGCCGTACATCCCCTAGCGCTATGGTTGGATGTGCGGTCTGGCCCTGACCGCACAACACCTGAACGGCTAAGCCGTAGCCGCCCTTCCCCAAAGTGCGGCTAAGGACTAACCGTCCAGGCTTTTTACCGTTGGGAGACGAGCGGCCAGGAGGTGACCGTTCCTCACCCATGTGCGGTCAAGAGTTGACCGCACATCTGTTTGAACGGTCCTGTGTTGGCCGTTTATCTGTCGTTTGGACCCTGGGTGGAGCGGTCCTGATATAACCGTTCTAATCCTTGTGCGGTCCCTGTGTGACCGTACATCCATGAGCGGCCCAGTGTGGACCGTTCAAGGGTACGGGTTGCGTCGGTGTGTCTCTCGTCGTACAGAGTGTACCGGGAGATGTTGTTGTCAGCTGGACACCGTGCGTCGGTGTTGGTACAAGGAGCGTTCCTCGTACCTGCAGTTGCACCGTTGTTTTCCGAGACTTGAGAGTCTACTCCTTCTGTGACCCTCCACTAGTCGTAGCCTACTAGTACGCGTGTGCTAGTCGCACCAGGGAGTGGTGTACGGGCTGACCTTTAGAGACGGTTTGTGGACCGGTTACCGTTGGGCCCCACGTCTTGCAGCCAGAGTCCGGCTGAGGGGAAAACCGGTCAGAGGGCCAGACCAGGGACGCGCGGTCTGTGTGTGCACACGTGGTTGGGGGCGGTTGGACCCACGTCGACGGGCGTGACCCCAGCTAGTCACTTGTTGTAGTTACTTGTACGGTGTTTGCGCCTCGGGTAGGACCTACCATGTCAGGCGGTTCACCTGCGGTGCGGTGTAAGACGTCAGGGGACGCTACCGGCTGTGCTTCTAGTGGGTGGTACTCCTGTTGAGTACGGAGTGTCAGACTGTCAGTCGTGTGTTTCCGACCTTCGGGTTTTGACGGTTCGACCGTTGAGTTTCGGTCTTCTCGTACCGTGGCACGTGTGTCGGTTTGCGTGCCGTTAGGGTCTAGTTCTGTAGAGTACAGGGCTTTCCTTTCCGAGGTACCTTCTACCGCTAGGTAGTGGTTTCTCGTTTTACGAGGTAGGGTTCGAGTGATCCCTACTGAGTCTTGTTCCGAGACTCATTCCCTGCGTGTTTTCACCGTGTTTCAGGTGAGGCGCCACCTTCGGGGAGCGTGTCAGGAGCGCAGCGGAAGCGTGGTGCGGGTGCCCAGAGGTAGTGCCAGAGGTCAGAGCCGGGGGATGCCCCGTGTAGCTGTACTTTTCTTTCTTGTCACTGTACTAGTCGTGGACTACTGTTGCTGTTGTTGTTATTTTATTGTGGACCATGTAAAATGTTAATTCATTTCCTGCTTAATATCATAACTGTTTAATTTCTGCAATTATTTGTGATGCTTGTGTAGTTTCCACACCATCCTTTTAACCCTTCCGAGTCTTCGGGCTCGTGGGTGGCGGTGCGAGTCTCGGGTTATCGGGCCTTCCCGGTAATCGGATTCTCGGGTCGTTACAGCTGGTATCAGAGCGCGGTTGTGGAATTACATGAGAATCATAGGTAATTGTATTGGTCCACTAGTCCACAACGATGATGTACATGTGACGCTGGCATGGGGCACCGCGTGTTTTATTCTGACCTTCCGTTTCTGAGTTTTCTGTCTTGTGCTTAAGGAGCGAGGATGGCGCCGAGGAGGAGTTCTCGCTCTCAGCAGGGGCAGTCGGCTGGAGGCCAGGAGATCCAGCAGGGGGTCCAGAGGGACCAGGAGGAGCATAGCAGAGTTCCGGGAGCTACCGAGGCCGCGGATGCTGCGAGGGCTCCGGGGGCCGAGGGTTTTCTCCGTGGCATGTACCATCTCATGGCTCAGCAGTTCGGCGGAGAGGCCGGTGAGGGCTCGTCAGTCAGGGGTGGGCCAGGCCGAGCAGTGAGGGATTTCATGCAGTTTCATCCACCTTACTTTAGCGGCCAGGCAGACCCTGATGCGGCTCGTGATTGGCTTGATGAGATGGAGCGGGTGTTCAGTTCTGCGAAGAGTGCTGTCGAGGACAGAGTGGTGTTGGCCTACAACCAGTTGCAGGGTACGGCTCGGAGGTGGTGGTCTTCCGAGTGGAAGACGTCCTTTCAGCTTCGTCCGCTTGAGCAGATCGAGTGGGATGACTTTGTCAGTGCTTTCGAGCGTACGTACTGTCCAGATATTGTTGCTACGCAGCGGATGCGGGAGTTTCTGGAGCTGGTGCAGGGTGACATGTCCGTGTTGCAGTACAGGGCCCGATTTGTCGAGCTGGGTCGGTACGCACCTCATATCATGGAGCATGAGAGGGTGAGGACGACGCAGTTTGTGCAGGGCTTGAGGCTGGAGCTGAGGCACCATCTGATCGCGAATGGGGCCACTGATCTCGAGACGGCGTCTCGTGTTGCGATTTCCTTGGAGATGGATATGCAGAGGACTCGAGGACCGATCAGCCAGGGGCAGTCTGTGTCAGGTCGCAGCCAGCAGTCGGCTACTCAGCAGCAGGGTTTCTTTCAGTCTGCGTCGGGTGGTTCAGGAGTGCCGGCACGTGCAGCTTCGGTGACAGGATCTGCGTCCTTTGGCACGAAGGTCAAAAAGTTCTTCAAGAGAGGGTTCGGCAAGAAGAAGTCCAGGGATCAGGGGCAGGCTTCATCGGGCAGTGTGCAGCAGCCGTTTCCTTTGCAGCGACAGGGATCGGTGGGTGGATCGCGAGGACCTTGTCCACGGTGTAGTGGGACCCACCCAGGCAGGCAGTGCACGGCGCCGATCATCTGTTTTCGGTGTGACCAGCCAGGGCACATGGCGCGTGACTGTCCTCAGAGGCCGCCGCAGCAGCAGGTTTCCCAGCAGCAGCAGCAGCAGGGACAGTATCCGCCGCTACCCAGGTCAGCTAGTGTGGGAGGCAGGCAGAGAGCTCGTGGCCAGATCACGCACTTGACCAGGGCAGAGGCAGTAGCGTCGCAGCTCGTGGAAGGTACCGTTCAGATTTGGGTTGTGCGGCTCGGGTTTTATTTGATTCTGGCGCGTCTCATTCGTTCATTTCGGAGGATTTCGCGTCGAGCGTCGAGGAGCCGGTGACCCAGTTGTCCTGTGATTTGGCTGTGGAGTTGCCTTCGGGTGACTTTATGGTCACTCCGTATTGCTTCGACCAGGTTCCGGTGTGGATCGATGGGCGGAGTATGCCAGGCAGGTTGTATGCGTTGCAGCTTCGGGATTACGACGTGATTCTAGGCATGGATTGGCTCGAGACTCATGGAGCGGTGGTGGATTGTGGGATGAAGAGGGTCTACTTCCAACATCCGAGCAAGAGGACCTTCTATTTCCAAGGTATCCGTTCCGCCTCTTCTCGATTTCTTATCTCTGCTATTCGAGCCCGTCGATTGCTTGATTCAGGTTGTCAGGGTTTTCTCGCGTCTGTGGTTGTGTCTGACCGGATGGAGCCGAATGTCGAGGACATTGCGGTGGTGTGCGAGTTTCCCGATGTTTTTCCTGAGGAGTTGCCTGGATTACCTCCCCAGCGGGAGATCGATTTCGTGATCGAGGTTGTACCTGGTACGGGACCTTTGGCGAAGGCTCCCTACCGTATGGCCCCCGCTGAGTTGAGGGAGTTGAGGGCGCAGTTGCAGGAACTGTTGGCCAAGGGGTACATTCGTCCGAGCTTTTCCCCTTGGGGTGCGCCCGTGTTGTTCGTGAAGAAGAAGGACGGTAGTCTGCGGCTATGCATTGACTATCGGCAGCTGAATGAAGTGACCATTAAGAACAAGTATCCATTGCCGCGGATTGATGATTTGTTCGACCAGCTTCAGTCTGCGCGAGTGTTCTCGCGGATTGATTTGCGGTCCGGTTACTATCAGCTGAGAATTCGCGAGTCCGATGTGGAGAAGACTGCGTTCAGTACGAGGTACGGGCATTATGAGTTTCTGGTGATGCCGTTTGGGCTCACCAATGCCCCAGCAGCCTTCATGGACTTGATGCAGAGGGTGTTTCATCCGTATTTGGACCAGTTCGTGGTCATTTTCGTGGATGACATCCTTGTTTATTCGCGGTCTGCTGAGGAGCATGCGTACCATTTGGGTGTGGTGCTGCAGACGTTGCGAGATCACCAGTTGTTTGCGAAGCTCAGCAAGTGCGAGTTTTGGCTCAGCGAGGTGCACTTTCTGGGGCACGTGATTTCTGGTGATGGCATTTCCGTGGATCCCGCCAAGGTCGAGGCTGTGATGCAATGGCCGAGGCCGAGGTCGGTGACGGAGATCCGGAGTTTCTTGGGGCTTGCGGGTTATTATCGCCGGTTTATCCAGGATTTTTCCCGCATTGCGACCCCGATGACGAGGCTCACGCGGAAGGATGTGCCTTTCGTCTGGTCCGAGGAGTGTGAGCAGAGCTTTAGGGAACTGAAGAGATTGCTCACCTCGGCTCCGGTGTTGGTTTTGCCTTCTGGATCGGGAGGTTTTGTGGTGTGTACAGATGCTTCCGGCGTCGGATTGGGTGCTGTTCTGATGCAGCATGGTAGAGTGGTGGCTTATGCATCTCGGCAGCTAAAGCCCCATGAGGAGAACTACCCTACCCATGACCTTGAGTTGGCGGCAGTGATCTTCGCGCTGAAGATCTGGAGGCATTATCTGTACGGTGAGAAGTTCGAGGTGTTCACTGACCATCAGAGTTTGAGGTATGTGTTCTCGCAGAGAGATCTGAACCTCAGACAGAGGCGTTGGATGGAGTTCATGAAGGACTATGACTTCACCCTGTCTTATCAGCCGGGCAGGATGAATGTCGTCGCCGATGCCTTGAGTAGGAAGGTTGCGGTCAGTACCTTGATGCTGAGGAAGTGGAGGCTCTGGGAACAGGTGCCCGAAGTATCTTTCAGGCTCAAGATTCCCCAGGAGCCAGGGTTGGCAGTGCTTGCGAGTCTGACTGTCACTCCTGCTATTCGTCGTCAGGTGACAGAGGCTCAGCATGCGGACCCTGAGTTGCCCCGGATTCTTGCGATGGCTGATGTGGAGCTCGGCGAGGACGGTGCTGCGAGGTTTCGTGGCAGGCTGTACGTCCCAGCGGAGGAGCAGGTTCGTCGTGCGGTGTTACGCGAGGCTCATGGGAGCAGGTACACTGTGCACCCGGGTGCGACGAAGATGTATCGGAACTTGCGGAGGCAGTTCTGGTGGCCTGGCATGAAGAGAGATGTGGCCGAGTTTGTGGCCAGGTGCCTGATCTGTCAGCAAGTGAAGGCAGAGCATCAGCGACCAGGCGGTACTCTCCAGCCCTTGGATGTTCCTGCTTGGAAGTGGGACCATGTGACCACGGATTTTGTGGTGGGGTTGCCCAGAACCCCGACTGGGCAGGACAGTATTTGGTTGCTGGTGGATCGGCTGACGAAGGTGACGCGGTTGCTACCGGTCAAAGTCAGCTGGAGCGTGCCTAAGGTTGGCTCGTCTTTATGTGGAGCGGATCGTGCCGTTGCATGGGGTTCCCATTTCGATCGTGTCGGATCGGGATCCGCGCTTCACTTCTGGATTCTGGAGGAGTTTCCAGCGAGCTCTTGGCACGGAGTTGGCATTTAGCTCGGCGTATCATCCACAGTCAGATGGTCAGTCTGAGAGGACCATTCAGACTTTGGAGGACATGCTGAGATCCTGCTGCCTGGAGTGGCAGGGGAGTTGGATTCATCACCTACCGTTAGTGGAGTTTGCCTATAACAACAGCTTTCATTCGAGCATCGGCATGGCTCCTTATGAGGCATTGTATGGGCGTCCTTGTCGGACTCCACTTGATTGGTTTGAGGTGGGTGAGCGTGTTTTGACGGGACCGGAATTGGTGCAGCAATGTGTGGATGTTGTGCACCTGGTTCGTCAGAACATGTTGGCGGCCCAGAGTCGGCAGAAGAGCTATGCTGATCGTAGGCGGCAGCCCCTCGAGTTCGCCGTGGGCGATCATGTGTTCTTGAGAGTTTCTCCGATGAAGGGGGTGATGCGGTTTGGACGGCGTGGGAAGCTGAGTCCCCGCTATATTGGTCCTTTCGCGATTGTGGAGCGCATCGGTGAGGTTGCTTACCGGTTGCAGTTACCCTCTGAGTTGGCGTCGGTGCATGACGTGTTCCACGTCTCTATGTTGCGGAAGTATATGCCCGATGACTCTCATGTGCTCGAGTTTTCCGTTTGGCCTGAGGTGACTCCAGATCTTTCTCTCCCAGAGTTTCCGATCCGCGTGGAGGATAGGCGAGAGCAGCGCCTGCGGAACAAGGTCATTCCCTTGGTCAAAGTCGTGTGGCAACGACACTCTGGTGGTGAGGCTTCGTGGGAACGTGAGGACGAGATGCGTCAGCAGTTCCCGTATCTGTTTGAGTGAGTCTTCCTCTTCTTTCCCCTTGGGTTGTTCTCAATTTCGAGGACGAAATTCCTTAAGGGGGGAGGGCTGTAATATCCCGGACCTTTCGGATCCTTCTTCATGGGTCCCGGATCTAGTTTTCGGAGCGTCCGGCTCCGTTGTGTCCGAAATTTCGTTTCGGACATCTTTCGTGTTCGGATCGGCGCGATCCGGAGTCGTTTCGGAGGCCCGGAGGCGTTCCGCGGCTTTTTCCGCGCGTGTTTTCCGATTTCCGGTGTGTGTTTCGGCTTTTTCTTCGGACGCTCGCTGCGGGCGAACCGGGCAGTTCCCCGAGGCACGAGTGGTACCGTTGCGATCGGTGCGTTCCGAGGATTCCGGAAATGTATTTTTCTAATTTTCGGTATTTTTCCGAAAAATCGGATTTTCTATATATTCCCATTTTCTTTTCTTTTCTTTTTTCTTCTTTTCTCTTCTTCTTCTTCCTCCTCTCTCCTCCACCGTGTCTCCCTCCTCTCCCTCTCTTCCTCCCGTTGCCACGGCGAGCTCCCCGTCCGGCTGCAGACGGCGGCGGTGCGACGGCGCGGTGACGTGGGCGGCGGCGAGGCGATCGTGCGGGCATACGGCGAGCGTGGGAGGCGTGGAGAGGCGAGATTCTAGCGGCGTTCTTCGCGACTTCGAGCTCGGATCGGAGCGTTTCGTCGCGGACCGGAGGTAGGGTGACGTTCCTTAGCCTCATGTCTTCCTTCCCCGTGAGTTTCAGCTCGAGACGAGGTCGAGAGGGGTTTATTTTGAGCCGGGAAGGGTCGATCATGCCGCGGGGTGAGTTCGTCCGATCCATCGTTTTGAGCCCCGATTTCACGGTTTAAGGGCGTAGGAGCATGCTAGGGGGCTTGGGGGTTCTTCTCTCGCCATTTCCCCCTCCGTGGGGTTTGTTTTGAGGCCGATTGGGCGATTCCGGTGAGGTTCGCCATTTTCTCGCCGGTGAGCGATGTGCGGTCGAACCAGTGGCCGCACAACCCCTATGCGGTTCCGTTCGGACCGTTCATCGGCTCGGCGCGCTTTGGGTGAGGCTTGGCGCGCAGTGGGCTTGAGCGGTCTATCGTGGGACCGCATATCCTAATGTGCGGCCCCACAGCTACCGCCCAACCCCAAGGGTTTTGACCGTTGGTTGTGACCGTTGTGCAGTGCTCTGGGATGTGCGGCCAGGAGCTGACCGCATAACCCCTTGCACGGCCAGGTGCTGGCCGTACATCCCCTAGCGCTATGGTTGGATGTGCGGTCTGGCCCTGACCGCACAACACCTGAACGGCTAAGCCGTAGCCGCCCTTCCCCAAGTGCGGCTAAGGACTAACCGTCCAGGCTTTTTACCGTTGGGAGACGAGCGGCCAGGAGGTGACCGTTCCTCACCCACGTGCGGTCAAGAGTTGGCCGCACATCTGTTTGAACGGTCCTGTGTTGGCCGTTTATCTGTCGTTTGGACCCTGGGTGGAACGGTCCTGATATGACCGTTCTAATCCTTGTGCGGTCCCTGTGTGACCGCACATCCCTGAGCGGCCCAGTGTGGACCGTTCAAGGGTACGGGTTGCGTCGGTGTGTCTCTCGTCGTACAGAGTGTACCGGGAGATGTTGTTGGCAGCTGGTCACCGTGCGTCGGTGTTGGTACAAGGAGCGTTCCTCGTACCTGCAGTTGCACCGTTGTTTTCCGAGACTTGAGAGTCTACTCCTTCTGTGACCCTCCACTAGTCGTAGCCTACTAGTACGCGTGTGCTAGTCGCACCAGGGAGTGGTGTACGGGCTGACCTTTAGAGACGGTTTGTGGACCGGTTACCGTTGGGCCCCACGTCTTGCAGCCAGAGTCCGGCTGAGGGGAAAACCGGTCAGAGGGCCAGACCAGGGACGCGCGGTCTGTGTGTGCACACGTGGTTGGGGGCGGTTGGACCCACGTCGACGGGCGTGACCCCAGCTAGTCACTTGTTGTAGTTACTTGTACGGTGTTTGCGCCTCGGGTAGGACCTACCATGTCAGGCGGTTCACCTGCGGTGCGGTGTAAGACGTCAGGGGACGCTACCGGCTGTGCTTCTAGTGGGTGGTACTCCTGTTGAGTACGGAGTGTCAGACTGTCAGTCGTGTGTTTCCGACCTTCGGGTTTTGACGGTTCGACCGTTGAGTTTCGGTCTTCTCGTACCGTGGCACGTGTGTCGGTTTGCGTGCCGTTAGGGTCTAGTTCTGTAGAGTACAGGGCTTTCCTTTCCGAGGTACCTTTCTACCGCTAGAGTAGTGGTTTCTCGTTTTTCGAGGTAGGGTTCGAGTGATCCCTACTGAGTCTTGTTCCGAGACTCATTCCCTGCGTGTTTTCACCGTGTTTCAGGTGAGGCGCCACCTTCGGGGAGCGTGTCAGGAGCGCAGCGGAAGCGTGGTGCGGGTGCCCAGAGGTAGTGCCAGAGGTCAGAGCCGGGGGATGCCCCGTGTAGCTGTACTTTTCTTTCTTGTCACTGTACTAGTCGTGGACTACTGTTGCTGTTGTTGTTATTTTATTGTGGACCATGTAAAATGTTAATTCATTTCCTGCTTAATATCATAACTGTTTAATTTCTGCAATTATTTGTGATGCTTGTGTAGTTTCCACACCATCCTTTTAACCCTTCCGAGTCTTCGGGCTCGTGGGTGGCGGTGCGAGTCTCGGGTTATCGGGCCTTCCCGGTAATCGGATTCTCGGGCGT
>JAHNEJ010000923.1:0-18988 GCA_022559845.1 Amorphophallus konjac | reverse complement strand
TGCCTTAGTGGATCCTTGGTGGTTTGGACCTAGAACTTATTCTGGAATTTCTGACTATTTTTCCTGGATTTTTAGGAATTTTTTCTGTATTTTTCCAGATTTAATTGGATTTAATTGAGGTTTAATGGGATTATTAAGGTTTTTATATATATATTAATATATATATATATATATTAACCTTTTATTTTTTTTTCCCATTTCCCCTCACCCTCTCTCTCTTCCCCTCGTCGATCTCACGCTCTCTCCCTCTCTCGTCCGATCACACACACACCCCCCCTCATAGGGATTTCAGGTGTTTCGGCGTCGGATCGAGGCATGGAGCACGCCGGTGGAATCCTCGCATCGAGTGGAACGCGTTGATGCCCTCCTTGACGTGATTCGTGGCCCGTAGTCGCGAGACGAGGCGTGGAAGCCCGGTGAACCCTCCTCGGTGCATGCGGCTTATTCAGCCGTTTTGGCTTGAACGAGGTAGGGGGATGGAATCTCGATCTTGCTAGGATCATTTCCTATAGCTTGTTTGTTTGATTAAGCTCATGTGGCATGCATAATGGTTATTTTCCATTTTTGGGGTTTAAGCTTTGTTCTTCATGTATAATCCATTGTGGGTGTTTTAGTTGGTATATTACTGTTTAGGACGTGTGGTGTGACAGGAAGAGGTTTTTTTCGACGTTACCCGGTGATTCCGGTCGCCCGGGAGGGAACCCGTTTTCAAACATAACCCGTCCATAACCCAGACGGTGTGGCGGTCCTACCAGGAACCGTCACACACGTAACAGTCCATAGGGGACGCGTTACAGTCCTGTGACGGACCCAAGGGGGTGCGTCACAGTGAGTGTAACGGCCAGCTCCCTGGCCGTTACATTCTCGTTAGTTGGCGTTGACCCGTTGAGGCGGTCGGCCTGACGATCTGTCGGGCGACCGTCAGGGCCGCGTGACGCGCCGCAGCTGGGCCGTCACGCTCTGTGTGTAAGGGTTGTTAGCCCTATTGGTCTCGGGTGGCTGTAACGGCCGTGTGGGGGCGCGTTACGCTGGATGTAACGCGCTACCCCTTGACCGTCACGCCCTGTGACGCGGGGGCTACTGACCGTTACATGCCCTGGGGTTTCAAAAGTCACCGATTCATTCTTTAATGCTTTCTAGAATGATTACACGCCATGTATGAGTTATTTTATGAAATAATGGCATGTTTTTAGATCCCAATAGAATAGCTTTACTTTCCTTGCGATGGAACCACTGTTGTAGCCCTAAGGTCTTTGAGTGCCGACCCGCCTGGGGATGGCGGAGGGGTGTTCCCGTCACACGGTTTTTAAGCTAGTACCGTGGGCTCCCCGCCAACGGTAGCGTCCTATCGAGGGAGAAAACTAGCTAGAGGGCCTGGCTCAGGCGAGAGTCAATGTGTGCACACGTGGTTGGAGGCTGTGGACTGACACTGACGAGTGTCACTCTGACTGGTCACTTGGTTTGGTACTGTTTACGCGCTCAGCTTGTCGTGTTGCCGACTGCGAGTGCTTGAGACGCAGTGTAAGCCGTCAGTGGGCGCATCTGGTTTCTACTCCATGTGGTTGTCTTGTTCCCTATGGCTTGGTTAGTTGAGGCACATTCTATTGGTAGATTTAGTTTCTGTCGATTAGATTTAATTGTTATTGGCATGTTTTAGCTGTGTAATTAGATTTACAGCTTTACTATGATTAGTTTGTTCATGCCAATGCCTGTTAATTTAATTAAATGCATGCTCTAATTGCCATTATTTTTGCATGAATGCTTGTTTAGCTCGAGGTAGGGATCCGCGTGACCTCTACTGAGTCTGGCTGTGACTCACCCTTCTCTTTTCAGGTGAGCCGCGCCCACCGTCTCCTGGTGTTTCCCGTGTACTCGGAGACCGCTCTTAGCTGCCAGCAGTTGACGTGTCGCCTTGTTGGGCCTTCTGTTGTACTTTTGCTGGGGTATGCCCCGAGTAGTTGTACTTTTGGACTATCACTTTTGTGCCTCTGGACTAGTTTATATATTAGCACTCTGGTTATTTTAAAACTACTTCCGCACTTCTGTTAAACTTTATTTGCTTAAATTCAATATGCGCGCATGAAATTGCAATTCATTATATATCCCCTCGACAAACCCCCACTAACCCTTCAGGGGCCTCATCAGCCTCTTGGGTGGCTTCCCCAGTTCTTGGTATCGGTGTATCGATGTTATCGGTATATCGGTATCCTGAGCTCTGGGTCGTCACAGTTGGTATCAGAGCGATGTTGAGGATTTGTATAAGGAATTGGAATTTGCACTTGTCCAGAGTTAGTCCCTTGTATTGTCTATTGCTGACTTAGGATATTTTCCGTATGATTGATGGATTTGCTGTTGTTTTATGTTGTCGGCAGTTGTAATATGCCACCTCATCGGGGAAGACCTCCTCGAGTTCCTAGGCATGCGCCTAGAGAAGAGAGTGGTTCTACTCAGCCTCTTGCAGTTCCTGCTGTTCCCGTAGTTCCTCCTCCAGCGCCAGTCGTTGCTCCTCAGGTTGAAGCGCCTGGTAGTCGAGACAAGGCTTTGAAAGAATTTCTCTTGTTCAATCCGCCAGCTTTCGATGGACAACCAGATCCAGAGGTAGCGAGACAGTGGCTGGATGCGATTGAGCGCGTGTTCCTGTCAATGGAGTGCGCGGAGGATGATAAAGTGATGCTTGCAGCGTTTCAATTAGATTTAATTTTTTGACTATTTCTGGAATTTCTGACTATTTTTCTGGATTTGTAGGAATTTTTTTGACATTTTCTGGATTTAATTAGATTTAATTGAGGTGTAATGGGATTATTAAGGTTTATATATATATTAATATATATATATATATGTATATTAATATATATAGATATTAACCTTTTGTTTTTTTCCCATTTCCCCTCACCCTCTCCCTCTTCCCCTCGTCGATCTCACGCTCTCTCCCTCTCTCGTCCGATCACCCTCCCCCCTCATAGGGATTTCAGGTGTTTCGGCGTCGGATCGAGGCGTGGAGCACGCCGGTGGAATCCTCGCGTCGAGTGGAACGCGTTGATGCCCTCCTTGACGTGATTCGTGGCCCGTAGTCGCGAGACGAGGCGTGGAAGCCCGGTGAACCCTCCTCGGTGCATGCGGCTTATTCAGCCGTTTTGGCTTGAACGAGGTAGGGGGATGGAATCTCGATCTTGCTAGGATCATTTCCTATAGCTTGTTTGTTTGATTAAGCTCATGTGGCATGCATAATGGTTATTTTCCATTTTTGGGGTTTAAGCTTTGTTCTTCATGTATAATCCATTGTGGGTGTTTTAGTTGGTATATTACTGTTTAGGACGTGTGGTGTGACAGGAAGAGGTTTTTTTCGACGTTACCCGGTGATTCCGGTTGCCCGGGAGGGAACCCATTTTCAAACATAACCCGTCCATAACCCAGACGGTGTGGCGGTCCTACCAGGAACCGTCACACACGTAACAGTCCATAGGGGACGCGTTACAGTCCTGTGACGGACCCAAGGGGGTGCGTCACAGTGAGTGTAACGGCCAGCTCCCTGGCCGTTACATTCTCGTTAGTTGGCGTTGACCCGTTGAGGCGGTCGGCCTGACGATCTGTCGGGCGACCGTTAGGGCCGCGTGACGCGCCGCAGCTGGGCCGTCACGCTTTGTGTGTAAGGGTTGTTAGCCCTATTGGTCTCGGGTGGCTGTAACGGCCGTGTGGGGGCGCGTTACGCTGGATGTAACGCGCTACCCCTTGACCGTCACGCCCTGTGACGTGGGGGCTACTGACCGTTACATGCCCTGAGGTTTCAAAAGTCACTGATTCATTCTTTAATGCTTTCTAGAATGATTACACGCCATGTATGAGTTATTTTATGAAATAATGGCATGTTTTTAGATCCCAATAGAATAGCTTTACTTTCCTTGCGATGGAACCACTGTTGTAGCCCTAAGGTCTTTGAGTGCCGACCCGCCTGGGGATGGCGGAGGGGTGTTCCCGTCACACGGTTTTTAAGCTAGTACCGTGGGCTCCCCGCCAACGGTAGCGTCCTATCGAGGGAGAAAACTAGCTAGAGGGCCTGGCTCAGGCGAGAGTCAATGTGTGCACACGTGGTTGGAGGCTGTGGACTGACACTGACGAGTGTCACTCTGACTGGTCACTTGGTTTGGTACTGTTTACGCGCTCAGCTTGTCGTGTTGCCGACTGCGAGTGCTTGAGACGCAGTGTAAGCCGTCAGTGGGCGCATCTGGTTTCTACTCCCTGTGGTTGTCTTGTTCCCTGTGGCTTGGTTAGTTGAGGCACATTCTATTGGTAGATTTAGTTTCTGTCGATTAGATTTAATTGTTATTGGCATGTTTTAGCTGTGTAATTAGATTTACAGCTTTACTATGATTAGTTTGTTCATGCCAATGCCTGTTAATTTAATTAAATGCATGCTCTAATTGCCTTTATTTTTGCATGAATGCTTGTTTAGCTCGAGGTAGGGATCCGCGTGACCTCTACTGAGTCTGGCTGTGACTCACCCTTCTCTTTTCAGGTGAGCCGCGCCCACCGTCTCCTGGTGTTTCCCGTGTACTCGGAGACCGCTCTTAGCTGCCAGCAGTTGACGTGTCGCCTTGTTGGGCCTTCTGTTGTACTTTTGCTGGGGTATGCCCCGAGTAGTTGTACTTTTGGACTAGCACTTTTGTGCCTCTGGACTAGTTTATATATTAGCACTCTGGTTATTTTAAAACTACTTCCGCACTTCTGTTAAACTTTATTTGCTTAAATTCAATATGCGCGCATGAAATTGCAATTCATTATATATCCCCTCGACAAACCCTCACTAACCCGTGGGCCCCGAAGGAAATCAAACGGGTCACAACTCGTGCCCACAACGGGCCCAAAACTGCCCATCCAGCCTTCATCGGCACGCCCTGGTGGAGCCCCAGCGGCATGCCCCATTGGGCTGTTCAGCGGCACAGCCCATCAGAAGCTTCAGCGGCACGCCCCAAAGGGCCTCCAGCGGCACGCCCCAAAGGGCCTCCAGCGGCACGCCCTGGAAAGCCTTCAGCGGCACGCCCCAAAGGGCCTCCAGCGGCACGCCCAGTGGGGGCTTCAGCGGCACGCTCCCTTCAGCGGCACACCCTGTCGCGGCCTTCGCCGGCACACCCCTATGGGGGTTCACCGGCACACCCCCAAGGGGGACCTTCAACGGTACGCCCCCCCCAGGTGGGTTCACCGGCGCACCCCTTTGGGGCCTTCAGCGGCACAGCCCTTTGAGGCTTCAGCGGTACGGCCTTTGGGGCCTTCAACGGCACGCCTAAAAGGGGTTTCAGCGGTACAGCCTACAAAGGCTTCAGCGGCAGGCCTTTTTGGCTCCTCAGCGGCACGCCCCTTCGAAGCCCCCAGCGGCACAGCGGTGAAGTTTTTTTCAACGGGCAACGTGAGGCCCATGCTCTACGCATCCTTGGCGCGCAGTGGAGCCGTATGAGGTGGCAGCCGATCGTTGGGCCACGCAGGCTACCCCACTGACAGCCAGGACAGAGGGGAGTCAAACCCCATCATCACGGGCGGCTTCCCGCCCTCGACAGCCATGTCCGGAGGCTCCCTGCCGCTGGGGGTATAAAAGACGCCATTCTTCAGATACTACGGAAGAGAGAAAAAAGGGGACAGAAGGAGGACAAAAGAGAGGGCAGACACACACACACAGAAAAGAAGAGAGGAAGAAGAAGAGAAGAGAGAAGGGGAGAAGGCAAGCACCGGCGGGAGCCTCCTCCGACGACCGCCGTGAAGAGAGCAAGAGTAAGGGAGGTGGAGAGAGCTAAATGTAATGGGGGAGAAGGGTTGGGGGACGATGGCCAATGTCTTAGGCCCGGAAGTTTTCTTCCTTCTCTTATCCTCATTCCTCCTGACGTTCTTTGTCTTTCTTACTCTTGTCCATGGCCCCATTTGGGGAGTTTGCTTTTGCCATATGTATGAAGGGCCTCGCCCTCTTGATTCTCACGAATGAAAACCACCCTCTCCTGGTTTCTCTTCGATCTTCGATGTTTTATGCTAGGCTTTGCGGGCTTTTTGACGGACAATCCGTTCCTCCCTCTGTCTCTTCATTCCTCCGGCGTCTTTAGGGTCCTCCACGTCGATGTAGGTTTCCCCCTTCTGTTAGCCTTGGCTCCGTGAGCTCCTCACTCCCTTCCATGGCCATCTACCGTGTTCCCGGGCTTGAGGAGAAGGGGAGGTACCCTTCTTTCTTCCCAACCGCTCAGTTACTAATAGGCCACTCCCGGCCTTGAAATCCCCTGTCTTTCTTCCTCTTTTCCTGAACAGCCACCAAATCTCCCCCCCCAGTTGCTTGCAACCCTTTTAAGCCTCCCAGCGGTGCACCTTTCCGGCCCTTGGCCGGCACACCTTTCCAGCCTTCAGCGACACACCCAGATCAGCCTTCAGCGGCACACACCCAGATCTGCCTTCAGCGGCACGCCCTGTCCAGCCCTCAGCGGCACGCCCTGTCCAGCCCTCAGCGGCACACCCTGTTCAGCCCTCAGCGGCACACCTTTCCAGCCTTCAGCGACACACCCAGATCAGCCTTCAGCGGCACACACCCAGATCTGCCTTCAGCGGCACGCCCTGTCCAGCCCTCAGCGGCACGCCCTGTCCAGCCCTCAGCGGCACGCCCTGTCCAGCCCTCAGCGGCACACCCTGTTCAGCCCTTAGCGGCACACCCTTCAGTCCTTCAGCAGCTTACTCTTTGGCCAGTCCCAGTCCGTGCCTCTTAGCGGCCCTCAGTCTGTCGTTCGTCTCCGCGTTTTCTGAGGCTCTACAAAGGTGTTGCTCCCCCGGGGGCCCACCTCCAGTTGTCGGGTTCCGCCACTCCATGTGGGCGCGTGCCCTTTATCTCCCTTACGCCCTGGGTCAAGGGGAGATGCTGCCGAATTTTTGTCAAGAGCTAATAAACAATTAAAGAGGCAAAAGGAGGCAACAAACAAGCAGGATGACTGACGAAACCTTCCAACTCATCAAACCACTGCCGGCATCACAACGAAAACCGAACCGAACTAATCAACCATCCGACAGCCTGAACGTCCGACCCGCAAGAAAAGAGGCCGAACCGAACAAACAAAACAAGGGAGGAATTTTATATGAAACTACACAAGGGTTAAGACAAGAAGAAAAGAAAAGCCTTAAAATAAATAATCGAAAACTGATCGAACCTCCACCACCACGTTCCGATTGGCCCTTCAACGGTGCATTTTAATCAACCGGACCGCTCACCAAATCCCTTCCCCAGCGGCACGCCTCTTGAACCCTCAGCGGTACACCCCAATTCCTTTGGCCGGCACACCTTGATGCCCCCAGCGGTACACCCTATCCCCCACCTTCAGCGGTACGCTCCCCTCAGCGGCACACCCTTGCTTTCATAACCTTCACCGGCACCCCTTTTTGTGCCCTCAGCGGTACACCCTTTTTTGTCCTTCGCCGGCACGCTCCCCTCTGGGCCTCTCAGCGGTACACTCTTACCTTCCCTTCGCCGACACACCACACCTATGCATATATACAACATGATAATGGCCTTAACAAATGGCAAATAAATCTAAAGAAAATGTGTTCATTAAAGGACTCCGAATGTGCAACATTAATCATAATAAAAGAGGCGGGAGGGGCAATAAGAAGATAAAAAATATAATAAATAAATAATAATGATAATGATAACAATGAGTAAAAGAAGAAGAATCATCCGGAACAAACACCTAAGGAAATAATAAACCGTAGGCCAGAAATTGGAGCACATAACCAAGAGAATTCCAGATAAAAGATGCCGGGGCCCACACCGCAGCCCTATCTCCCCCCGGGACCCGGGGTAAAAGGAACAACGACGCCGCCCTTTCAGGTCGAATTCGAGTCTCGGGAATTATCCCGATATAGCCGAGTTCTGGCCTAATCTCGGGCCGACATCCTAATCGGACCGGATTTGTTTCTCGTTCCGGACGCCCTCCGAGTCATCACTAAAATTGCCGGGTGCTCGGCAGACACTTGAACGGATTTGTCTCGGCTTTTCCTGTTGCGTTTCCATTACGGACCCGTGTCCGAATATAAAAGGTCCACGAGTGACCGACATGGCCAGTGGCTCACATCCTAATGCGTGCTTTGGTGTGATTTTCTCCTGTCTCTTTCTCGCACAATTAGTACTATTCTTTTCGGCCGCGGGGCCCCTAGTTTCGGCAATTAATCAAGGGTATTCCCTCGTATGGGGGATGTAAATGACGTCGTGACCTTCATGGCGCGGCGGGATTCGGTCCCGACACGAACCACACAATTGTCTGACGAAGTCAGATGCGAGCGCACCATGGGCTATTCGGAGCCCAAATAAATTGTCACTTCTGTGACTGGCACGCCCACGCACCCAATAGACGAAGCCACAATATCCAAGCGAATTTTAGTGCGTCCACAACTCTGGCACGCCCGGTGGGACCGATCCACCCTTCATCTCTTTGCCGAAATTAGGGGCCCCGCGGCCCCCTTCTTGTAATACTAATTATGCTACTTTCTTAAATGCAGAAAAAAGAGAAAGGCATCATGGAGCCGACAATGGCTGTTCTCTGCAGCCCCGAGGTTGTGAAGAATCATGTGCGAGGCGGCTACCTGGCGGTGCCCCTCACTTTCGGGAGCTTCCCTCCCACCGTGGGCTTCCCCAACTTCTTGGGGGTGGCCTTCGTTGACATCCTCGACGCACGAGCGCCCGAGGAGCCTCAAACCAACGCTCCCGCTCCGAGAGCCGTCGAAGCTGCCGCCGGCCGAGCGGTGGCCGAAGGCAACAATAGCGTCCCCACAACGACGCTCAACTGCAACGTGCACCACGTGCACCAGACCACCGGCCCGTTCCACCAAGGGTCGGCATCCCACCGAAGGAGGCTCCGGAGAGGCAACACCGACGCCGGCTCAGGGCGTCGCCTGTCCAACTCCGGAAAGTCCATGACGGTTGGGGCCCTCCGAGTCCGCCTAGACGGCCAGAGGTCCCAAGTGACGCCAGACCGCGTCGTCCCGACCGTCCCAGTCCGCAACTCCTTTCAAGGCCTGGAGAAATTGAAAGGGAAGATGACGCCCGCTGTTGTGGCCACCCCACCAAAGATTGCACCGGCTCACAGGCTGGCCAAACTGAAACAAGTCTGGGTACCCAAGGAGACCCAGCCCGCTGCACCCGCCCAGGCAGGGCCCGGCACTGTCCGCCCGAAGAAGGCCCGAAGAGATGACAGGGTCGAGGTGATGACCCCAACTCCTCGACCAGCACCCGTCACCCCAGTGCCGCCTGAGAATGCTCACCGCCGTCGCCGGGGGCGCCGACACAACGCCGCCCGCCCGGCACTCAGGGCCTACTCTCCTTCTGCTGCTGTCGTCGACTCGCAACCACAGGCCGCTCTCCCTGACCAGGAGTGGGAAGGGATCGAGCAGGCCATGAGAAACTACCTCCGAGGCCCGGGTAGCACCCCCGCTGGCCGCCGGAGACTACTGGGGGCAATGGCCTCCGCCTCCCAGGAAGAAAGACAGGGACCTGCACCTTGTATGGAATCGAGGACCCGCCCGGAGGAGCCGCGCCAGTCCCCTGTGCGGGAGGAAGCGCCGCCCCGACGGTCGGTCTTCGATAGGCTGACATTCCCGGGAGGACCGTCCCGGAGGGCGTCAAGAAGAAACAAGAATAGGAAATGGCTGACATTCACCTGCAACATGGCAGGAGTCCATGGTCGGTATGGGGCCTTACCAGAAGAAGGAGAGCGGCAGGCGGGGCGACACCTGGGGAGCCCCTCACGGCCCTCACGGCCAATGTAGTCACCACCGGCGACACGAGTGGCGGACCCTCGACATCATCCGAGGACGCCCCGGCCGAAGAGACGGGGGGCATGCCCAGCCTCCCCACAGCTGACCCAGCAATGCTGCTCATGATGCAACGATTCCAGCAGGAAATCGAATCACTTAAAAAGCAGTTGAATGAGCGAAACACACCACCCCCAATGTCCTGGCAGACCGAGGTCACACCCGAGGTACCCAGGGACAGGGGGCAGTCTTCCGAGGCAGCTCTTCCGTCAACCCTCGATCCCCTCGGGGGCACTCCCCCGCAGCAGGCACATTGCACAGCGGTGACCCCGCCACAGGCTCCGCTTTCACAAGGGTCTCCCATGGCCCCCCGAGCGACCGTGGTAGCCACCCCGAGCGCACAGCCCGCTCATTTCTACCCGAGCCCAGTCGACCCGGCGGCAGTCAGCCGATTGATGCTCGAGCAGATGATAGACATGAAGTTGGCCGAGAGGGGCGATGGGGATCGGACGCCTTTCGACGTCTACCGGGTACCCTACCCGGCTCATTACGCTGCCAGGAAGTTGCCGGCTGGCGTCACCAAGCCGCCGAAATTTAAAAAGTTCAACGGGCAAGGATCTCCCAGGGAACACATTGCTTACTATGTAAACGTCATGGGAGACCTGGCTGCTGATGAGGCCTACCTCCTGAAGTTCTTCGGCTCAACACTCACCGGACTTGCCTTTGAATGGTACTCCGGCTTGTCACCCGGGTCGGTGGCCGATTGGCCCGACATGCAGAAGAAGTTCAAGGAAAGATTCTACGTGACCGAGAGAGAAGTTGCCATGGCTGAACTCTACGCCACAAGGCAGAAGAATGATGAGTCGGCCCTCGACTACATCAAAAGATGAAGGAACCTTAGTATGAGGTGCAAGCGCCCCCCGCATCAGGAGGACGCAGTTCAGATCTGCAAGCAAAACTTAAAGAAAGAAATCCTAGAAAGGATGATCGGCACTGAGGTCAAGACATTTGACCGTCTGAACAATGTGGTAGCGGAGATCGAGGCATTCTTGGCCCGATACTCCTCCACCCCAGCCATGTCAAGCCAGAGGGCCAGGCAGGCGGAAAAGAAGCCGGCTCCCCCGGAGGTGCATGCACTAGACTTCCAGGCTTTTGAAAAGCAGAAGGAGAAAGCCAAGGGAGCGGCCAACCCTCCGCCGCCTAGAACCACAGAGCGGCGGGAAGGCCCCTCGCTAAGGGAGAAGATGAGAAACAAGTTATATTCCTTCTCCCGGGACAAGTCCAAGCTCCTGTTTGAATGGGCAACTAGCTACAATAAAATCACACTGCCCGAGCCGAAAAGGCCTGGCGACTTGAAGAAGAAGGATGACCCGCGCTTCTGCATGTACCATCGGGTGCTCGGGCATACCATTGAAGACTGCTACGTCTTCAAGGACGTTATCGAGTCCTTAATCAGGGACGGGGAGCTGGACATGGGGGAGCATAAAGTAGACCCCCCGCAGCCACACGAGCTGCCCAGCATAACCTCCTCCGTCAATATGATCTCACTATATCAGGAGTTGCCAGAAGAGTGGGCGGAAGCCTGTGCTCGTACCACTTATGAGACCTTTATCATGGCCCCAGCTCAAGACCAAGAAGGGTGGCAAACTATACCCGGAAAAACTAGAAAGGCGCGCGCCTCTCGACCTACCCCAGGAATTCACTCGAGGGTAGCAGCGCCCCTGCCTGCACCGCCCTCGGTAAACCCGGTTTGCCACGACACGGCCCCTCGGCTGGTCATGAGACAGCCCACTCACAACAAGAAGAGCTCGGCCCCGTTGCGGATGTATAAGAAGACTAGCCCGGCGGTTGAAAGACTCCAGGCTATTATTGACGGGCTTGAAGATTATGAGCAGCCCAAAATCCAGCCCGTCGAATTAAAACAATATGTCCCCTGGGAGGAGTTCGAGTCACTCGAGCTGGCTCCAGGAACAGAAGCTGATGCAGATAAAGAGCCTCCCCTGTGGGGTGAACCTATTCGGGAGCAGCCATCCGCTGCGGCGGGCAAGAAGAAGAAGAAGAGAAGACCCAGGGGCAAGAAGAAGAAGGAGGTCGTCTTCGCCTGCAACACCCTCTCGGCGTTGTTCGATACCTCTCTCTCCCTGGAAGAGAAAGAAGAAGAGCCACCCCATGAGCCGGCGGAAGTGAGTCAAGCTGAAGCATCCACCTCCCAGCACGCCACCAGGTCAGGGAGGAAGTGGGGGCGCACTCCTCAGGGTAGCCTCAACATCATGCTCAGGGGGGAACAACCATACCAGACTCCCGAGCCCGAGGTCCGAGGCACCGAGATCCCTCCTCCATCAGGCCTCTACCCCGGAGGCACCAAGAGTCAAGGCGCCCCGTCGTTCGCCGAGTTCCTGTCAGCTCGAGCAGGAAGGCGGGCGCACCCCCAGGGGCCCACTGTGACCAGTAAAGCAAGCATTCCCCAAGCTCTGCCAGCTGCAACTCCTGCCCAGCCAGAGGAAGGATTCAGCGGCACCCCAAACCTCGCCGAATTCATGCGAACAGCGGAGGAGGCCCAACAGGCCCCGCCTGCTCAACGGGCTACAACAGATCCCGCAAAGGAGGCGTCCCCTAATCCGGCGCCCCAATCCCAGGATGAGGGCAGGCGCAGCAAGCCCGAAGATATGAAACTGCTCAAGGTGCGGGCGGCCGAGCGAATAGTCAGACACCTCAAGAAAATCCCGACCCGGTTCACGGTGTGGGAGATGCTGTCCTTGAATGAAGAAACACGGCAAGCCATCATCGCCGCACTCCAGACGCCAGCACACCTTGAAGCCTGTTTGGCAGAATTATCACCTGAAGTAGCAGTGGCTTTCACAGAAGATGACATGCTCCTACCGACTTGCAGCCATAACAGGCCCCTCTACATGAAAGGGCAGCTGAACGGCCAGCCTATCAACAGGGTCTTGATCGACCCAGGGGCAGCAGTGAATATACTCCCGTACCGGGTATACCAGAAGCACTACTTTAACGTACACCTGGTCGAAGTTAAAAATGTCAAGATTGCCGGCTTTAACCAGAAATGTGAGGTTCCCATGGGGGTCGCAGAGTTCGACTTGACCTTTGACGACTTCACCTCCAGAGTCCAGTTCCACGTCATCAACTCCAGCACGTCCTACAAGGCGTTGCTCGGCCGGCCTTGGCTACACCAAAATAGGGTGGTGCCCTCCACCTTGCATCAGTGTATCAAGTACCCCTGCGAGGGAAAGGAAGTCAGAATCTTCGCCGACCTCCACCCGTTTGAGGTGTTTGAGTGTCACTTGTCAGATGCTAATCTGTACCTGGGAGAGGCGAAGCAAGCTCCTCAAGCTGCCCGAGACAAGGGAAAGAAGAAGATGGAATCGGGAGGCTGGTTTCCTCCGCCGCCCCCAGGCTATGTGGCTCCCCCACATGTACCATGTATTGCACAAGAGGAAGGGGTATTCAGGGCAGCCCCTCTCCCCATCTACCCCACACCGGGGGCACCCTGCCTCGAAGACCTGCTAGAGGATGTCAGGGTCCCGCCAGGGATCGTCAAGCCGATAGCGGAAATTGAATGCCAAGCGGCTGAACAATTGAGAACCTTCGAGGTGCCTAAGCCCGAGGGGCCGTCCACTATCTTCTATGTGGCCGGGGAGAAGCCGGTCAGGGAAGACGACGATTGCCGGTTCCCTGACGAGTTGCATGACCCGCACGTCCCCATTACGGGACTTCCCCACATGACTGACCGGGCAGCCAGAATGGTCAGGAAGCAGAAGATTCCTCCCTACTAGCCCTCCAGCCGGAAGGAAATGTTCGAAAAAATGTGGAATCCACCAAACCTGGATCGACGGTTGCTGAAAGTCACCAAGCACCCCGGTCTGGGCTTTTCACTAGAAAATTACTACGAGACTGATGTCATATCGGTCTCAACATGGCCCGGCAACGATCCCGTAGAAGCTACAGATTCGCGGAAAGCCCGTCAAGACGCACATCCTGCGCCCCCAGTTCAGGAGGCACAAGACGAGGAGATCTTCCTTTGGAAACCTCCCCGCCGCCGTTGCACAGAGAAGACCCCCTCCTTCCCCGAAGTGTCGACCTCGAAAGGGCACACCGGCGAAACACCTTCGCCCCGGCCGGCCGGCGAAGCAAGGAGCAGCAGCATGGGCCATGCTCCGAATTCCCCCCGATACGACCCCGTCATGTACGCCTTGTACCACAGGCAGCAACGGGAGATCGAGATGCTGAAGAGGCGGCTAGCCGAGTTGACCTCGCTGGTCGCCGACCTGGTCCAGGGTTCTCTCCCCCCATGGGGTGGCCGGACGCCTCGGCCCCGAGGCGCCAGTCCCAGCACCCCCGCTTTGTCAAGGCAGGAAATGAGAGACATGGCAAGCTCGCTGACCGAGCGGCCGACCAGGCAAGGGCTGACACTCCAAGAGAAGCTACAGAAGCCTTATTCCTTTCCGAGAGAGAAGACCCGGGGCATCTTCGACTGGGCATGCCACTACGGCAAAGTCTCCCTTCCACGGTCCAAGAGGCCGCAAGACACCCGAAGAAGCGGGGACCCGCTATTTTGCCCTTACCACCAGATGCTGGGCCATGCCATTGAAGACTGCTATGTCTTCAAAGACATTGCCCAAAACCTCATTGACAGGGACGAGCTCAGGATGGGGGATTATGTGATAGCCCCGCCATGCCCCCATGTAGCGGACAGCCCCAGAGCGGGAGCCTACGCCGTGTCCATCAACTACCAGGCCCCTGAAGATGCGGCTGCCCCGGCTCCCGTCCAAGCTATCTATGATGAATACACAGAAGAGCCTGAGATGGACCTACGCCCCTCTGAGCCAGCGGGTCTCGCACACCCGGCGGCCACGGCCCAAGAGGAGAGCGAGGTGAATGCAGCCTCCATGCCCAGTCATGATGAACAAGAAGAGGGAGATGGCATTCTCGAACCCGAGGACCATGAAGACCAAGACTTCGTCGATTTGTCGCCAGCCCCGCCGGAAATTGAAAATGGCGGCCAGGCCACAGTCGACGAATTGGTTGAAATCAACCTTGGCACAGAAGACAATCCCAGGCCGACTTTTCTGAGTGCTCTCATGCCTCTACAGGAGAGAGAACAATACACAAAGTTGCTACAAGAATTCCGGGATTGCTTTGCATGGAACTATAAAGAAATGCCCGGACTGAGCCCCGAGGTAACTCAACACATCCTGTCCATTGATCCCAAAGTGGAACCAGTGAAGCAACCTCCCCGGCGCATGAGGCCGGAGTTAACCAGCCAGATCTGCAAAGAGGTCGACAAGCTCATAAACGTCGGCTTCGTGGCGGAGAATCAATACACCACATGGCTGGCCAATATTGTACCGGTGAAAAAGAAGAACGGACAGATCAGGATTTGCGTGGATTTCCGCGACCTGAATAAAGCCTGCCCAAAAGATGACTTCCCGGTGCCTATCACCGAAGTGATGATCGATGCAACTACTGGCCACGAGGCCTTGTCCTTTATGGATGGGTCGTCCGGCTATAACCAAATCTGGATAGCCGACCACGATCGGATTCACACCGCCTTTAGGTCACCTAAAGGGATATTTCACTACAAGAGGGTGCCCTTCGGCCTCAAGAATGCTGGTGCCACATATCAGCGGGCGATGGCCAAGATCTTCGACGAGCTGCTATACAGCAAGGTCGAATGCTACATCGACGACCTGGTCGTCAAGACTAAAAAGAGGGATGAGCATCTGAATGACCTCAGGGTCGTCTTCCAAAGGCTCCGCCGATACGGGCTGAAAATGAATCCCATGAAGTGCGCCTTTGGCGTGTCCAGTGGAAAGTTCCTCGGCTTTATCGTCCTACACCGAGGGATCGAGATCGACCCCTTTAAGATAAAAGATATCCAGGAGCTGCCCCCTCCAAAGAATCTGGGAGAGCTGAGATCCCTACAGGGGCGTCTAGCTTACATCCGCAGGTTCATTTCCAACCTGTCGGGGCGCTGCCAGCCATTCCACAAACTAATGATGAAGAATGCACCTTTCAGCTGGGATCATGAATGCCAGCACGTGTTTGACCAGTTAAAGGAGTATCTGGAGACCCCGCCTGTCCTGGGGGCACCTGTCAAAGGCAGACCGCTGATTCTATACATAGCGGCCACCGAATACTCACTGGGGGCAATGCTTGCCCAGAATAATGACGAGGGAAAAGAGCAGGCTCTTTACTATCTCAGTCGAAGGTTGGTGGGTGCAGAGGCTAAGTACACCCCGATTGAGAAGATCTGCCTTGCCTTGGTCTTCGCAGTCAAAAAGATGAGGCACTACATGCTATCCCATGAAGTAAGTCTGATATCCAGAGCTGACCCCATTAAGCACATTCTCCTTCAGCCAGTCCCGAAGGGGCGCCTTGGCAAGTGGGCCGTGCTGCTCATGGAATTTGATATCACCTACGTGCCGCAAAGGGCCGTTAAGGGACAAGCCGTCGCGGATTTCTTCGCAGCACATCCCGTGCCCGAAGACTCCCCGTTGGCCACCGAGCTACCTGAAGATGAAACACTAGAGGTAGACCAAATACAACAAGCCATCTGGCAGCTTTACTTTGATGGAGCCTCAAGGACAGAAGCGACCCCGTCCGGGCGCACCAAGGTACGAGCCGGAGCAGGCATCGTCCTCAAGTCACCGGACGGAGAGGTGATGCACACTTCCTGCTGCATCAGCAAACCCTGCACCAATAATGAAGCAGAGTATGAAGCCCTGATCATCGGCCTCCAGGTCGCCCTCCAAATGGAGATCAAAATGCTCCAGGTGTTCGGCGATTCGCTGCTGGTGTTGATCGTTTGTTTGCCTATCTTTGATCTTACTTTTGAGGTCTGCTAAGTAATATGGCAAGATGACAAACAAGCAATCAAAGATCTGCTCAAACCTATGAACATGTGAACATGAACCTAGGCAATCATAGCTAGCTCTAGCATGGGCATGCTATCTCAATCAAATTACGCTAAGGAAAAGGGAAAAACACACGCCGGGGCGTGGAGCAAGGAGTAAATAAAAACACACCACTAGGGGTGGAACAAGCAAGGAAATAAAGATGTGATGAAGGAAATAGCTATTGCCCAGCACTAAGGAAAGATGTGATCGCCACCAAAGTAAACACAAGTCAAAGACTCGAATATACCTTGGAAATAGGAGGATGAAGCACCCGCCCACGGGAGAGAAAACCAAAGAGAGCCTGCAGATCAGCTTGAAAGTGACGGCCAGAGACCCGTGCGTCGCTTATAAACAACGGTCCCACCCTAGACCGCCAGAAGAGAGTGACGCTCCTAAACCAGACCGTCAGACAACCTGCAGTAGTAAAACTTGAATTCTTTTAACTCCAACTCTTCTAGCCGGCTAGAAGACTTGGGCCTCGTGCTAATGAACCTGTAAACCTGCCAAAGAAATAGAAAGACAAGACAAGACAACCTCAATCAACCCTCTTCACAAGCATAGCATCAATTCTTAAAGAACCTAAGAACATCAAAAGGAGAGGGAATTACCGGGGAGTTTTGGTTTTTTTAACCCCTCTGGGCGTTTTCAAAAGTTGGGAGGATGTTTGTATGCTTAAAACAATAGTGAAAAAAAAACGTGGAGGAGGAGGAGGGACAATGCTCTTTTTAAAAAGACCAAGGAAGAACTCAAGCATGCAAAGATGAACTTGAAAGATCAAAAACAAAAGTACTCCCTTGACTGGAAGATGGATGGACGTGGGAAGCAACTCCTCCTGGATGAAGATGGCTCCTGGGTTCGGCAGCACTTCGTCGTGAATCAAAAATCTCCCCCCTTGATTATGAAATCAAAGGTTCTATTTATAGACCTTCAAAACTCATGGGTCGAGTTGAAGATAAATCAGCCAAGAAAGGAGGATAATCCTTAGCAAATCTTTGAGGATAATATCAACAAGAGTCCAAAGAAACAAACGAGAAGTCCTGAGGATTAGAATTGAAGGAGATAACGCCAATCCAAAACCCTATCTCGTCCACGGAGTAGCAGAGAAAAGGCCTGAACTGTCAGGACTCTCTGAAGGAAGTAACGGTTGCACGATAGACCGCCACTTGGAAGTAACGCATTAAGGAACGACCGTCATTTTCAACCCTATCCAAAGGATAAGATCGTCGGGAAGAAGATCTAAACAATAGGACTCTGCAAGTAAGTAACGGCCAGGGCATAGGGCGTCATAAGGAAAAAAAACGGCTAGAGAGTAGACCGTTATTATCAAAGGACAACGAGGCCCTAAGTCTTGGGACTCTTCAAAGAGTAACGGCCTAGGCTTCATGCGTTATTATGAAATGACGCGCCTAGTCCAGACCGTTATTATCATTGATTTTCAAGAAAATAGAATGGAGGGATTGTCAAGCTTTTGAACGAAGTGCCACCAGGAACCAGGTCTAATCCAGGAATTGAGACCCAGAAAACAGGCTTCAACTGATTAAAAGGAATTCAATGAAGAGTGAACAACTCAGAGCATCATATTGAATAAATAAGGAGATGACCCGACTTATTGGGTATAAAACGGGTGTCAACAGATGCCCCTCCTTAACGTCCTCTTTGCAGGGGAACGAGCGGAAGTGAAGCGAAAGTGAAATGGAACATGGAGATGAAGCGGAAATGAAGCGGAGTGGATCAAAAAGAGGGCGTTAAGGTAAACGACACCCGTTCTTCACCAACAAGCGATAAGAATTTTCTGGAAAAACTTCAAAACTGATCACAAGGAAATAGCTAACCAAAGGACGCAAGTCTGGAGGATTTAATTAACTAAGGAAAGGAAACACGGCTGGCCGCCGGAGGCAACGGAAAGGAAAGAGACTAAACTCCAGACAGGAATCTTCAGTCAACTAGATCAAGCGAGCAAATCGAAGGAAATCTTCAAATTCAGAGTGGAATAATTCTCCTTATCCGGGATTAAGAACACAGCTGTTCACCGTCAATGAGACCTCTTAAACAAATGAAGCTCATGAATGCTCAAAGAATGCGTATGATGCATGCTGGGCTAAAGAAAAACAAATCTTCAAAGTTTATGCAAAGAAAGATAAAATAACAAGATACTCGAGAATAATATTGCTAGATTGGGGAAACCAGAGTCAAGATACCATCTGCAACCACGGCGTGCAAAATAGAACCGTCATCCTCAAAATTTCCAACCTAACGGCCTATCCAACGATTATTCATGTGAACTTAGATCATCATCATTTTTGTTTAAG
>JAHNEJ010003253.1:0-267771 GCA_022559845.1 Amorphophallus konjac | reverse complement strand
ACTGTAGACACGCCATTCTTGACGCCTCCTGAGAAAGTCTCATATTACTATACAACGCCCCGCAACGGCTTACGCATTCTGAATCACTCGAGTGCTTCCTTTTCTCGGGTCTTCTTCTGCCTTTTTCGGCATCCGGAATCGTCTCGTCACGGCATTCGGACGGCATCAACACCAGTCGGACGCATCAGGAGGTTCCGGAATCAAGAAGGGGGTCTACCGGGCGGCCGCCGACGCCTGATTTGAGGACCCGGGTGGGTCTTAATGGGGGCGTCCAGGCCCCTGGACGCCCCCATCTTTTTAATTTCTTTATTATTTTATTTATTTTCTCAGGGCCCAAAAATAAATAAAAAAATATATATTTTAATGGAGGCGTCCAGGACCCTGGACGCCTCCATAAAAACTAATAATAATAAATATTTATAAAATGCCACTTGGCATAAAAAAGACAAAAAATAATAAAAAATATATATATTTGGAGGCGTCCAGGCCCCTGGACGCCTCCATAAAAACAATTATAAAAAATTAAAATGCCAGCCTTGGCACAAAAGACAAATAAAATAATAAAATAATATATTTTTGGAGGCGTCCAGGCCTCTGGACGCCTCCATCAACTCCCTCACGGGCGCCGGCCACCGAACGACGGTTTGTCGTGTGTGAAAAAATCCAAATTATAGAGACGTCCGGTCAGCTGGACGCGCCCATTTCTGAATCACGAGGCGCCGCTCACAAAACCACGCGTTGTGCCGAACCGCGTGCGGCCGTCGTCGGTTTTCGGTGGACCTGCTTGAGGCGTCCGGGACCCTGGACGCCTCCACAAAAGTATTCCAAAAAAATCAATAAAAATAGAATAAAATATTATTTCGGCCCTGATGGAGGTGTCCAGGGTCCTGGACGCCTCCACCTTCCGGAGCTCTATAAATAGAGGCCCACCCCCTCAGTTCTAGAGGAGCTAAGCAGTGATCCGATAGGCTGCCGGAGCCCAGAGGCTACGGAGTCATTTTTCTAACCCGTGGGGTCTTTTGTAGGTGGAGGTTCTGCCGGCTTCTCGGGTGCCCACGCTCGCGAGAGGAAGGTCGTCTTCATCCACCGCGCTTCTACGTCGTCCCCACGCTGCCGGAGCTCCGCCGAATTTCACCACCGGCACATCCAATAAGCCAACTCTTTCCTTTCTTCGTAGTTCTTTTGCATTCATCATCTCGCATCCATCATCTCATTTTCCTCCTACTCGAGTCCGAGAGGGGTTTAAAAGATAACACCAACCAGGTGTGTGTCTTCCCGTTATTTCGTCATTTTTATTGCAAGGATATGAATACTACACATTCATCTTTCTAAGCCACTTGTCATTTGTTTGTCGTTGTTTTGCAAGGGTAGCCGAGGAAAGCCCTCTCCGTCGGCCGGCCGGAAGGAGAGGAAGAAGCAACCCGCCATCTCCCGCTCTTGAGGTAGGCGCGATCACTTTCTTATTTTGGGGTCTTTCGGCCCCTGGCGATCACATCTTTTCATCGAGGCCGCGGCGAGTCACTTCCCCAATGGCCGTTTAAATTTCTGTTCTCATATTCTCTTTATATCCTGTTATATTTCGTTCATATCATCGAGGCCGCGGCGAGTCACTTCCCCAATGGCCGTTTAAATTTCCGTTCTTACATTCTCTCTATATTCTGTTATATTCTGCTCATATCATCGAGGCCGCGGCGAGTCACTTCCCCAATGGCCGTTTAAATTTCCGTTCTTACATTCTCTCTATATTCTGTTATATTCTGCTCATATCATCGAGGCCGCGGCGAGTCACTTCCCCAATGGCCGTTTAAATTTCCGTTCTTATACTCTCTCTATATTCTGTTATATTCTGCTCATATTCTCGAGGCCGCGGCGAGTCACTTCCCCAATGGCCGTTTAAATCTCTGTTCTTATATTCTCTTTTATATTCTGCTATATTCTGCTCATATTCTCGAGGCCGCGGCGAGTCACTTCCCCAATGGCCGTTTCAATTCTTGTTATTTAATTTCTGCACCATTCCCGTCCCCCCGAGGTCGCGGCGAGTCACTTCCCGCTATGGCCGTTTGAACCCCATATCTTGCCATATTATACTTGTCCCGCTCGCCCCGCCGGAGCAATCTCCCGTGGTGGCCCCTTCTCTCTCTTCTCTCATCTCTGTGTTGCAGCAAACAGCAAAACAAACAAAAAGAGGAGCCCGCGCGCTCTCCGCATCCTCTTCCCCGCTCCATCGAACTCCGAACCGCGTGACGTCGCTCACAGATTGGCGATCACGGTGGGACTTCTACTGCTTCCTCCCGGCTACCCTTGCAAGTTCGGCACCACCCGTGCCTCTCCACCTTGGCGCCCACGCGCGCCCCCGTTGTGCTCACGGCAGCACCGTCAGTTCTGATTGGTTCTTTGTTTATTATATGTTTGTTATTTCTGTTGTTTTCCCACTCCATATATCTGTCAGCATTCCATTGCATACATCCATTCCTCTTTTCTATCCTTTTTTCATTTTTTTGAGGATCACCCTTTCCCGGTGAAGGAAGGACTCTCCGTTTGGGAATTCCTCTCAACGGACTAGAATCTCCTACACTGGGACCTCCGTAAGTCCCCGACATCGAAGAATCTCCTCTTCGTTCACTGGGCTGGTTGTACCATTGAAGTTCCCCGGAGTTAGTCATTTCATTCGTGGTGAGACGAGAGACCCTAGCTGACACGGCGGTGAAACAAAAAAAATAAACTAGGGTCCCCACTTTGTGTGAACTTCGGATCTCGCTAAAAATAAAAAAAAATCATCAAAATCAAAATAAAAAAAAGGGCGTAAAGGCATCCACTTGTTTGATAATCTCTGCTTCCTACTTGCTAGTGTATGTTTTTGCGTTCTGGGAGAACTGTGAGCATGTCTCACGAGTCTTCTGAGGAGAACCACCCTAGCCGTGGTTTGACAGCCGACCCGCGAGTCTATGCTATGGACTCGGGTCCTTCTCATGACCCCTCGCATGAGGTGCAGGTTATTGCCGGGGACACGTCCCCGCCACAGGATATCACTTCCTTACTGGGCGTCCTCGCGAACACGGAGCTTACCTCTGAACAGCTCCGGGCCTTCCAGGCCATTCTAAAGGGGAAATCTGTTTCCCCCACGCCCCAGGAGTCAACTCCGGCTATCGCACCTCTCCACGAGTCCGTGCAGGCCATTCCATCTCCTTCATTGGCGCAAGCCATCCAGTCTCCCTCGCTTCAAGGACAAGCGAGCCAACAACCTCCCTCATTCCAATTCCCGTCACAATCTCAAACTCCCGGTGTTCCTCACACACCGTTTCAGCCAGGGCCAACTGTCGGTGGTCCGACAGTTCCCTCTCATTCCGGGTTTCCCCCTCAAGTCTCCGGGAGACAGTTTCTCCCCCAATGGCAAGTGCCACCTTCACCCCCAGAGGAGCTCGCCCAATCGCTCCTCAATAGGTTCAATCGCATGGACGAGCAGTTTCAAAATCTGAGAAGAATGGTGGACGTGAAAGCCACCCCGGAGGTTGCTTTGCCAATCCTCCCCGTCATTCATCTTCCTCCCTCCGAAATGCCCACGTACCGCAGATACAATGGTACCGGCAACCCCTTCATTCACCTCAAGGACTTCATGTATGAGTCCTCCTATTGGCAAAACGATCAGAGGTCCCTGGCATACCTCTTTCGGAGATCATTGGATGGTCCCGCGCTTGAGTGGTTCTATTCTCTGGAGCCCCGCGAGGCCGAGAATTTTGAAATAGTGCAGAGAAGGTTCTTGCAGAAATATAGGGATAGGGTCGGTCCCTCACTCTCCATTACCGACCTAGTGGCCGAAAAGATGAAACCCGACGAGGATTTTGTCCGATATGCTGATAGATGGAGGTCTCTGGCGGAAAGAATAAGGGATACCCTCTCCGAGCCCGAACAAGTGAAAATGATTGTGTCTAATGCAACCCCGCAGTTCAGACACGTCCTCGCCATGAATAAACTTACTACAATGGAGGAACTCTATGAAAGGGCCCGATACATCCAAACCCAGCTAAAAGACTCACCCATCATGAACATGTTTGAATCGCCGAAGCCCAAAGTGGTCAGAAAGACAGGCGCTGGTGTCCCGGGCGGAGCCACAGAAGGGGTCGTGACAAATGAGCAAGTCAGTGCGGTCAACAATGCCAACTATGCAGTCAACCCAAGGCCTCAACAAATGCCCCGACTACCCCTTCAATCAGGTCCTTTCCCTCTCCGTCCTCCACCCCAAAATAATCCACCCCAGGATAATATGCCTCCATTACGCCAACCCCAGCAACAACAACCACAACCTCAGCAACAACAACCACCGCTTCAGTACAACCAAGTTCCACCCCCGGGGAACTATGGTCCCCAACAGCAACAAAGGAGGCCGCTCGGTCCTAAGAGAGCCTACTATCCACCATTGCCAGAAACCTTAGCAGATATTTTTAATGCCCTCATGGCATCAAACCAACTCGCCCTACCCAGAGAAAGGCCCGCGTGGCCCCCCAATGTTGATACCTCCAAATACTGCGTCTACCACAGGCAGCCGGGACACACAGTGGATTACTGCTTCCATTTCAAAGATTACATCCATGATATGAATGATGAACATCAAATAGATTGGGATGAGATGAGACGGTACGTCGCGGCTCTCAAGGCTAGGAGACCTCCTCAGAGGCCACAGCAGCAGTTACAACAGCAGCAGCACAGCAACCACAACAACAACAGCAGCCTCAGCAGGCCCCACAACAACAGCCCGACATGGGCATAATCCAGAATCCACTACCGGAGCACCAACAGCCCAATCATCAGGTTAACCCCATCTCCTCCTTCCCGGAAGTCGGGAGAGAGCAGGTGTGGCACCAGGAAAGTACCTCCATTCTTTATACCTCCAACCCTATCGTCATGCAACCCCCTCACCTTGCCCGGGTAGCACCTCTCTCTCATCAACCCGCATCGGTATCGCCTTCACCATTTCCACTACCATTACGCCCTCTCATCCGCACCCCGACCTCCTATCAACCGACACTTTCTACTACGCCTTCACACCCTCTCACCTTCTCCCACTCCCCCACTTTACCATCCACCTCTACCACATTTACCCCTACGCCTTCTAAACCCCTTATCATCCGTCCACCATACATAACCCCGTCTTTCTCCACCACATCACCACTAATGCCTTCAAAACCACTCATCAACCACCATCCACCTCAAAACCATCACCCGTTTCAAACCTTACCCACTTCCACTTTGCCTCCGCCGCCACCTTCTAAACCCCTTATCCTTCATAATCCGCGCAATATCCCCTCTACCTCCGCCATGCCTCCACCTAACAAACCCCTCATCAGAATCCCTGCTCCCGTCATCACCCCTGCTTCATCAACCATTCCTCCACTACTACCCCTCAAACCCCTGTTAAAACCCACTGCTACCCCCACAGAGGTACAAAAGCCGCAGGCAATGGTGCTCCGGAGTGGAAGGATTTTCCACAGGGTTTTCCCCCACAACAGTCAGAATCCCGAGCAATCTCAGCCAGAGAAGGATGATGCAGAACAACCAGAAAGAGCTATCCCTGGAACACAGTATGATCTACTGAAACACTTGGACAAGACGCCTGCCCGGATCTCCATCCTAGAGCTACTTCAAAGATCCACATCCCACCAGGCGGCCTTGATGGAATATCTTCAAAAGGTCATGGTTAATGAAGACCTCCCCGTGGAGAAGATTTCGACCGTCCTGACCCCAACAGACACACAACCAGCCATCATGTTCCACAACTACGAGCTCGCTCCCAAGGAAGCTCGGAAATATGCATTGTGCATTTCAATAAAAATTAATGGGGTATCCATAAACCCGTGTCTTGTGGACACGGGTGCATCCATAAATGTGATCTCCATGAGCACTCTTCAGTTGTGTGGGGTCAACGAGGAACAAATAAGACCTTCCTCGATCACGGTCACGGCTTATGACAATAGCAAAAGGCCGCCGCAGGGGATGATTATTCTGAAGGCAGAACTAGGCCCCATGTCAATTCCCACGGAATTCCATGTCCTCGACATGGACCCCACATTCAAGGCTATACTGGGTCGCCCTTACATCGAAGCCATGGACGCTGTGCCTTCCACCAACCATCAGTGCATGAAGTTTCCTTACAATGGGAGAATTATTAAAGTGGTCAGTACACCGGTCCTTCACACAGTGGATGCTATCAACACCTCTCTGCCTCCGTTTGGCCGTCTCATCGGCCCATATTATCACTGCTGGACGTGCGTGATCCATCTCACATTCCACTAGCACCAAAGGAGCCGGTCAGGGCAACCGCAACATCATGTCTCCCTTTTCACTCCAAAGGTTGGGAGATTATGAGGAACATCGGCTATCAACAGGAAAGGGTCTGGGCGCACAGTTACAGGGTATGCTCAAGCCGCCAAAGAAATTAGGCCGAATCGTAGGTTTGGCCTAGGCTTCAAAGGACCGTTCAAGGCAGATTGGAAGCCCCTCACGTGGACTCTATCAAACCACTTCAACAGAGGGCCCGTTGTTCAGATGGGAGATCACCCACGAGAAGCATATGGAGGATCACATGCTGTATATTTGGCTGAAAAATGTCCGAGGATCACCAAAAGAGGCAAGATCAAAGATCCGGAATGCGAGTGGGACAAATGGTTCGACATATGGGACATTTCCGTTGCACTGGAAAGGATGTTCTCATCTCCACAGCTTGAAAGACCACCGTTGATCTCCGAAATACCAGAGAATATTATCACTCTTGCCAAGGTTCCAAACTATCCTCGTCCTCGCCAGAAGGACTCTGTCATCGACGGATCTTCATCCGTCCTCAACATTGCCGTCGACGGCTCATTAGCCGCCATCCTCTCCATCCACTCGTCTCAGCCTTTGCTGATATCTTCTTCCTGGGCCAGACAATTGTCTGATGATCTTCCCAGGTCCCCTTCTTTGCTTACATACCTACGCGGGCTTTTCAACCCGCGCCAGGTCTTCAACCATGATCTGCTCTACGAGCCCCACAATCCTCTAGCCATAACCACTTTCCTCTCTCCTCCAATCTCTTTTCACTGCTTTGTCATTAAAAATGAAAACGAAAAAAAAAACGTCAATTTTCAAACTCTCCAACAACACATCTTCGTTGAGGAAACCTCCTACATCTCCCACGGGTGCGTACCGCCTTGCGGACCACCCGTCCAAGGTCCGATGAGCGACCTTCTCTACCCCTCCTCTGAGGGGTCTTCTCCTGTACATTCTACACCATCCTCCTCATCTTCCTCTTCTTCTGTAAATATTGTCAGTCAATCTAGGAATGATAGGCCAAGGGTAGTACCTAGGAAGAAATCCAAGGGTAGGCAGATCCCTCGTCGATTCCTTCTGGATTTGGCCGCCAGGTGTCAGGCCCTTCTTGCCATCCCCCAGTTGTTAGAAAATCCCATCCAGCTACCCGAAATAGAATGCGAGGGCGACTGTGCATCTGATGAAGGGTATGGAGTCTACGAGATCACGAATGAAGAATGCCCCACTGAAGATGAGGGTGAAGAATATGAGGATGCGGCGGGCGCATACGCTAGCGGAATGAGGAGATTCGACGAGCCGTCAACCGCCGTAGAAGAATCCACCAAAGAAGTCAACTTGGGGACTGAGGAAGACCCTAGGATCATCCTCATAAGTGACAACCTACCACACTCTGAAGAAGAGGCATTAATTGAGGTCCTCAAGGAATATAAGGACACGTTTGCATGGAGCTACGAGGATATGCCGGGTTTGGATTCAACCTTGGTCGAACACCGTTTAACCCTAAAACCAGGGTCCATCTCGGTAAAACAAAGGTTAAGGCGTTTCCACCCTCAGATGGCTTTAAAAATGAAAGAAGAGGTCGATAAGCTCCACAAAGCCAGGTTCATTAGAGTCGTTCTTTATCCTCAATGGGTGGCGAACATTGTCCCGGTCATGAAGAAAGATGGGAAAGTCAGGATTTGCATTGACTTCCGGGACCTTAACCGCGCGTGTCCAAAGGATGATTTTCCCTTACCTCACATTGATGTGTTGATTGATAACACGGCAGGTTATGAAACCCTCTCATTCATGGATGGATTTTCGGGATACAATCAAATCCGTTTGGCAGAAGAGGATCAGGAAAAGACGTCATTCACTACCCCTTGGGGAACATATTGTTACGTGGTCATGCCGTTTGGGTTAAAGAATGCTGGAGCTACTTACCAAAGAGCGATGATGGCCATATTTCATGACATGATGCACATATATCTGGAAGTGTATGTGGATGACTTATTGGTGAAATCAAGGACCAGGATGGAACATCCAGAAGTTTTGGCTAAGGTCTTGCAAAGGTCAAGAGAATTCCAATTGAAAATGAACCCGAAAAAGTGTGTGTTTGGTGTGTCGTCAGGTAAATTGCTGGGGTTCATTGTGAGTAAAAGAGGGATCGAGATAGATCCCGACAAAGCCAAGGCTATCAGGGATATGCCGCCTCCCAAGAATTTGAGGGAAGTCCGAGGTTTAATCGGCAGGCTGCAGTTTATTCGTCGGTTTGTGTCTCAACATTCACAAAGGTGTAGACCTCTCTACGAGTTGACCAAGCCAGGAGTAGAATTCCACTGGAATTCTAAATGTCAGAAAGCTTTTGAAGGGTTGAAGGAATATCTGGCTAGTCCACCCGTTCTCATTCCACCTAAACCAGAAAAACCTCTGATCCTTTACATCTCAGTCTTGGATGACTCCGTGGGAGCCGTCCTCGCACAATCTGATGAAGAAGGCAAGGAACGGGCAACCTAT
This sequence comes from Amorphophallus konjac, assembly GCA_022559845.1. Classification (NCBI taxonomy): domain Eukaryota; kingdom Viridiplantae; phylum Streptophyta; class Magnoliopsida; order Alismatales; family Araceae; genus Amorphophallus; species Amorphophallus konjac. The sequence goes on along the minus strand of JAHNEJ010003253.1, from coordinate 258,975 downwards.
TACTTGTCTAAACTTCTCAATCCCTGTGAGCAGAAGTACACCGTCATGGAGAAAACCTGTGCTGCCCTCGTTTGGGTGGTGCAGAAATTGAAGCACTACTTCTTGGCTCACGAGGTCCACTTGATTGCTCGAATGAATCCTATCAAATTCCTTCTGGAGAAAGCCGTCCTTACGGATAGGCTAGCACGCTGGCAAAGTTTTCTCTCTCAGTTCGACATCACCTATATCCAGCAAAAGGCGATTAAAGGTTATGCCATAGCCGAGCATCTCGCTCACCATCCTCTTCCCAAGTTCGATCCCGTCCAATCAGAGTTTCCAGATGAGGAACTAATGTCCATCAACCAATCAGATGAGCCAATGTGGACACTATATTTTGATGGAGCTCTGAATTCTCAAGGGAAAGGAATCGGCATCGCCCTCCTGTCGCCTGAAGGCCTCACATTCCCATTGGCATACCAGCTCAAATTTCAGTCACCAACAATATAGCCGAATATGAAGCTCTTCTAGCTGGCCTAGACTCGCTCATTCTTTTCGTATCACTGAGTTGCGAGTCGTAGGTGATAGTCAACTCATCCTTCGCCAGGTGCTCACTAAGTATCGCACTCGCGATCCCAAACTCAAGCCATACCAAGAACTCACTGCTGCCTTTGCCAAACTGTTCGCCAAACTGATCTTTGTTCATATCCCTCGTCATCAGAATATTCTCGCCGATGCCCTCGCCTCGTTGGCATCATCCATAAGGTTCCCTCTAGGAAGATGGTTTAAGTCCATTTCCATCTATAAACTTCATGCTCCTGCAATCGATGATGCTTCCTACGTAAACATCAAAGACAGGATAGCAAGGAAGATCCTGCAGGAAGATATCCTTGAAAAGAGGGAGATCATGTTGGCAGAGGCCGAAGAAGAACTGGCTGATGAAGAGAAACCATGGTTCTATGAAATTGTCAAATATTGCCAAAATCAGTCTTATCCTGAAGGGGCCACCACAGAGGACAAGAAAGCCATAAGAAGGGTGGCTCAGAAATATACATTGGTTGGAGGTCTACTCTATAGAAGGAGCCTTACTGGTATTCTGTTAAGATGTCTTGATGACGATGAGGTTTGGAAATGTGTAGAAGAGACGCACTCGGGTGTGTGCGGTGGCCACGTGAATAGTCAGATGCTCGCCAAGAAGATCATTCGTCAAGGCTTTTATTGGCCCACCATGGAAGAAGATTGTGCTGTCTACGTCCGTAGGTGTGTCAAGTGTCAACTTCACGCCGATAAAATCCATTCACCATCTTCCTCACTTCATCCAATATCCTCCCCATGGCCTTTCTCCATGTGGGCATTCGACATCATTGGTCCCCTAGGTGATCCCAATTCCCTCACCAAGCAGAAATCTTCATCCTTACTGCAACGGAATACTTCACCAAATGGGCCGAAGCCGAAGCTTACGCGGAAATCAAGGCATCAACAGTCTGCAAGTTCATCATGAAGAACATCCTCGCCAGATTCGGCGTCCCAAGCACGATCGTCACCGACAATGGGCCACAATTCATTTCTCAGGACCTACAGGACCTCTGCAAAAGGTACGCAATTGCATTGCATCATTCATCGCCTTATTACCCACAAGGTAACGGCCAAGCGGAGGCCACCAATAAAACATTGCTCAAAATCATCAAAAAAACCTGCGAGTCTAGTAAGTTTTCAGACTGGCCAGAAAAGCTTATCGAAGCCCTATGGGCCTATCGCACTTCAATCCGTACCCCCACCGGGCAGACTCCATTTGCCCTCACTTATGGTATGGAAGCGGTAGTCCCGTACGAGACTCTGATCCCTTCTCTCAGGGTACAATTGGATGAGGAATTTCCCCTCGACGATCGTCGTAATTCACTCCTCGCCCAGTTGGAACTCTTGGATGAGAAGCGGCTGGCCGCCGCCGAACACGCGCGTGTGTATCAAAATAGACTCGCTCGCTTTTACCAAAAGAAAGTCGTTGAGAGAAAATTCAAAGTCGGTGAGATGGTCGTAAAAAGAATTTTTGTCAAACCTGGAGGGCCGCGTTCTAAGCTCCAACCCAATTGGGAAGGACCATTTGTAATTCAAGCCGTGCACCCTGGCAACGCCTACAAGCTAGTCAACGCCGAAGGGACCGAGTTATCCCACCCTTGGAATGGGCTTTATCTTAAGAAATACTACCCTTAGCACAAAACAAACAAAAAATGATGAAAAGATAAAAAAACATCAAAAACAAGGAAATATTGAAAACCACTAAAAATATGGAAAATTCAAAATGCCGATGCCTGGCAGGCACCATGTAGTTAAGTCCCTGCATCTAACCTTCATGTTAGGATAGGGCCCATTAAGGCTTGGTAGGCACCGGGTCTTGGTTTGCCAGAACCGTGGAGACCCCTGTCCGGCCACGTCGGCCTATGCTCGCTCGAAGGAAGCTAACATGTGTTCACTTATGTATTTTATTCAAAAAAAGTTGGTAGCATCACCTACGGTAGGGCCACACCTAGAAGATCTCCGGAAGCTGTAATCTTTATTCTTTTCTCTTCGACCAAATGAGACAGTCGGCGCCCTTAAAACGCTGAGCATGAGAAACCGAAACTCAAACCCCAAGGACAAGAGTAGGATCCATTTCCTCGAGCATCGATCAGAGCACGAGAAGAGGGCAGTGTCCCCGCAGGCATACGAAAAGGGAGCCCACAAACGTCAAACGACTATATCTCCCTCACAGAAAGAAATACAAAATCAAAATCAAGAGAAAAGCCTGGTCGTGACCGTGCCTGGTGCGATAAACCAAACCCCTCAAAGCAAAAGCATGAATCCACAAAGGGGGGCCGTGGAATGTAAATGCTCGAGATTTGGTCCGAAGTTGTCCGAAAGGAAAGAGTTAATGGGCCCTTATTCGCTCGCCGGGTTAACGGCTTTGCCGGTCCTCTCAGGAGGTTTATCCCCTACACTCTTCCTTCTCCCTCTAAAGATGAAGGTTCGATGGAGTTTCTGAAAGGTGAAAACTGCCCAGGGTCTGCGACCTTATTTTAATATACACATTTTGGTTGCCTACTTTGAAAAAGCAAAAGCTATCGCTGCGAAGGAGTCTCCGTGTTTCTGGCTGGTCAAGACCCCTGTTTACCACCTTGATGTCTTCTTGTTTAACCTCGGGCTTAGGCCAATGCAAGCGCGTCACCTATGGGTGCGACGGCGTCTGATTCCGGGTCAGCGTCGCGCGGTTGGTCGTTAGGGTTCCAGGGTGTTCCATCTTATACCATCTAGAGTTGTGAGGAAACAGACCCGGGCCGGGCAAATCATTTACCTCAAACACCTTTTGGGTGAATCCCTGTGGTCGGAAGCAACTGGGAGCCTAAGCATGGCATGACGGTATTGTCATCAGGGTAAGTCTTAGCCGGCGGGATCGTCATTCGAGGGGTCTAGAGGCCCAAATCAACCTAGATGTGCACTTAAGATACCTGGGAGGTTAGTAAGAAACCCCTGTCTCACGTAGGTTAGGTGCCATTTGGGTGCTTGCCGGGCGTTAGCAATAAAAAAAATTGAAATGATAAAAGCAAAAAAAAATGGAAAAGAGAAATGTACATATTTGCAAACAAAAAAAATCTTTTTATGATGAAACAAAAAAAATAAAAATATCAAATATAAAAAAGAAAACAAATCAATTTTGCATGATTGCATTTACGTGCATCATCTCATTTTTAATATCGCCTGCATTCGTGTGCTTGCCTGTCGCATTTATCATCACCGCATCTTTCCCTTACCTTCGTTAAATAAAGGCTTGGCCCCTTGACCAGTTATCAAGGACAGTCACAGTGACCATTTGCTTATTGAGCAAGGGGCCAAGTCAGAACAGAAATTCTGATTTGTTTGTTTCAGTGATATGTGCAGGGATTCAGGTAACTGAAGCAAAGGTGAAAAACAAACAAACCAAACCTTGTGTTTTATTCCAAAAAACCAAAAAAATTTACATCAAGTTCCGTCCTCTCTCTCTGCATTACTCGTCCCACTACTCTCCGGGCAAAACACTCTCAAAGGTGCTACCCAACTACGAAAAGCGGTACTCCTGCCGCTCTGTACTCCTCTTCCTATTCCCACATCCCGGCGTTGATCCACGGAAGCAGCAGAGAAGCTACCAACACGAAAGCCACGCTCTCGTGCTTTTCGGTAGCGCTCCTCACCATCTCTCAGCCACTGTTCAGCAAGACCAAGGCCGATTCGGAGTTCGAATAGTTGGGCCTCCATGGCCCTTCGCTCCTCCCTTTCAGCCAAACTGTTGGCTCTTTCTCTCTCTGCGTTTCTTTCCCTCTCTGCCCGTTCTCTCTCACGGTCTTCCCTCTCTAACTGGAGAGTGATCCTCAGTTCCATAGCATCCCTGGATGAGTCGTCACCAGGATGACGCCGCAGTTCCCTCTCCAGTTCTGCTATCCTAGCCTCCTTCTGCGCAGCTTGGGCAAGCGCTTCTTCCGTCTCCTTTTCCTGCCGAGTGTACTATCTCAGATACGCGATAAGGCGTAAACAAAGAGAACTCAACGCTGAAACTTTTACCTGTATACGGAGCATCCCTTCTGCCTCCGCAGCACGCTGCGTGGCGTGAGCAAGTTGCTCATGAAGCGAGTCAAGTTCTGAGGTGGGAATCCACAAGCTGGAAGAGGCACCACCTACTCCCATCGCTGGGGAGGCTGCGCCAATCTGGGCATGCTGCGACCATGTGAATTAGCAGCCAACATCTGGAATCTGGGGATTTAATTAGGAATGTACTATACACCTACCAAGGCGCTCGTAGCTCCGCGGGCATCACCCAACTGTTGTTCCATCTCTGCCAAGCGAGTTCGTAAATTCGCTATCATGGCATCCCGGACATCCTGCAGCCTTACAAGTCAGCATTTTTACCAGAAAAACCAAGAAAAGGAGAAAGAAGAGAAGAGAAAAAGGGGAAACCTACTTCCACAAGTCCCCGGGGTTGGAACCGTTCTGCGTACTTTGTCCTATATAGACGCAAGTAGTCCTCGCTGTCCCGCGCCTGTGATTCTACAACCGTGCCACCCCGTTGCCAGTCCTCATACTGTTCGGGGAATCGCACGCGCCAGTCAATGCAAGTCGCCGGTCCCCGCGTCTTTCTCCCGACACGAGGTGGCGCAGCTGAATCCACCCATTCTTGAGCCAGTCCTAAAGTCCTCATAACTAATCGTAGCCGAAGCGGCTCGATTTCATTCAGGCAGTGCATCCATAGTTCCCGTCCGAACCGGGCACGACTTGCTAGAACCCACGGCTGGTTGGCATCGACCATGTCTGAGTAGGGTCTCCAGTTTACCATCGCTGCAGGGAACTCCTGTAGCTCCCGCCTTAACACCATCAGTTGGTAGGTTAGGGGTGCCACACTCATGATGGGCTCCCACCGCCTGGCTAGCGGCACCATCACGGGTCGCCAATGTCGAGCTCTCCCCATGGGGAGGTAATAATAGCTCCATAGCTGCTCGGCGCAGGTCATCAGCACCTTGCGAAAACAACAAAAAAAAAATACAAAACAAGCAAAACCAAAAATACCTGGATGAATGGTGCGAAACCACTCACAGTCATCTCACGATCCGTTTCTTGGAATAGGCCTGCAAACAAGTGCGCCAGCATAGCAGCTCCCCAGGCATAGTACCCTACTCTTTCAAGGTCTGACAGCAGCTCCAGAAAGCAACATTGGATACCGTCCCCTTTCGAGCTCAGTACCAATCTCCCCAAAAGGAAGAGGAGAAATCTCCTCAAATCTATGTTACATCTTTCCCAGTTGCCGAAATCTGTGCAATACACGGCACGGCATCCTGTTTCTATCCTTTCCATGAACTCTTCTGAGGATTCGTCATCCCGCCGACGAGTGTCGGTGAGCCCTAATGCATCCATGAGGGACGCCCTAGATACCGACCTGTTTTTCCGACCATCTAGGTCCAAACCCAGTAACTTCTGGGCACCTTCTCGGTAGTCCGCGTAAGTGACTCCGGTCACTGCCTCGCCATCCACCTTGAGACTCGTAATTCGGACCACATCTTCCAAGCTGGGCACCATGTGCCCCCAGGGCATCAGAAATGCCCGGCTCACTGGGTCCCATCTCTCACACAAGGCTTGGATCAGGACTAGGTCAAGCTGGATCGGCTCGATCCGAAGGAAGGTACCAAATCCCATCACGTCTAGCCTCGCCTTCTGAAAATCTGGGAGGCCCCTGTACGCTGCTACTACCAACTCCCATAAGATTTGTGATTTCATCACAACCTACACATACCAGGAATGGGGGTGAGGTTTGGTCAGAAGAAAGGAAGAAAAAATGAGAAAAGGGCAAGAAAACTTGGCTTACGAGTTGTGATTGGGCCCTTTCGCTGAAGTGCCCTTCAAAGTCTGAAAGCCTCCTGGAACTACTACCACTGGACCTGCTTCTCTTCGAGGAATGGGAAGATTCGCCCTCCATCCAACTCTCAGAATTTTGAACTCCTCCCCTCCCGTAAGAACTTGTGCTCCTCGAGTTAGCTCTCGATATACCTGGAAGGATAAAAGGGACAAGAATTTATAGAAATGGAAGGAGTGCGGGCCAAGATTGCCTCCATCACCTGTCGATGATAGCCCTCGCAATGAGACACAGGCCAAGCGGCCCCATGTGTCGCTTCACCGCTCGCACAGGGTGATTGACTGGACGAAGAATAGGACGAATAGCCCCTATGTTGTCTAGGGATACCCTATCATGTTTTGGAGGACGTCCGCAAAATTTGGCACAACATCCGGGAAAAGGAACTAGGGCCGTCAGTATTGACTTCGACGGCAGATTCCCGTGAAAAATGGTCACCACAAGACGCGATTCTCCGCTTGGAGCGGAGTCTCGGCAGACCCATCACATGGGAACAGTGCAAAGGAGAAGAAGTGTAGGGAAGAAGGAACGCACAAGAGAACAAATAAACAGCAGAAAATCAAATCACTCCATTCATAATTCTACATAAGCTGTCATAAGCACTACAATCATAGAGAGGTGGCGGGCCCACTAGCCCGCCAATCCTCACCATCACTCATCTCTCCGGGCACTCTCCTCCTCTCCCCCGAGGTGAGGGTCCCTCAGAAGCCTCCGGGATCCCCGTGCAGTAGCACCTGCCTCGCCTCTGGGCGCCTGCTCCGCAGCAGTGACTCGCTGCTCCTCACCTGGCGTGGCGAAGAAGCCACTGGCAGCAAAGCGACCGGACTGGCGGAGTCGCTCCCCGAACTCTCGCGCTCTCTCGTAGCGCGTCTCCATCCCTCCTAGCCTCTGCACGACGGCCTGAAGGCCCAGCTGGAGCTCCCTCACTTGGGCCTCCAAGGCCCTCCTCTCGGTCAGATCCCGCTGTCGCTCGGACCTTCTCTCGGCTTTCTCTCTCTCTGCCTCTCTCCTCATCATCTGCAGAAGAACCCTTAACTCCAGGATGTCTGGAGAAGGTCTCTCCTCACCACGATGCCGCAGCTCCGCTACAGTCGCCACCCAGGCGTCACGCTCCTCTTCCGCCCGGGTCGCGCGGGCCACCGCACCGGCAAGTTGCTCCCGGAGGGAGGCAATCTCGAGAAAAGGGGCCGAGGAGCTGGAAGATCCGCCAGCCACTCCCACCGTCGCTGTCTGCTGGGCACGCTGGAACGAAATAAACAACGGCCGTCAGTGAAACTCCAAAATCTGAAGTTAAAAGTGCGGCACGTAACTTACCAGGAGCGACAACTCATGTTGAGCGACGGCCAGCTGCCGCCTAGTCTCTGACAGTTGGGCGCGCGAGCCGCCGATGCCACGCGTGTCCCCAGCTTGGGGAAGCCCCGCGTAACTCTCTCTCTGCCGCCGCAGGAAGTCGGCACTGTCCTGCACCAGTACACCCCCTTGCTGTCCAGGGAGACGTACGGGCCAGTCCTCGAGCCTCGCCTTGCCGCGACTCTCCCTCCTGACGCGGCTCGGCTCGTCCGCACTCGCCCACTCATCGGCCAGGCCCAGGGTCCTTGCCATGTCCTGCACCAAGAAAGGGGTCCCATATCAGTCAAAAGGAACGCGTCCCCTGTCTAGGACGCGTCCATCATTTGAGTGCAACACTCGCCGAACCCTTTCCTCCTCGCGCGGCTCGCTTCAAAACCCAAAATGAATTAAAAGAGGAAGAGATCGGAGGACCTACCGGACCGTGTTCACCTCCTCCCACGCCATCGGGCCCCTCGGGTCCCTCGGGGGCCCGAAGCGGCCCTTCCTCCTCCATGGACGCCGTTCCGTGCTCGGGCGCGTCCCTCCTTGGGCGAGGATTTCCTCGTCCCTCTCCACCTTCACCACGGTCGGGCCCACCGAACTCCATCGATCAAAAGAGGAGGAAGGCGAAAAAGGGGCAAGCGCGTTTCGGCGGAAGGCGGGCTCGTTTGCGGGTAAGGCACGGGAGAAGAAAGGCCACTCGTCGCTTTAAATTTGAATTCAAGGATTAAGACGCGTCCTCGCGCCTGGACGCGCCCAAAAGGGGGAAAAGGAAACAAAATCCCCCCGTGCAAAGCGTAGTTCCCCGTTGTTCAGGGCAAGATCTCGCGGAGCGTGCCTCAAAGGGGCAACTCAGTGCAAAGAAGAAAGTGTGGGAGAGAGAAAGTACACACAACACAAAAAGCCATTTCTATTTCATATAATAGCCGAAAGTACATCATACAGTGAGAAGGGTGACGTGTACAAGCAACTCTCTAACTCTCACCACCACCCTCCTGGTCATCTCTCTCCTCCCTCCTCTGCCGGGGATCCCTAGGGGGCCTCTGCGAACCCTGAGAAGCCGTGCTCGCCTCGCCCTGCGGTGGCACTCCAGCCTCGAAGGCGCGACGACGCTCCTCCGCCGAAGAAACCAGATAGCTGCCCATGGAAAAAGAACCAGACTGACGAAGTCGCGCCCCGCGTTCCTTCGCCCTCTGGTACCGCTCCTCACTCTCCCGAAGCCTCCCCTCCGCCGTGCCAAGACTCAATCGGAGCTCCAGCAGCTGGGCCTCCAGAGCCCTCCTCTCGGTCTGATCCCGCTGTCGCTCCTCCCTCTCTCTCTCCCTCTCCTCTCTCTCTCTCACTGCCTCCCTCCTCGACAACTCGAGGGCGATCCGCAGATCCAGCACGTCACGAGGGAGCTCCTCAGCCTCTCGTCGACGCTCCTCCTCCAGCTCCACAATCCGGGCGTCACGCTCCGCAATCCGGGCGTCACGCTCCGCCACCCGAGCGTCGCGCTCCTGCTCGGCACGAACAGCACGCGCCAGGGCCTCTCGGATCTCGGCCACCTGTCAAGGCACGCATGCACCGTAAGAGAACAGTGATAGAAGGAAAGTAGCTAGAAAAGGGTCGCGGCCAAGCAAGCACTCACTCGAGCCTCGCGGTCACGCTCGGCCTCCTCAGCCCGAGCCACCGCGTACGCCAGCTGCTCCTGGAGGGCAGAAACCTCCGGAGGAGGGCCCCGCGAACTGGAACCCGCTCCACCAGCCATCCCGGCTGCCGCTGTCTGGTGGGCCCGCTGAAACACGGGGCAAACGTCAGTCAAAGGCTAAGCATCAAAAATCCAGGTCACAAAAAAAAATGCATTGCATAGACTCACCAGGATCTCCAACTCCTGTCGGATGGCCACCAACTGTCGCCTGGCGTCCGCCAACTGGGCCCGCAGGTCAGCGATCATGGTATCACGAGCATCCTGCATTACACATAAGTTAGTATCCCATGCATATACATATAGAAAGGTGGAGCAGTTTCATTTCACTTACCCCTGCCATACCACCCAAGGAGAGGCGGTCCCCGTACGTAGCTCGGTACCGTCTCATGTAGTCTGTGCTGTCCTGTACGTGGGACACTACTGGGACCCCGCCCTGCTGCCAGTCCTGGTACTGTGCTGGGAAGCGCGTACGCCAGTCCACGATCTTCGCCTTCCCCTTGGTCTTCCGCCCAATGCGGGCCGGCGCATCTACATCTACCCACTCCTGGGCCAGCCCCAACGTCCTCATGACCAGTCTAAGCCGCAGCGGCTCAATCTCGTTCAGGCAATGGACCCACACGTCCCGCCTGAAGCGAGGAAGACCCGCTACAACCCAGGGCTGGCCAGCATCGCCCATGCCTAGGTAGGGCCTCCACACCACCTGCATCACCATACATACATCATGTTAGTTATCATTCAGTCACATGCATAAACACAAAAAAATCATACGCATCATACCATGGCCTCGGGATACTCGCTCAGCTCCCGACGAAGTGACGCCAGCTGGTAGCCGTGGGGTGCTGCAACCACGACCGGCCTCCACTGCCGCGCCAGAGGCACGGCCCTCCTGTTCCCATGCCTAGCCCTCCCCATCGGGAAATAGTAATAGCTCCACACCTGCATCCATCATACATCATTAGTACAATAATTGCATATTTAACTGTGGGAATGCATAAATAAAATGTTTACCTGGAGGAAAGGTGCGAAGCCGCTGACTGTCGTCTCCTTCTCCGAAGTCTGGGAGAGATCAGCAATCAAATGGGCAAGCAGAGCCGCCCCCACGCGTAGTGTCCCACTCTGTCCAGATCCGCCAAGATCCCGAGGAAACGGCAGTGGATGCCATCCCCCTTCGTCCCCAGCAGAAGGCGGCCCAGGAAGAAGAAAAGGAACCTCCGAAGGTCTAGATCCACCAGCTCCCGCTCGCTCGGGTCCTGGGTGAAAGCAGCACGAGCATCCCCCTCCAGTCGAGCCAAGAACTCTGCTCCAGTCTCGCTAACCCGCTGACGCGGGTCGACGAATCCGAGCGCCTCCATGATCTCCACTCGGCCGACTACCCTGCTGTCTCTATCAGTCACGCTCGTCTCTAACCACAGCAGGTCCAGGGCACTCTCTCGGTAGTCGGGGTAGGTGACCCCGCTGACTGCCTCTCCGTCAACTCGTAGCCCGGTGATCCGAGCCACGTCCTCCAGCGTCGGCACCATGTGCCCCCAGGGCATCAGAAACGCCCGGCTCGGTGCGTGCCACCGCTCCCTCAATGCCTGGATAAGAGGAAGGTCGAGCCGGAAGGGCTCGATCCTAAGGAAAGCTCCGAAGCCCATGGCGTCCACACGCGCCCTCTGAAAATCCGGCAGCCCACGGTATGCTGCCACCACCAAGGACCAGCTGATCCGGCCCTTCATCACGCCCTGCAAACCACAAAACCAACAAAGAACACATCAGCATCATGAACAGTCATAAAACAATAACACTGTATATATACTACTTATTCTTTTATTTTATTTTTTTATATTTTTAAAAAAATATTTATATTTCTTGTGGAGGCGTCCAGGCCCCTGGACGCCTCCTCTTTTTTTCCCTTTATTTTGTTTTTTTAGAAAAAAACAAAGCCAAAACAAGAAAAATATATTAAAAATATATATATTATCATGGAGGCGTCCTGGAGGCAGGACGCCTCCTTATTTTTATTATTATTATATTACTATTACTTTTCGTAAATAAATAAATAAACAAAAATAAAAAGAAAAAGTGGAGGCGTCCAGGCCCCTGGACGCCTCCTTCTCTCACTACCCGGCCTTCTCTCGCTGCCTCTCGCATGCCCGTTTTAGCCTATTAAACCACAGAGTGAGGATTCCGAAGTACTTACCGGGTCGTGATCGTCCTCTCCCTCCACACCAGCATCCGCAGCGGCCTCCGCGGCCAGGAGAGGCACCTCCATCCCCTCCTCCGCAACAATCTCCTCTGCTGCAGCCTCCTCGGCATCATCCCTCAACCTCCTCGCACGACGAGCCAGTCGTTTTCGCTTCTCTGGACCCTGGCTCGATCCTCCTCGCTCCATGGGGACTAAGAATGGGTCGTCTAGGGTGACTGGGTCGTCAGATTGAACAGTAAATGAACAAAAGGGGGGGGGCAGCCCTTAAATAGGAGTTACCTTCTTTGGGGCGTCCAGGCGCCTGGACGCCCCCATAATTTTTATGTTTTTTAAAATTCAAAAAATTTTGGGGCGTCCAGGCGCCTGGACGCCCCCAAAACAAAAAAAATCAAACAAAATAAAAAAATAAAAGTTGGGGCGTCCGGGACCCTGGACGCTCCCAAAACAAAAAATAAAATAAAAATAAAATAAAAATTAGGGGCGTCCAGACCGCTGGACGCCCCCATAATAAAAAATTTTAAAAAAAAAATATTTATATATAATAAAAGTAAAAAAAGATAAGAATATGTATATAATCCAAACAAAATAAAAAACACAAAGAAAAAGAAAAACCATAAAAAAAGATAGTAATTAATGGGACGGGGGTCCGAAACATCCATGCCAGATTTTATTCCATCAGAAAAACAGAGTGAACTACATCAGGGGCTTAGGCGCTTTAGGCCTTAACTTCCCCAGTTCGGTTACATAAGCCCTCCACGGCTCGCATTCTTCCACCACGTGCGCTGAGGCTTTTCCCGCAACACTTGTCTTCCAGGGAGCTTTAATGGCCTTCGCTTCCTTCGCGTCCGCTTCAGTGCCCAACTCCCTTTTCTTCAAAGGAACAATGTCAGTCGGTGGCGGGAACGAATGGCGTGGGATGCCAATCTGGAGGCAGCACCGATGCGCGTTGTAAAGAACAAACTCGGTCGCGCCGATCAGTTGAAGATCAACTTCGGGAGAAGGCCTCATGAGGAGATCAAGCGAAAGCAAACATGCCGGTGCGCAAGTGAAGAAGCCTTGTGTCACGGTGCGGAAGTGAGACCGCCAGTCTTCACGTTTCTTCAGCCACGGAACGCGGTTCACTACAGTACCACCGAAGCCTAACACGTCGGCTATGTGGTGAAGCGGGCTTTGTTGGAAGAGCTTCGAAGCGGTTGGCATTCCCTCGCGGTGGTCGAATTTGAAATGCAAATCCAGCCAGCAATTTAAGACAAGTGCACAACCAAATGGAGGCTTACCCATGCTCGAAGCAGTAAGACCGCTGTAAAGATAGGCAAGGACAGCGGGTCCCACCCTCTTTCCACGCCAAATCCCGCAGATAGCACTCAGTTGGTCTTCCTCCACTATGTTGTCGGTATAAGGAAACAAGAGAGCACCCGCCAGACAGATAGTGAACCCCCTCATGATTCCCTCCAAATAGTCATCGTCTGGTGACCCTCTCAGGGCGTTCATGACCCACTCCGCAAGCTTTTGGAGATCGATCCCCTTCTGAGTACGGACCTTTCTAGCTGCGTCGGGCGGCATGAAGCTTCCAAGGACGCTTTCAGAAGTACCCCGTGTCAGCATCCGCATAGCCTTCACCTTCCCGTCACTCTTGAATTTCTTCAAACCAAGCAGAAGTTCCACCTCCTCGAGGAGGATGGTCACCTCGAAGGTCGGGAAGATAAAAGTGTGGGTCTGGGGATGCCAGACCTCCACTAGCGCGCCCATAGCCGCCCAGTCCATACGAATCTTCTCGTAATGCTTGGCGTGAATAAGGAGCCCCTGCAAATGCCACTTCGAGAGTATGGCCCTCATGCCAATGGAGATATTGGAAGTCAGCTTTGAAAGCCATGGCAGCTTGGAAAACTTCCTCGGGCCTGGGAAGAGTGGATATGGCTGGAAGAGGAAAGAAGAAGAAATGAAGGAAGTAAGAAGAAGGTTCACGTGGAGAAATTTGAAAAGAGTCAGCTTACCATATGCGACATGATCGTCCCACTCAGATGACCCTCGAGGTCGGAAAGTCGCCTAATCTCGCTGCTAGGCTTGCTCCTCTTCATAACGCGGGAAGACTCTCCTTCCATCCTGAAGATCTCTAGATTCTCCTCTCCTTCCTCTCCTGAGCTTCCAAAACCCACCTTGGTGCATTTGAATGAACTAGCCTAAGGGGAGTTCTTATAGGAAGGGAAGGGTGCTACAGGACAGAACATGTCACATCAGTTGTCATTGTCAAGATTTTGTCTGGATCTCCTTTGAACTGTGGTGCGATTCTGCTCCCTTTTGATGTTGCTAACCTTTGCTGGCCTGTGCAGGTTTTACTAACGGACGTCTTTGTCCTATCTCCTGTCCCACCTTTCATTGGTTGGTCCCACCATGTCATGCATCATAGTATATGATACCTACGCTACTAGAACATGTCAAGGACCTTGCGGCCCGAACGAATCTGGGATTTGAGTTCCCCTTCAACAAAAACGGTGATGATCCCGGAAGAGTTTGGGTTGTACGGATAGGCCGTTAATTTGTGGTAGTATGGGGACGACGGTTCCATTCAGTGAGTTGGTACGCGGATAAACGGGCCCCAGCCCAGTATCAGCTCACCGGGTCGGTATCCTGACCCGTTCTTCACAAGTTGACAATATTATCCTTGGCTATTTTCTATTTTAGTTTGTTTTAAATTTTTCTTTGAACCCAGCATGCATTCATATAGGACTTTGATTTATTGCGGAAGATCATTCAAGTGATTCGATTGTGAAAGCCGTTGTGCTCCAATTCCCACAAATATGAGATATTCCACTCCGAATGAAATACTGAGTTTCCTTGAGACAGCCCTACGCTGCTCTTCCAAAGGAGACCCTTGTTTGGACAGACCCTCAGATATTCCTTTACCTTTTTTTTGACCCACCTTGGCCGCAGCACTTCCACATTGGCTGGTAACCGCTCCCCAAAGGTGAAACCTCCGGTTTATGACCCAGGTACTTCCACACCGAGAAGTTGGTCTCCTTTTTTCGTGCCTGAGCGCACATCTCACCCTCCCTTATTTGATCTCCGTCCAAGCAATCGTCAATATTTGAAAGACCTTCTTCAAGGTCGCCTCATTGAAACTCCAGGAAAGATTCCAAACAGTAACGTCAAAAGCGTGTCTCATCACACCTTGGCATCAACTTATCAGTCCGCTCCCACTTCACTCCACTCCACTTCGATACCATTCCACTACGTGTCGCTCCCTTGCAAAGCAGACGCCAAGGCGGGGCAGCTGTAGACACGCCATTCTTGACGCCTCCTGAGAAAGTCTCATATTACTATACAACGCCCCGCAACGGCTTACGCATTCTGAATCACTCGAGTGCTTCCTTTTCTCGGGTCTTCTTCTGCCTTTTTCGGCATCCGGAATCGTCTCGTCACGGCATTCGGACGGCATCAACACCAGTCGGACGCATCAGGAGGTTCCGGAATCAAGAAGGGGGTCTACCGGGCGGCCGCCGACGCCTGATTTGAGGACCCGGGTGGGTCTTAATGGGGGCGTCCAGGCCCATGGACGCCCCCATCTTTTTAATTTCTTTTATTATTTTAATTTATTTTCTCAGGGCCCAAAAATAAATAAAAAAATATATATATTTTAATGGAGGCGTCCAGAACCCTGGACGCCTCCATAAAAACTGATAAATAATAAATATTTATAAAATGCCACTTGGCATAAAACAATACAAAAAATAATAAAAAATATATATATTTGGAGGCGTCCAGGCCCCTGGACGCCTCCATAAAAATAATTATAAAAAATTAAAATGCCAGCCTTGGCACAAAAAGACAAATAAAATAATAAAATAATATATTTTTGGAAGCGTCCACGCCTCTGGACGCCTCCATCAACTCCCTCACGGGCGCCGGCCACCGAACGACGGTTTGTCGTGTGTGAAAAAATCCAAATTATAGAGACGTCCGGTCAGCTGGACGCGCCCATTTCTGATCACGAGGCGCCGCTCACAAAACCACGCGTTGTGCCGAACCGCGTGCGGCCGTCGTCGGTTTTCGGTGGACCTGCTTGAGGCGTCCGGGACCCTGGACGCCTCCACAAAAGTATTCCAAAAAAATTAATAAAAATAGAATAAAATATTATTTCGGCCCTGATGGAGGTGTCCAGGGTCCTGGACGCCTCCACCTTCCGAAGCTCTATAAATAGAGGCCCACCCCCTCAGTTCTAAAGGAGCTAAGCAGTGATCCGATAGGCTGCCGGAGCCCAGAGGCTACGGAGTCATTTTTCTAACCCGTGGGGTCTTTTGTAGGTGGAGGTTCTGCCGGCTTCTCGGGTGCCCACGCTCGCGAGAGGAAGGTCGTCTTCATCCACCGCGCTTCTACGTCGTCCCCACGCTGCCGGAGCTCCGCCGAATTTCACCACCGGCACATCCAATAAGCCAACTCTTTCCTTTCTTCGTAGTTCTTTTGCATTCATCATCTCGCATCCATCATCTCATTTTCCTCCTACTCGAGTCCGAGAGGGGTTTAAAAGATAACACCAACCAGGTGTGTGTCTTCCCGTTATTTCGTCATTTTTATTGCAAGGATATGAATACTACACATTCATCTTTCTAAGCCACTTGTCATTTGTTTGTCGTTGTTTTGCAAGGGTAGCCGAGGAAAGCCCTCTCCGTCGGCCGGCCGGAAGGAGAGGAAGAAGCAACCCGCCATCTCCCGCTCTTGAGGTAGGCGCGATCACTTTCTTATTTTGGGGTCTTTCGGCCCCTGGCGATCACATCTTTTCATCGAGGCCGCGGCGAGTCACTTCCCCAATGGCCGTTTAAATTTCTGTTCTCATATTCTCTTTATATCCTGTTATATTTCGTTCATATCATCGAGGCCGCGGCGAGTCACTTCCCCAATGGCCGTTTAAATTTCCGTTCTTACATTCTCTCTATATTCTGTTATATTCTGCTCATATCATCGAGGCCGCGGCGAGTCACTTCCCCAATGGCCGTTTAAATTTCCGTTCTTACATTCTCTCTATATTCTGTTATATTCTGCTCATATCATCGAGGCCGCGGCGAGTCACTTCCCCAATGGCCGTTTAAATTTCCGTTCTTATACTCTCTCTATATTCTGTTATATTCTGCTCATATTCTCGAGGCCGCGGCGAGTCACTTCCCCAATGGCCGTTTAAATCTCTGTTCTTATATTCTCTTTTATATTCTGCTATATTCTGCTCATATTCTCGAGGCCGCGGCGAGTCACTTCCCCAATGGCCGTTTCAATTCTTGTTATTTAATTTCTGCACCATTCCCGTCCCCCCGAGGTCGCGGCGAGTCACTTCCCGCTATGGCCGTTTGAACCCCATATCTTGCCATATTATACTTGTCCCGCTCGTCCCGTCGGAGCAATCTCCCGTGGTGGCCCCTTCTCTCTCTTCTCTCATCTCTGTGTTGCAGCAATCAGCAAAACAAACAAAAAGAGGAGCCCCCGCACTCTCCGCATCCTCTTCCCCGCTCCATCGCACTCCGAACCGCGTGACGTCGCTCACAGTCTCTCCTTCTCTCTCTAAGTTGATAGAAGTGAAAAAAAAAGAATATCAAAAAAAGATCTTGCTTGAGAGGAGTTTTGGAGAAAAAAATAGTGAAAAACAAAAAAAAGAGGGAGAAAGGAGCTCTGTCGGTTGAAGGGAAAAAGAGCAGAATTTTTTTTTGTTACTTTCGCGGCACGGGCATCGTCGCCCGTGCCCGCGTTTGAACACTCCCTTGGCTGCAACGGCCAGGGCCCTCCCTCGTGCTCCGCGGCCACCGCACACGTCGCCTGCGCACGCGCCCGAGCGCGCTCACCCTCGGCCTCACCCGCCCGACGCAGGCCCGCCCCCGCGCCCTGCCGCAGCGCCTGCCCGCGCTCGCCCCGCCACCTAGGCCCGAGCACGCCTTCCGCGCCCGAAGTGCACCTGCCACCCTGCGTGGCCACCCGCCCTACCGAGCGCCCAGCCCCTGCGCCCGCGCGCAAGCGCGCACGCGCCGACGTCTGCATGGCCGCCCGCCCAGCGCCTGCGATCGCGACCCACCCCTCGTCGCTCTCTGTCTCTCTCTCTTTCTCCCGTGATTTCTCTTTCTCCATTTCTCTCTCTCTATCCTTTTCTCTCTCACTCTGTTTCTTTCTCTCCCGAACACAGTAGCACCGACCACCCCTCTACTGTAGCCGCATGTGAGACCGACGGACTCCTGCAGTTTCTGTCTCCCCCCCCCCGTCATCTTCCCCAGCTCCCACAGCTCCGGCCACCCACAGCTCCGCGCTAACCGACCCAACACCTCCCACGGTCGAACGCCCATCCCCAGACCCCCCTGCGAACCCAATCGCCGGCAGCCACTGCCGCTATCTCCACCCTTCGCCCCTCCCTGCTCTGCCCGCAGCCACCGGACGCCCCGCCGCCTCCACAGCCGGTGCCCGCCTCCCCTCACCTTCTCTCCCTTCGCAGCAACCCCCTGCAAACCTGCCAACCCCCTCCGCGATTACCGCCGCAGTCCTGAGTGAGCACGGGAAGAAGTCGGCCGCACCCCCTCCGCGATTGCCGCGTGGACACCCGGGCCCGCGCCTGACCACGCCTGAACGCGCGCCAACGCGGCCCCTCCGCGTTCGGCCGCCGTAGTCCCGAGTTGGTCATCCACCACCAACTAAAGGATTTTGAAAAGTTAGGAAAGGGTTGGGAAAAACGTGTAAAAAAAAGTTTGAAAAAAGTCAAAAAAAAAAAAAGGAGTACGTGAAGTTTGAAAAAAAATGTTAAGTATATAGAACATCTATATATTAGAGATATATACGATTATATATATACATACATATATATATATATATAATATATATATGATTATATATATATATATATCTAATATATATATACATATATATATATATATATATCAATTATTTGAATTATTTTTTGGCATCCGAGACCGTAATTACGGTTCAACCGACGACCGAGTCATCCGGTCGCCGACACACAGTCCGTAATTTACGGAGTGTGAGTGCCCGAAAGTCTCCCTGCGTGGAGAGAAGTATGATCTAATTTATTCCCCTGCGTGGAAAATTTTAAAGCGGTTTTGTAATAAATTAAATCCTCCCTGCGTGGAGTGAATTCATTGTAACTGTGAAGCTTCGTCGATGCCATGCGGGCACGCACGTCCCCGCTCGCCTTCGTCTCCGATCGGAGTTTGACTTCTCAGTCAGCTAGGTATGTACTCCAAATAACTTACTTATTTAGTATCCTTGTCATTTGTCGCGCGACGAAGTGAGCGAGAGCCCGATCCATGCAACCAGTCTCCTGAGTGCATCGCTGTGAACGGAAAGCGAGAGCTTGCATGTATGCACCTATCCTTAGGCCCTAAACTTCTGCATTAAGGCACCCTAATTATCAGGAGGTAGTTCCACAACTACTTCGCCTACGGGCGAGCAACTCTTCCTGACCGGTCCCTTCAAGTTGACCATTTGCCTATTAGCCAACAAATTTCGGGTCTATAGCTTGCTAATTTTCGATCCAAGGATTACATCATTTAGGTCTGAGGTCGTGCATGCCATGTTGGTCTAGGAATTCATCCGACCGTCTAGAGCGCCCTTCAACTCTACAATCCCACATGGATCAGAAGAGCATGAGTGCTATGTTGGCTCAGGTCGAGCATAATCTTCTGACCCATTTTGAAGAATCCATAGGCCAACTACGAGTAGAGTTAGATGAGAGGATCCGAGCCTTAGAGGAACGACTGAAGGGAGAGGAAGGACGAGTGAATGGCCACGGCGATCCCGTAGCCAATCCTAGGGAGGAGAGAGAGCAAGTCCGCCCGAATCAGGCTCCCTAAGATAGAGAGCAAGAGGGACGTGCGCCTCGAGAGAGAGACCACGACGATGAGGATATCATCCTACGGAACGTCAAGATTGATGCTCCGAGTTTTGATGGGTCCCTCAACCCCGCTACATACCTTGATTGGGAGACCGGGATGGACCAATATTTTGATTGGCATCGCCGTTTAACCCTTGCTACAAGGGTGATGTTTGCCAAAATGAAACTCCTAGGTCAAGCTAAAACTTACTGGTGTAACGTTGAGAATCTCCTGGCAAGGAGACGAGAGGAACCTATAAGCACGTGGGAAGAAATGAAGTAGAAATTAAGGGAGAAGTATCTACCACCCACCTACCATCAGTGTCGTTTAGACCAATGACAGAAACTCACCCAAGATGAAAAGTCCGTGGACGAGTACATCGCCAAATTTGATGACTTCTTCCTTCGGAGTCGAGTCTTGGAGGATGCCTCCGTTACCCTCTCACGGTTTAGGGCTGACTTACACGAGAGCATACAGCAGGAGCTGTTCCTACAGGAAGTTAACACTCTCGAGCATGCCGATCAGGTTGCTCAGGACGTCGAGTGGTTTCAAAAGGTGTTCCCACCTCGGGTCCCCACCTACCGCCAACCCGAGTCCCGAAACCCCATGATCCGCTACTCTTAGAGGCCTGGCCCCTCCACTTCTTATGTCCCTACTGCTACCCCACTCCGGGCCGTTGCCCCTAAGGCTCCTTTCCCACGGAACCCCTTACCTGCACCCGCTACTGTGCCCAGGCTGGAGTACACTCCGCCAACTGATAGAAGAGATGACAAGGGAAATGGAGTCATCCCTAGCACCTCCCAATCAGTCCCTGTCTCGGGAGTCTGTTGCTTTAGGTGCCATAACCTACGGCATATTGCCTCCAACTGCCCCACCCGAGCATTAGTCATCACCGACCCCCAGCATGTGGAGTTTTTACCTCAGGAAGGAGAAGCCATTGAGAGGTATGAGATCGATCCTGACCTCATCGCCCAGTTTGAGGACATTGATGCAGGGTATGACGGAACGCATGTCGGGTACATGCAAGTGGGAGATATTGTCAAGAGTTCAAACCAGGGAAGACTGGGTGTAGTTCGCTGCATCCTAACACACCCTCAGGAGGACGATTGGCGTCGAACCTCCATCTTCTAAACATACATTATGGTGAAATCTCAACCATGCAAGGTGATTTTTGACAACGGGAGCTGTATCAATGCAGTCTCGTCAGACTTTATCTCCCGTCTAGGTCTACCTACCCATCCTCATCCGAAGCCATACAACGTGGCTTGGGTTGACGATACGTCTATCCCAGTCACCACTACATGTGTCATTCGCATCTAATTTCAGTCCTACCAAGGACAAATCTTGTGCGATGTAGTGCCTATGAAGGTTGGTAGCATCATTCTAGGACGATCGTGGATCTATGATGTAGACCTTAGTACATTTGGTCGGTCCAATCAGTGTTCCTTCTCACATAATGGGAAGAAGATACAGCTGTACCCGGCACCCCCAAAGGTGACTCCGGGAAAGAATTCCACCTCCACCCCCACTGGAACCCCCAAGGTTCAAGAGAGTCCTCGGACTCCTACTGAAGGGAAACTTCTCATTCCCTCTCCTCCTGCACTTACCACACCCATTCCTTAGGCCCCTAAGGTTGGTTATGACCCGATTAGGCGCCTTAACTTCATAGGTGTCCGTGAGCTGAATAGGGAGGTTACCGAGGGTGCCCCTATCTGGGCTGTTGTTGTCACCATCACTCCTGAGGAATCTCGAGTCTCAGTCCCACCTGAGGTCCAGACAATCCTGCAGGACTTCCAAGATATTTTTCCAGAGGACTTACCCTCTAGACTCCCTCCCATGCGTGACGTACAACACGCTATTGATCTTATCCATGAGTCCACCCTACCCAACCTTCCCCATTATCGATTGAACCCCAAGGAGCATGTTGAGCTCCAAATGATTGTCGAGGACCTTATCCAAAAAGGTTTCCTCAGAGTGACCAAGAGCCCATATGCTGTCCTTGCCTTGCTCACACTCAAGAAGGATGGCACCTGACGGATGTGTGTTGACAATCGCGCCATCAATAAGATCACTGTCAAGTATAGGTTTCCCATTCCTCGTCTTCATGACATGCTTGACATGATGAGTGGAGCCACCATCTTTTTCAAGATTGACTTGAAAAGTGGCTACCACCAGATCCGGATTCGACCAGGGGATGAGTGGAAGACAGCCTTCAAAACAAAAGAGTATATGTATAAGTGGTTTGTCATGCCGTTTGGGCTATCCAAAGCCCCCAGCACTTTCATGAGGCTTATGACGGAAGCCCTTCATCCTCTCATTGGTCGCTTTGTTGTCGTTTACTTTGACGACATCCTCATCTATAGCCATAACCCTCAGAACCACATCCACCATTTGAGGGAAGTTTGCGAGACTTTGCGGAGAGAAACCATGTTTGCCAACCTTAAGAAATGTGAATTCATGACAGACCGGGTCACTTTTCTCATATTTGTGGTTTCAAGTTAGGGAGTGTCTGTGGACCAATCCAAGGTCCAAACCTTAGTAGATTGGCCAGAGCCCCGGAATGTCCATGACGTTCGAAGTTTTCATGGACTAGCCACTTCCTACAGACGCTTCATTCATGGTTTTAGCACCATTATGGCACCCATTACGGATTGTATCTGTAAGGAGAATTTTGAGTGGACCAAAACCGCCTCCCAGACTTTTCTTGCCATAAAGGAGCTCATGACCAAAGCCCATGTCCTCCGCCTGCCAGACTTTTTCAAAGTCTTCGAGATATCCTATTATGCATCTGGCGTAGGAATAGGAGGAGTGCTCAGCCAGGAAAGCCATCCCGTGACTTATTTCAGTGAGAAGCTTTCTGATGCAAAGCTTCGTTACTCCACCTATGATAAGGAGTTCTATGCCGTGGTCCAAACTCTCAAACACTGGAGACACTATCTCTTATCTCAGGAGTTTGGCTTATATTCGGACCACGAGGCTCTGAAATTCCTTAGCTCTCAGAAGGGCTTAAATCCTAGGCATGGTCGGTGGGTGGAATTCCTCCAGTCTTTCACATTTATCCTAAAACATAAGGCTGGAATGAAAAATAAGGTGGCCGATGCCTTGAGTCGAAGGGTCTCCCTTCTTTCCACTGTTCAGGTAGAGGTCACCGGATTTGACCGCATGAAGGAACTCTATGGAGAGTGTCCTGATTTTGGTCCTACCTACTCTGCTCTGTCTGCTGGACCCTCGATAGCCTTTTCTGACTATCTACTCCAGGATGATTTTTTATTTCGAGGGCAGCAACTCTGTGTCCCGAGGACTTCTGTTCGGGACTTCCTGATTTGGGAAATGCATGCTGGAGGTCTTGCTGGTCACTTTGGCCGCAACAAGATCATCCATTCTGTGGAGGAGCACTTCTATTGGCCTGGCCTGAAGAGAGATGTGGCCAAAATTGTAGCCCAGTGTATGACATGCACAATGGCCAAACAGGTCAAACAGAACACTGATCTCTACACTCCTCTCCCCGTTCCTGATCAACCATGGGTTGATGTGAGCATAGATTTTATCCTTGGATTACCTCGCACTGCTCACAAGCATGATTCTATCTTTGTTGTCGTTGATAAGTTCTTTAAGATGGCCCACTTCATTGCTTGTTCCAAAACATCTGATGCATCTAGAGTAGCCCACTTATTCTTTGATGAAGTCGTGCGTCTACATGGTCTCCCCCAAACCATCGTGTCTGACCGAGATGTCCGGTTCACTAGTTACTTCTGGAAGACACTTTGTCACCTAGTTGACACCAAACTCAAATTCTCCACTGCCTATCACCCACAAATCGATGGGCAAACAGAGGTCGCCAATAGGAGTTTAGGGAATCTCTTGAGGTGTCTCGTAGGAGATCATTCGGGTACCTGGGATCTTCTCTTGTCCAGAGCCGAGTTTGCATACAACAGCTCTGTCAATAGGTCTATAGGTATGAGTCCATTTGAGGTCGTGCATGGATACAAACCTAGGAAACTTGTGGATCTCATTCCCCTTCCCCTCGAGTCTAGGACATCCAAGTCAGCTGAGGAATTTACACAGCATGTCAAAAGTCTGCATGAGTCAATTAGCAAGTAAATAAATCTCAGTAATGAAACTTACAAGCGCTTGGATGATTCGTATCGGCGTCACCATGAATTCCAAGAATGTGACATGGTTATGGTACGGGTTCGACCAGAACGACTCTCTTCGGGAGCCATTAAGAAGTTGCAAGTCCGTAGTGATGGTCCCTTCCCAATTCTGTGGAAGATTGGCGCCAATGCCTATGTTGTGGACTTACCTCCCGAATATGGGATTAGCTCTACATTTAATGTGGCAGACCTAGTGGCCTACAAGGAACCCACAGCGATTCCTAGTGACACTTTCGAGCCTTCTCCTCCCATTGAGAGTGAGTCCACCCCTGTGCGTCTTACAGTCTCGAGAGCACCGCGCGAGTGAATTGAGAGGATACTGGATGAGCAGTTGACCACTACACGGAGCAGGGTGTACCAACGCTACTTTGTCCGTTGGCGGGACTGTCCACCTTCCGATGATTCCTGGATCAGCCGGGAAGATCTCCAGCAGGGGCCCCCACCCTCTTTCCCATTGGTCCACATAGGATTATGGGCCATGTGGGGCTGGTTCAAAGTCCAATTTTGGACTTGGACCAAAGAGACAAGATGGAAAAAAATTCCATTCTTTCCACCCCATTTTCAAAGGGGCGCCCCCTTCTTTGTCCTTATATGTAGTTTTTTTATTTTTCTTTGATCACATGGTAGAATTCGCATTCCCTATGTACCCCTCTCAAACCCTAGATCTAAGGGTAGTCTTAGTCATTTACCTAAGGTTTCTATTTCATATAAAAGTCATGTATTTTCCATTTTTGGTAGAATTAATGAATGAAAATTGTGAAAATTGCCAAGAGCATCAAGGTGCGCCCCTCCCCTCTCTCTTCCCCACCCTTGTAACTGTAAGAGCTCCAATTCCTGAGGTGTGATTCCTCTCTATCAGTTCCCATTTGAGTGAGAAGCTCATCTCTGTCGCTGCCGCCGCCATCGCGCCGCCACCGCCAACCCGTCGGAGTTCTATCCACATCTGGACAGAAGCCTAGTGCTCGATTTTTAACTCTCAATCAGGAGCTCAGATCGTGCTGAAAATTGAAGGGTGAGTTCCCCACGTCCACCCCAGCCTCCACAAAAAAAAATCACATTTTTTCTCCCTTGTTTATCTCCCTTTACCATTTATTCCCCCCGATCTACATAATCTCCCTCTGTGCAGATCCACCAGCCAGCAATCGACCTTTTCCCTTGTTTGACCCCTTTCCAATTTCAGATTGAATTGAAATTTGAACTGAGAGTTCTGTCCACCAAAGCCTTCGTCCCCAATATTTTTTGTGATTTTAGGAATTTTCTTTCCCATCCAAAAAATCACTGTATTTTTCCAAAATCTGTTCTGTCCTGTGCAGTTTAGATCCGACCACCTCCACAAAAAAATCTATTTCCCCATTCAAACATCTTCCAAAAATTACACAAATTACCCCCGTGTTCTTTACCTTCCCATCTACCATCCATGAAAATTTAAGATCCAAACTCCACCGTTTGATCTCCGGTCAAATCGAGTTCTCTGCAGATCCACTTTCTGCCCTGTCTGATCTGGTTTTGTAAGTCAGCTGGTTGTAAATTCCACCGATGATAATACAGGGATAGAAAAATTCCTGTAATCATTGGTGTTTGTAGATCTCTGAGAGAGCTTTCCAACGGCGCTAGTCTCACGTCGTTCTGAGCTCAGGTCTGATCGCAGCAGCTGTTCTCGCCGGGTCGCGCGGTTATGTGACAGCAGAACAGGTCCGTGGGCAGCAATCAACAACGCCCCCGGTCGGACCGCCTTGCCTCCCACGAGGCGAACCAGCGCGATCCCGTCCTAGGGGTCGTCTCTCCAGGAGTCTCCACAGCAGCGGTACCACTCTCGGCCCGATCGGCCCTCCGACCAGGACGTGGGCCCCACGTTCGTTGGCACGCGTTACCGTCGGAGCTGCCCGAATTGCCGCCCGTCAACCCGAACCCGTTACTCCCGGCTCCCACATTGTAGCCCTTTACCTCCCTGCGTGGAGTGGGCAGTAATATTCATTGCTGTAATTTAATTATTTACTATTCCGGGAGTACGAAGCTCGGCCGGGGTCGTCTTCTCCACGTCCGGTAGCGTGGAAGTATCGTGTCCGCTCCTCTCTTCGCATTTTGCTTATTTCGTATGTGTTCTATTGTCGTTGCATGAGTGATAGGTTAATCTAGCCTGATATTTTTATCACTGCTGCAAGAGAGAGCGAAACCCATCCCGTGACCCGATCCGGGCACGAAAGAGAGTTGATTACTCGACTCATTGCCGATTTCTCAACCGCATAGATCCCACGTTTCTCTCGCATAAGGACGTACGCGAGTTAGAGTCCCAGATTCGATGTCCGTCTCGCATCACTAGTGCATTTTGAACCCGAGAGTCAACCTTTCAAAGGAACACTCTTAACTAAATAACTTATGAAGACACATTTAACGTAATATAATATACATAATATTTTTTAAAAAATATATAATATATCGGTTACCTATCATAAATGGATCGTATCGATCTTTAATTGATACGATTTGATACGGAAGATTCGTAACACCGATTTATAAAACTTTGATCACACAGGCGTCAACTAGACTGACTTTCAACAGTGGAAGACCACTCGTTTTATTGCTGGCGGTCTATCACCTATACATGACATACATATGGAAATATTAGTAGAATGGAAATTGAAGTCCCGGAATTAGATCCCTCCGCACCATCCACGACGACGTAGGTAGCTCGTCCCTTACCCACCAACTCTACACAACAAGTGCAAGCTCATATCGGGGGAAGTGGAGGGTGTACGGCGGTCGTGTGTGCGGATGCGCATCCCGTGCTCGTGCCGGCTCCCTGTAGCTGCCTGGCTAACCACATGCGGCAAATTAAAAGTGCCGTGCCGGAGCCGGTGCCGCTGTGGCTGCGTAAGCATGGGGGTGCCCGTACGTACGTGGGCGCCCATGTCGGCGGGAGAGAACAGAAACAGAAGCCGCCCCTTCGCCCTCGGCATGGATGGGCTCGACCGGCCGGTGTCTGGCCGTGGGATGGCACCTCCACCTGCGCCATCTTAATTTATTGCGCATATACCGCGACAACTCGGCGGCGCATCGCTCTCGCTGGCGACCGCCCCGCGACATGCCGAGACGGGACGCACCCTCCCTGTTGCCACTTGCCGGGCCAACGCCAAGTCCCTTCCATGTCCCTTCTCTTTCCCCATGGCAGCAGGTAAGAAACTGGCGCTGCTAGGCTTCTTCCATTCCATGATGGGTCGTTGTTCTCTGGCGGGGCCTCGCCCTTCCCTGTGCTGGGTGGGCGGGTGGGCGGGTGGGTTTTTGTTTTAACTGCTTTTAATTGTGTACAACTTCGACAAATTATTAGGCCGTCATTGACTTATATATTAGCGGTGATGGGTCCTACGACTTTAATTTACTAGTTTAGACGTACGTGCATGTCATTGATTAGTGTGGTTGGGTTGTTCAAGGCCAATCTGGACAGGTAGTTGTGTGTGTCTTGTGCTGGCTGGGAGAGAGAACAGCAAGTGGTGTTACTAGCTAGCCACAGGAAGACACGGGGAACCACACGGGTGGGTTAATTATGATGTATGATAATCACATGATATGGAAAGAATCATGTATCATTCATTGCGGAGACGCAGCTTTCTGGCCGTGGCGACTGGCGAGCTTGCGGTGGAAGGGCCGGCCGACGTCCATCGATCGGTTGACGTACGTCGTGTGGTTCCCATCGGCTGCTCTCGATGGGCCGGGGGAGGGAGTATCCCAACAACCGGACTCCTGCGCCGCCCTCATACATTAACCAGTAGAAGCGTATCATAATTTTATGACTTGCCCATCGTCTCGTCACATATTTTATTGGTAATTAGATCGACTCTGCCATGAGAAGAGATGATGAGATGGCATCTCGAAGGTATTTGTATCGTGATCCGTCATTTCCACGAATTTGAGAATATGTTTTATTAGTAATACCACTTCAGAAGTCTAGGCTCTGATAATTAGTTAATGCATTTGATGAAGCTATATATCACTTTAACCTATATAAAGAGATAATCTACTAGAGCAGATTCAATTGATCTTGGACAGCCATATTAGCCGAAAGCTTAATTATAGGAATAACTTCTATAATCTAATGTGACATTCTCAACAATATATTAAGTTGTATTAGGACATCCATCTCAAAATTACTTGACTGTGAGTGATGAGACCCATTTGTTTTATTAGGACAGACGATCAAGGGACATCCTTCCATATATCATATCGGAGCATCTAATTTAAAAGTAGTTGAGTGTGGGTGATGATCACGTTGAATCCACAAAATCGCAGTATTTAAATACAAAGGTACAGGGTCATAAGCACATGAACCGTAACTCATTAACCAATACGGGACTATTACTCAGGGACTATGTCCAAATTCTAACACTCTCCCTCACGGTCAAGATGGGCCGTGGACATTAATTGGGTGGAGGTGACAAGAGGAGTTGGGTCATTTGACCTGCTCTAATATCATGTTGAATCCACAAAACTACGGTGTTGAGATACAAAGACTCAGGGTCATAAGCATATGAACCGCAACTCATTAACCAATACGGAACGATTGCCCAAGGACTATGCCCAAATTCTAACAGATCAGACCCACTTTTTCAAGAAATAAAACTGAATTTATCCACAACTTGAAGGATAAAAATCATGAGAGCCCACCCAAGATCAATTCTAACCATGGGAGTCTAATTTGTTGTTACCCACGTAATTAAACAACCCCATCTCCTCGACATCATTCCGACAGAGAGAAGACATATTAATTTGGGCCGACAAGTACGTCTACACGAGTTGAGCTTTTGACGATGAAAGCTGTCTAACAAGGATAAAGTTATTTATCTAGTTCACTATCTATGAAAATGGATTAAATTAGTTAGACTGAGTTGCCATGTTATGGGAATCAAATGATCCACCAACATACATCCGTAACGCACACGGCCACAACGCAACCCGTTGACAGGATTAATTATGACTCCTACCTGCATACTCTTCCGAATTTTATTTGATGTTAAGTGACATTTGCAGCACTGCTAGCTGCTGATTTTTCTACGACGTTGGGAGTTTGAGAGGCACACCTTCTTCACTCGATCGCTTTCCTCCGGCCATCATGGGGGATCCATTTGATTTGATTCCACGGAAGTGACGTGACGGCGTTCTATTCACCGATCTCCACCTTGGGGAGTCGACCTGCACCGGTTAAGTTGTGTTTTCCATAGGCCACTAATATTAAAGCTCTTCTTATTCGGAATGCTTTGGGTTAGAGATGACTCTTAGGCTGCGTTTGGTTGAGCTTTTGACAAGGGATTTTTAAATTTTAATGATTAAAATATCTGACATTTATATAAGCTGAACCAAATGCAGGTGAGTTGTTCGGTTTTTGTGCCTAAATGAATTTTCTCCAGTAGAGAGAGATAGACACGTGCAAGTGGAGAGAACAAAATTTAGAGAATCACCCTCGACCTAATTTTTATATAGATTTTCAAACTTGTTACGTCTAATTTCACCCTAATGACCAATCAAATGATATAAAATATTGTTTAAATCTGTTTAAACTCACGCAAACTAATAAAATATATTTTATATCTCTGCCATTCTCACTTTTGAAAATATAACGGCGGCAACCTTTTAAATACAATTTTAAACACTGACAAAATCTCTGACACTGACATGGCATGTACTGGGACGTACGAATGTGTAGATTTTTATAATACCATAGGTGCCACAAGCGTCTCCAAACGTGTCCTAAAAAACGTAGAGGGTCTTCATTTCCCAAAACTTTATGTTTTCTTACGTTTCTTTTAACAATTTTCACAAGTTATATAAATTATGTGTGAAATTGATAGTTGAGGAATGAATCCAAGGAAGACCTTCGCATCCAAGGAAAAAATAAATGTCCAAGGGAGGCATGGGTTTTATTTCCACTCGATTTTCCTACAGAAATTGGAACATTGTGTTTTTCTTTTACCATAAACTATTTCTCGTGAACTTTTATTTTTTAAAAAATACTTTTGTGATCTTTGTTTTCCCCAAAAAGTTTTGAGAATAAAAAATCTCGGCAAAACATTAGCTTTAACTAAGGACCCAGAGTTGGTCTGACTGTGTAAGGACTTTGTCTCGTAACAAAAAGAGATCTTAAGTTTGACTTGAAATATAGACAGATTTATCTGACTCATCTTTAATCTTCAAGAGATGCGAGTTCATAATTTATTAGTCTTATAGAATAAAAAGATGCGCGTGAGTTGAGTGTCATATCATTGTGTTAAGTTTCCATCGTTAAAAAATATATATACCTTTTATATGGTGAAAATAGTCATTACCCATTTGATGTCTCCCGAATGGAGAATCTCCTATAACTTCCCAATATCGTTCATCTCTATCACTCTTCTGCCCATCTGTCTGTCTGTCTGTCTGAGAAAGCATTAGTCCCTTTTTCTAGGTCATCTTCTTTCTTAACCCTTTTTTATTATTATATTTCTTTCTGGAGAAAGACCAGTCAAACAAAATGTCGAAGCACATCGCGTGGACTAACAGTGCTGAAAAATGAGAGACCACGAGCAAAGGCAACATGGTCCAAGCAACATGCCCACCAATCCTAATGTGTTTTTGTACATATATATATATATTTGTTTATTTATTTGAGCTCCCCCGGGCCGAGATGTCTCGTCATGCCGGTCCGGTGCCGGACACAGCTCGAGTCAAAGAACCATGTGACCCCTGTTCATTCACTGTATTCAGTGGCTCAAGTCATTGAATGATGAGCAATGCAAGCGACACATCCAGGGCCCGATGGGATCACTCCACTGCACTGCACCATCATCCATTTATGCTGCTACCCATCGCGTGGTCCATAAAAGCCTCCTCCTCGGCCACCCGGCCTGCCTTCCCTCCCCACCCTACATCCCTTGTCAAGATTCTCTCTCCGAGAGCATTCTTACAAGGTGGCATGGAACAGGTCATGGGAAGGAGACAGAAGCCGGAGGGAGGTCTTATCCTATTTTCTTTCTCTCTCTCTCTCTCTCTCTCTCTCTCTCTCTCTCTCTCTCTCTCTGACAATGGGAGCCGAAACTTGGGTCAAACAAACAAGTGCTCTTGGTCTTGGGAGAGAGCGAGATGGGACAGATCTTCTAAAAAAAAAAAATTTCTTTGGAGAGACCAAAACAAGGACCGCAGGTGCGTTTGAGAGTGGGAACCGCGTGACATCCGTCCGAGCTTTCACAATGGAAGGATGTCACTCACCGGCTCAGGGGCTCTCAATTTTGGTGATGGGAGATGCCAGCTTTTGCTCTTCCTTAACACACACGTCTGCCAGATCGAATCGAACCCTCCGTTGGTCTAGTGGGGAGGGACCAGTTGTTACCCCAGTATTTATCAGTAGTTTTCCTGGTAAGGATGGGCGTCCGGGTGGAATCTAATAAAAGAAAGATCGTTTGTGAAGAAGAGCAAGTGTTCCCGAGTTCTCAGGATAAGCTTTTTGGAATTTTGATCTTTTCAGGAGGGCAAACCCATCGCATCACCGATGATGTTAACACGTGCCCAAATCGGCGGTCCACTGGTCGGCCATTGTGTCAGCATGGAGTCAATGGCTTCAGAACTCCGCCCCCGGTCCCCCCCCCCCATACAATCCCAGACAAACAGGGTAGTAGTGTAGGAATCACAGGTGGGGTGTGTACACATGCATGCACTCCCATTTCCGAATGTCATCATCCAAGATCTTAATACGGGGACCTGCTCAGATAACATGTGATGTCTAAAACCTTCGTAGACCATTCAAGCCTATTAAAGTACGGGATAGAACCATGCCCTGCTTCAAACATTAAATGAGTTTCGATAATATTACTAGTTGCAGAAGTATCATACAGACTCATCATATCTACATAAATGAATCTCCAGTGGCGCCCACTCCTTCATGATCGTAGAGTGGTGCTTCACCACCGTATGAAGTGAAAATTGCGTGAATCAGTGTGAAGAGTTGCAACGAAGAAAGGAGTGGGGAAAAAAATTGTTCGCTTGAGAACTGTTAACGAGTGCGATGTTGTATATATTTTATAGAGAGTCTCTTACAGAGCTGCGAAGAAAAGGATTACACCGTTAGTAGGAATCGACTTCACCAAACAATCACGTATCACCACGTGGCCAGTTATACGTGTCTCCAATACATGTTGCATTCTGCAGCATCTGCTTGATTATGCATTTATGGCATACTTTAGGGTGTTGGGGGAGGGGGGAAGGGGAAGGAGTAACTCTCTGGCTGTTTCAGCTTTTCAAACTGTACAAGGGATTTGCCGCCCTTCATTTTGTCAATGTCTTGGGTTTATCTTTGGCAATGCTCTCTGCAGAATCACAAATGCTTCCTCCATTCTCTTGATGAATGCCACTTTCATGAGCACCAAAGATCGAGGGCAACAACCTCTAGCACTTGCTTTTTTCTTGATGAATAGCCACGTCCTGTATCTATATACCCTTGCTTTGCAGGAAGGGAAATCCCAAGCATATGGAACAGATAATAAAACTAATTGTTGGATAAACATTTAGTAAAACAAAAATTGTGTCAAGCAACTGTCTTCTCCATTATTTCATACAAGGCATCGTACTTCACACTTACCATCCTGACAAGCATAGATGTGCGTCATGTGGGTATGGATGGCTCTTCTTCCCGGGTGCCTACAGAAGATACGTATCAAGCATCTCAGAAGTTGAGAGCATGCTCTACTGGATATATTTCCTACCAACCAATGCCCCAAGCACCTTGACCTTCAAAGGAGCTCGAGCAGAAAACCACATCATCTCTGTCTTGTCTTGAGCCACACTAGAAAATGACAGTAAATCCAGCTGATTTCCCCGTAAGCTCTGGAACTGTGGTCTGGGTGTCCACACTTTCTCATCCCACAAGTATGCATCCTACTGCCCGTCATGCAGCAAGACCAGCAAACAACAGCATTGTGAGAGTACTTCCACTGATATCCCTAGCCTATGTAAATGGATGTATTAGTCAGGGTCTATAAAGGACCTTCATTTGCATAAGTTTTTCTTTCATCTCTCCTTGAGCTTCCATCTGCCTCATTCAGCCCCACACCATCAACAATTCTTCATCAAATTCTTTCTTTCCTCTTCGATCTATGACTAGAGCTTGATCTAGGTATCAAGGAGCTCCAACTCTCCCTGCACACAATTAATTTGCTTAACATCCCAAGTTTTTAGGTTAACCACTGCACAAAACGGCAAAAGTGAGCCTAACTAAGTTCAGGTCCTTACCTCTTTTTTTTTGGTGATGAGGAACCTGGTGAACCAGAAAACCCCGAGTCACGCACCTCTCGAGGATTGAGCACGTGATCAGGTAAACCCCCCCCCCCCCCCGAAGTGAATCGAACCTGGGACCTCCTGCTTCTTTGGCAGGGGTCTTCTACCATTCGACCCATCCCGGGTCCTCTTCAGGTCCTTACCTTTCCAATATCCTTGGTATTATCTCAACATTCTTTCCTTTTACATGTCACAGAAACACAAGCCCTAAACCTTTCCAATATCCTTGGTATTATCTCAACATTCTTTCCTTTTACATGTCACAGAAACGCAAGACAAACATCCTCGCATAAATGAATGGGACATAGTCAAATGGTTGCATCATTTCACAATCGTATGAGATAAACACCTTTAGGAAAAATGATGCAAATAGAAAATAATGAATTTCATTGCAGGACAACCAAAGGAAAACAACGTTCAAATATGTAAAGCATACCATCCAAAAAGGGCATGCTCCAACGTGTCATCATGTTTGAACTATCTCCATAACTGGTTACTGTCCTTCAATAAACAGCATGTGTCAGGGAAGTTATGTTGAACCAATCTTCTGCTGTATCTCTTTAAGTTGTAATTACAGCATGCAATAATCCCTCACAGAACTGATTACTTGTTAAAACACATGATGACATTTTCAACAGCATCAATTGTAACAACATTTTTAAAGCATACTTTGTTAGAAAGTCGACAGTACTATCGCCACCCCCTCCACCCAACATTGAGACTGTAATCCTCAGTTAATCAGAGAATGTGCAAGTCAATGCTTTCAATAAAAAACACTTATTTCTTAAGAAATTGTAGGTATGGCAGCAAAATCACCAACAGTTAACAGGCAACTTTTCTGAAAAAAATGGAAAAAAATGGGATATATATCAATAGAAAAATGAAAATAAAGAAATACTAATCTAAAAACAATTCCATTCTGCATATCCCAATAAAACAGTTCATCTTTAGCACAAGATACAACAGGAGCAATACAAATATGTGTCAATATCATTTGACCAATACTTGACCTAATCTGACTCATATATTATGAATTAAACAAGTTCCTTAATAGACCTAGGAAACAGTTTAATATGAATGTACCAATGATTGTAAAGCAGTATAATCCTTGCAATCTTTACCATTATGTATGTCATTGCACTCATCTGTTCGTTAAGATTTTATAACAGCATCAACTTCAATCTTCTGCAACATTTCTTGTTAGCTCACTTCTGTTACCATGGAACTTGGAACTTGCCCTTTTTAACATTTTGGTTTCCACAATCAGGTATATATGCGAGGAAATCTCAGCTGTTGAAATTCCAAACTCATTGGACCACCTGTCCACAAGATGAACGGTACCAGGTTGAGTACACAGAGAAAAGCACAGTTAGCTGGATTGAATCTGAACTCAATCTAATGGGCTTTCAATGACCAGACTGTCAGGTATTGAATTGAATAAAGATCTGTGCATGTACAAAAATGGGTTTGTGGATTGTTTGAGATCTTAATGGGGCCCGTGTCATGCATAGTCTAATTGTAGGAGTGATTGTTTAATCCAATTCAATCACTGAACAGGATTAGCCCACTCACTAGGTCAGGACTGAATGGCCTAGTTAATTGGTTGGGGTTTTACTCTAAAAGGTGGGAAGGGACTTGTTTAGGTAGCTAGCATTGTGAGCCAGACTCGTGTCATAGCCATACCAATGCTCGACCAGCAATGGCAAGGTGTTATCATCATTAACACCCAACAACCCTCTTTTAGGGGACTTAAGCACCACAATTTCTCGCTATCAAAATGGTCGATGGAGACTTCCAAGTTCAGAAAACTCTGATCAATGGCTCATGGGGTTGCGTAAAGTTCTACCCTCCTCAGCATGTGGAGTCCCCCTCCTAGAGAGAGAGAGAGAGAGAGTAAAGAAGACAGAAAGAGAGGAGATAAGAGGGCAGAAAGAAGAGAGGGAGATAGGGGGTGGGCAGAGGAGAGGAGGAGAGAGGGAGAGACCGGTAGTGCCTCCTACCTCACCAGTATTCCAGCACCCCACTACTGCACTAGTCTCATCGTCACATCTATTGCTATACCACTCAAGTCTTGTCACTCTTCTCCAGTTACACCTCTCATATTGGAATTGGGCTATTGGGCAGATTAAATGAGTTGGATCCTCCCATTGCATCCCATGCAATGCCTATTTATAAGTTGCTGGCTGAACTCTTCAGCCCTATTGATTGCTCCATGTGTCAGCCTGTGTTGGCAGATGTTGCAGCAATAACTGACATGTCCATCAGCGATTGGCTCTTTGCAAGGTGTTGTCTGATTGGTACATCGCATTCACCATGTACTATGATATGACTGGTTCTTGTTATGTAGCAATTGCTGGTTAGGATACCATTGCATGCATGCCAATGATGGACCAATAGGCCACTGCTGAATGTATGCAATCACCCTATTGTTCTTTTTCTATTCTTGCTTTCATCCCCGTTTTCATCTTCCTTTCCTTATCTTCTTCTTCCTCCTCCTGACTTTCTCCTCTTTCTACTTTTCTTCCTCCCCTCTCTTTCTCTTTTCACCAACGCCTAACAGTTAGACAGAGCCTTCTTAAAGTCACTTTCCTTTATTTCTTTCTTCCCTCTCCCTTTTCTTCTTCACATATTTCTGTCTTGCCTCCTTCTCCTCTTTCCCTCCTCTTCACACTTTCTCTCGTATCCAACCAGTATCTCACCTTCTTTTCCTTCTCTTGTCCCCTTTTTTTCTCTCATCTCTTTTCCTTATCACCTTTCTTTCTTCCTTCCTTTTCCTTTCTCTTCTTCTCTTTCCCGCCTCTTCTCACTTCCTCCAGTCACCCAACCCCTACAGCCACCACTAGATGTCACAAATGGAGCCCCCTCCCCAAGCCAACATTGGGTGAGAGAAGGGGCTCTTTTTCTCCACTTGTTCATCCTTATATCTTTTTTATTTCTTTCACCCGTTTCATTTCTTTTCCCTTCTTTTCTTTCTTCAAAAGATGATTTTGCCCTCGTTCCTTCAAGGTTTTGAAGGGGGGGAAAGGTCATTTTACTCCAGCTTCATCACTCTACTACCACCAGAGTTCTTCATAACAAATTCAACTTACTAAGTTTACGTCCATGTCACATAGCCTTTTCAAGAAATTCATTGAGTTAAACAACATCCTTAGATTTTGAGTCCATATGCAACATTATTTACAAACATATCTTTGCAATGTAAATATCACTTATGAGAATTTGCATGTTTATAGAGGCATATGCCTAGCATTTTGAAAGATTGCCAACTCTAAAATTCAACAAATGTATTTGCTTTAAAAATTATTAATTTAAAGTAAAAGGAACCAAACCCAGAGGAGCCAACTGCTTTCATTCTAGCACTAGCTCCATATGCTGGGGTCCCATTTATGTCTGTAGAGCTTCCAGACCATCCTTTTTTGAGCACCAACAGTCAAAAGTTTTTCTTCTACTCCAAGCAAAAGAATGTGTGAATAGTTACCATGAACAGGGGCTACACCCACAAAACCAAAAATATTTACAACATTACAACCTTCCTAGAGAGGGCGAAGAGCTGCTTCTGAAGTGTATCAAAGCTGTTTTCTCAATTCCATTGAAACATATTAGGCAGTAGGGAGGCTCTTTCAGAATCCCATCACAGAACATATTAACTCTTTTTTCCTGTTGTTCTAATCTTTTAGAATTGGCTTCATTCATTATCTGGCACTAAGTTATTCACACAGATTAATACTGTATTCACACTATAAATTTGCACCCAATGGATCTCTAAAACTAGGGGGAGGGAGGAAAAAGAATCCCTTTCCCACTCTGCCCAGGTTATTGTTTTCATACATACTTGTTTTTGCTTAGATTAAACAGTGATAAAGTTCTCCCTGAATTGCCTTCTTTTTCTTTCTTCATAAAGAGACAGAATAACATAGATTGTTCAAGGATCTTGCTGCTTCTCAAAGAGTAAAGCTCACATCATCACAACCTCAAGAGGAAGTTGTTGTCCATGACAAGAAAGGTGTTGACTACATTCCAAATGTTCGAAGGTGACGCCCACACCTCTTAATAGGACAAAGATAAGCTAGGCCTTCTTGATAAGGAGTACATGTCATCAACCTAATGCGAAGGAGCAAATAATTTCAGTCATAAGATTAGCAAAGAACTTTGGGGAATGACAACCTACCTGTTAATATACGTGTTCTCCCTTTTTAGTTTTCCAAAGATAGTCTTGAATACATATGCTCTCCCTTTCTAGTTTACTGAAAAGAAAAAGGAAATGCAAGGTGAAGGAATGAAGTATGCACAAATCTCAAAACCAGTAAAATTAGAAATTGATGAAAATCACTTACAATTTTGCCTTGTCTAACCAATCTTTGATGGTCATTAAGAATCATTTTACTTAAGCCCGAATCCAATGCCAGGAACCTGCAAAACTAAAGTGGCCTAGGTTCATACAACATTTAAAATAATTTGAGTGATGAGTGTACTTCTAGGATGAACTTGAAAAATGAAGATATAGTGCAGCCTTCGAGAAGAAGAATAAACACAAATTGACATGACAGAAGTAAATACATATGAAGGCCAAATTCAACCGTCATGAGCATGTAAATGGGATGAAGTTATCTTTAGGAGAAGGGAAGGAAGCTGATTTACAAAGGTTTGGAAGATACCTCTCATGGAATATAATCACAAGATCCAAGATCAACCGTTACAATTCTTGATCACTTCAAAGATGAAGTGAATTTGTCCTTCATATTGCAATTCATCAGCCCTTAACTGAATCATGCTAAAGATAAGGGGCATTTGAAAAAGATCAAGATCCATAAAACTGTTATCACCAATAATCCCCACAAGAGCAAACTCCATCCTTGAAATGGTGGAAACGGTTGGAATCCCTAACAATAATCTCCCTCTCAGTGATCTTTGAAATGAACTTAGTAGCAGTGTGGCAATCACCACATACACGTAAATTCTTGAAGATTGGAATGGGAGCTTTTGGAGGCATGCAAATGATACCAAAAGCAATAGCCAGCCTTTCACTGTGGCTTAACAATATATGTTCCTTCTCATCTTCCTCTACGTCCTGCAGCACAAAGCTATAATCAGGAGCATAACCAAGAGCTTTCATCTTTGATGTTAAATCCCCTAGCTTTTTATAGATCTCTTCAGATTCTGGGTGAGACTGGTTCCCTGTGAAAAATACATGGACCTTATTATTAACCTCAATGGATGTCCACCCAGGAGTCTTCTTCAATCCTCTATCCTTCACCAAAGACCTCACTTCATCGACTCCCTTCCATTTTTCGGCTTTTGCATACATGTTTGACAACAAAACATAGTAACCTACATTTTCCGGGTCAATTTCACATAGGTTACTGAAAGCCAATGTACCCAACTCAACACTTCCATAAATCCTACAGGCACCAAGAAGAGCACCCCACACAGAAGCATCTGGTTTCAGCGGCATGTTCCTTATACACTCGTAGGCAGCATCCAAATGTCCAGCACGACCAAGCAGGTCTACCAAGCAGGCATAATGCTTCCTCGTTGGCTCAATTCCATACTTTGCACGCATAAGGTGGAAGAAATTTTGGCCCTGTTCAACTAAACCAGCGTGGCTGCAGGCTGATAAAAGTGAAATGAAAGTAACTTGATCTGGGTGGACACCCTCTTCTTCCATGCCTTGAAAGAGATCGAGTGCCTTTTCACCATACCCATGAATTCCATGACCAGCTATTATGGCATTCCAAGGAATTGAGCTCTTTCTGGGCACTTCATGAAACAGAAGCATCGCGTCTCTCAACCTTCCACATTTTGCGTACATATCTATAAGACAGGTACCAACAAAGACATCTGATTGCAATCCAATTTGAATGGACCGGCCATGAATTCTCATCCCTTGACGTAAAGATCCTACATGAGCATAAGCAGGTATGACAGCCACCAGAGTCCCCTGACCTTGTATTATTGCCTCATGTTTCTCTAATGTGTGGAAAGTATCAATAGCCTCACTGGCGAGCCCATTTTGAGAATAACCATTTATCAAAGTATTCCAAGAAATCACATCTTTAGCAGGCATGCTGTCAAAAAAATTATGTGCAGAACCCATGTCATTCAATTTTGAGTACATATCAACGATAGCATTGCCCACAAAGATATGGACAGAATACAGATCCCTTCTCAAGAGAAAGCCATGTACTGACCGACCATTTCGACTATCACCAAGTTGAGCGCTTGCAGAGGCGACACTCACAAGAGTAAGCACATCAGGGTGGATGCCCTGTCCTTTCATCCTATGATAGAATTCAGAAGCAGTGTATGGTTCTCCGACCTGGTCGTAAGCAGAAATCAAAGAATTCCACGAGACCAGGTCTTTCTCCACCATTGTCTCAAATATTTGCCGTGCATCTCCAACATGACCGATTTTTGCATACATGTTGACCAATGCATTGGACACAAAGATATCACTTCCCAACCCATGCTTGACGACATGAGCATGGATCGACAAACCCACTGGAACATTCCCCAGTGGAGCGCAAACAGGAAGAACGCTCGAGATTGTAACTGGATCAATACCGACGCCTTGTCCGATCATCTCCTCGAACACGGACAGCGCCTCCGTTGCATCCCCGTTCTGACAAAACCCAGAAACCATGGCATTCCAGGACGCCAAATCTCTAGCGGGCATCTCGCAGAACACCTTATTGGCGTCTTCCATCAGACCGAACCTTGAATACATATGTATCAACGACGCAGAAACGAACACGTCGCCCTCGAGACCCAGCTTAACGATCCAAGAATGCACCTTTCGCCCATCCACCCTATCCTGGCAAGCTTTCAGCGTGGCAGGGAACGTGAACGAATCGGGGCGCACATGGGTCTCGATGACGAGCCGGTAAAATAAGCTCACAGCGTCGGCGAAGAGGCCACTCTGCGCATGACTGGAGATGATGGAATTCCAGGCGAAGACATTCTTCCTGGGGATCAGCTCGAAGGAGAGAAGCGAAGAACGGTGGTCGCCGAGGCGGGAGTAGATGTTGATGAGCTTGGTGGAGAAGAAGACGTCGCCGGAGCGACCGGAGACCACGAGGAGGGCGTGGAGGGGCTTGAGGACGCGAGCGCTGCTACAACAGTGGAGAAGCGTGCTGAAATCCATACGCCGCCAGGTCGCCGGGAAGGTGGGAATGAGATGGAGCGGGAGATTTATGAGCGGGCGTTTGGTGCCCCTTCGCCCCACCTGGAATCGGCTTTTGGTATATGGATAAATTACGATGAGAATTTGGATTAGTTTATTTTTATTTTTAATCTCATGGTAGGAGCAGGGTTTGCAGTCCCGCCCCGACCCGCACCGACCTGCACGACCCGACCCGACCCAGGCGGGCACCGGGTCGCACGGGCTGGGGGGTCGTGGATGGGACGCAATGGACCGCAAGGTCCCGTGCGTCCCGCCACGTACCGCTCCGGTGCGAGGCGGGACCCGGCTCGGTACGGCGGGTCGGGTCGGTTCGCCCATTTAACGGGCCGAAGGGGGAGGCTCCCTCCATCCCTCCCACCGGCGAACGGCGGTGCAGCGGCGGCGGACGGCGATCAAAGCGGCGGACGGCGGCTTTGGGCGGCTCAGGGCGGCGATCGGAGGTAGGTAGGTGAAATTTTTTTTTAAATGATCGGGGGTGGAGAAGGGGGGGCGTCGACCGCTGGATGTGGCCGGAGGTGGGGGAGGAGGCCGTCTGCCAGCCAGATCTGGCCGGAGGTGGACGGAGGTGGGGGACGGGGGGGGGGGGGGGCTGGGCGTCCGCCACCGGCAGGCCGTGGGGGGACGGGGGGGGCGTCTGCCACCGTGGGGGACGGCGGGGGGGGGGGGGGGGGGGTGGGCTGGGGGGGTGGGCTGGGCGTCTGCCACCGGGAGGCGGTGGGGGGACGGCGGGGGGGTGGGCTGGGCGTCTGCCACCGTGGGGGACGGGGGGGTGGGCGTCTGCCACCGTCGGGGACGGGGGGGGGCGTCTGCGACCGTGGGGGGGGGGGGGGGGGGGGGGGCTCGGCCAAGGGCGGTTTGGGGGGGGGGGGGGGCTGGGCGTCTGCCACCGGCAGGCCGTGGGGGGACGGGGGGGCGTCTGCCACCGTGGGGGACGGCGGGGGGGGGGGGCGGGGGGCTGGGCGTCTGCCACCGGGAGGCGGTGGGGGACGGCGGGGGGTGGGCTGGGCGTCTGCCACCGTGGGGGACGGGGGGGTGGGCGTCTGCCACCGTCGGGGACGGGGGGGCGTCTGCGACCGTGGGGGGGGGGGGGGGGCTCGGCCAAGGGCGGTTTGGGGGGGGGAGGAAAAAAAATTAATTTTTTAAAATTTTATATCTTTTTTAATTTAAAAAAGTATAAGAATAAAATTTGTTAGCTTGTCATTGTTTAATATTATTTTTGATGTATTGTTGAATTCATGTTGTAGAAAAAATATAATTTTTATTTAATTCATGTTATAGAATTAAATATATTGATATATTATTTAATTCATGTTGTAGAAATAATATAAATATCGTTTAATTCATGTTGTAGAAATACATATATGTTTGATATATTACTTAATTCATATTTAAATATTAGATTTAATTGAGATGTATTAAATTTAAAATTTAATTTTGTAGAATTAATGATATTAATTTCATTATTAGTTGTAGACGTAAAATAATATAATAATTAATTTTAAAAATTTTAAAGATGTTTTTCATTTAAATATATCTATAGTGAGAAATATTTTACAAAAAATTAAAGGTAATATTTATAATTTAAATTAAGTAGAGATGTTTTGAATTTAAATATAAATTTATTGATAAATATTTTACAAATAATTTTAAATGTAATTAAGATGTATAATGTAATTTAAGTAGAGGTGTTTTAATGTAAATAGTGTTGAATATTTTATAAATAATTTTAAAGTTAATTTAGATCTATAATATAATTTAAATAGAGATGTTTTTAATGTAAACTCTCTTGAATATTTTATAAATAATTTTAAAGTTACTTTAGATCTATAATATAATTTAATTAGAGATGTTTATAATTTAAATATATAAATAGTGATAAATATTTTACAAATAATTTTAAAGTTAATTTATATGTATAATGTAAATTATTTAGATATGTTTATAATTTATATGTGTCATGTAATTTAATTAGAGATGTAATTTTAAATATCTAATTAGTGATAAATAATTTTAAAGTTAATGTATATGTATTAATTATAAATATTAACCTTATATGTTTGTTATAGAAATAATGATATTATTTTGAACTAAATTATATTAACATGTATTAAATATTGAATTTAGTCTTGCATGGTACGCAAATAATGAAATTATGTTCAATGTTAATTGTAGATGGTAAATAATATATTTTCATAATTTGAATTTCTTAATTTTAGGCCTTAGCACTCTATGGCTCCTAAGGAACGAACAAGTAATATTGGGTGGTCACACGGAGTTTTGTTGGATGGAAACCGTAGGTGTTGGCGTTGTAACTATTGTAAAATAGAACACCGGGGAGGAGGGGTGTCTCGGTTGAAGAAGCATTTGGCAGGAGGAGCCGGGGCAGGATACTCTGAGGTTGCTGGGTGTACCCATCTGCCTAGAGATGTGAAACTTGCAATGGCTAGGCACCTGCGGGAGAAGAGAGCTGAGATGCAAGAAAAGGAAAAAAAGAAGAAAAGGGATCAAGCGGCAGTGAGCGGAATAGCAAGCGGCAGCAACGAGGAGGAATGTGCACGGACACCCAGTGACGAAGACGAACAAGCACGTACTGAGCAGGCTAATATGTATGTCACTGTGAACGATCCATACGAAGCCAAGTTTCGTGAGGCAGTACGTCAGAGCATGGAAGAGTCAAGACATCCCGAGGAGACTACAGTCCGTAGTCGCGAGGCGGCGAGGACCGGAGTATCAGGGAGTGGTGGTTCATCTACGACTCGACAACCACGAGGCATAAGGAGTTTATTGACTGGTAACTCGGGGACACAAAGAAAAAGGACACAATCGATCAACATTGAAGATGTGGAGCCCGGTGCACTATCCCGAGAACATGGCAAGCAAACGAGGATGGACGATCCGTATGGCCAGAAGGGACCTAAATGGAAACTTGGTCAGGCTGTTGCAAAATGGTGGCACCACGCGGGTCTGTCTTTCAATGCAGCCAATAGCCCTTACTACAAGCCAATGTTTCAGGAAGCACAGGTCCTTGGGCTACACGTGGAGCCACCTACAGCGAGAGAATTGGCTGGCGTATACCTTGATGAACAGGTTGCTGAGATCAAGAGTTACATTGACTCATTCAAGCGGAAATGGACAAAGTACGGAGTCACACTGA
Organism: Amorphophallus konjac; assembly: GCA_022559845.1. NCBI lineage: Eukaryota > Viridiplantae > Streptophyta > Magnoliopsida > Alismatales > Araceae > Amorphophallus > Amorphophallus konjac. The sequence goes on along the minus strand of JAHNEJ010003253.1, from coordinate 215,748 downwards.
TGTGTGATAGATGGTCAGGTACCACAAAATCTAGCCTGATCAACTTCCTTGTTTATTGTGACAGACAGGTATTCTTTCACAAATCAGTGGATGCGTCTGGTCAAATTCATAGTCATCAATATATTTTGTCATTGATGGAGCAAGTGGTGACTGAGATTGGGGAGGAGTACATTGTGCAAGTGGTGACTGACAATGGGTCGAACTATAAGAAGGCCGGGGAGGAGCTAATGAAGAAAAAACGGCACATTTTCTGGACCCCATGTGCAGCGCATTGTGTAGATCTGATGCTGAAGGAGATTGGGCAGCTTCGTATGGTAAAATCTGTGGTCGAGGTGGCACAAAAAATCACGAAATATATCTACAACCACACACTTGTATTGGCATGGATGAGGGAGCATTGTGGCGGCGAACTGTTGAGGCCTGGCATCACACGATTTGCCACCAACTACATCGCATTGCAGAGCCTATTGAAGCACAAGGATGGGTTGAAGCAAATGTTTAGAGGTGAGACCTGGCTGAGTTCCTCTTTTGCTGCTTCACGTGAAGGGGCGGAGGTCGAGGGGATTGTCAACACCTCGAATTTTTGGGAACGAGTGAAGGTATTAGTGTCATTGATAGAGCCACTGTATGAGGTTCTACGATGCGTGGATGGGGATAGAGTACCAACCATGGGGTTGGTGTACATCAAAATAGAAGCAGCCAAGCGGAAGATCCTTACAACGTCCAAAAAATATGGACCCACCATTCTAGAGATTGTGGAGGACAGATGGGACAGACAAATGAGCCGCGATCTTCACATGGCAGGTAAACACTTACATTCTCGTCCAATCAATGAACAATGATTTTCAGTTGATATTAATATGTAATTCATTGTCTTACGATTGCAGTGTACTATCTACATCCGGCCTTCTAATATGCTCGGGCCCTTGCTTATGACGATACGTTGATAGAATCGGCCAACATTGTGGTAGACCGATTATCTTTCACCCCAACAGATGCTGCTGATGCGTTGAATGAGGTATACTTGGATATTTTAACATTGACAATATTAAATGAAATATACACTTCATATTTTTTGATAATGCAGATGAAAATATTTAGAGAGGGAATTGGTTCATTTGCGACACCTAATGCCATGGCCAGTCGTGATAGACTCGACCTAGGTAATGTGTCTTCACAATGTACCTTCTATGTCTCGAGAAGTAATTTTTACATCTAATTATTATATTGTACGTGATCTGTCTTAAACACAGCTGAGTGGTGGCTAAATTACAGCACAAGTGCACCCGTATTAAGGAAGATCGCAATGAGAGTTCTATCGCAAACATCCTCGTCGAGTGGGTGTGAGCGGAATTGGTCGACATTCTCCTTCTTGCATACTAAGCTGAGGAATAGGCTAACACACTGCAGGCTAGACAAAATGGTGTATGTTCATTACAACATGAGGCTAAAGGTCCGGCATGTACAAATGGATACAAGGAGAGGAGAGGGAGATTACGACCCAATGGATGTTGTGTACTTGCGAGACGATGATGACCCCATGGTAGCATGGGTTGCAAGAGCCACAACCGAGCGTGGTGAGGCAGAATTGGACGAGGAGGCTGAAGAACCTGGCGAGACCCGCGGAACCCCAACCGGAAACAACGGCGGTAGCGGAAAGGAAGCTACAACTACAGCAGGAACAGCAACCGGTGGCCGGTCAAAACTCGGCACTACAGCTACTCCTACTGCCAGAAGGCAGACCTCGATCCACGCAGTCGAAGCTACCAAACACGCTAGTACCACCTACCGAAGTAAAAACACACGGCAACCACGCCGTAGAGGCCTGTCCCCTGGACAGCCGACCTGGACACGCTGTCCAAGGTGCAACCCCGACCATCCGATCGCGGGTACCGCACAACAAGACCCAACCTCGGTAAAGCCACTAGCACTAATCTCACGGCGCCAGAACCGACACACACGCGCCAAGATGAAACAACCGAACTCACCGGTCAACACGACCAAAAACCCGAAGGTCAAAGACACAGAAACTGACAGTCTGTCACTCCGTACTCGACAGGAGTACCACCCACTAGAAGCACAGCCGGTAGCGTCCCCTGACGTCTTACACCGCACCGCAGGTGAACCGCCTGACGTGGTAGGTCCTACCCGAGACGCGAACACCGTACAAGTAACCACAAACAAGTAACTAGCTGGGGTCACGCCCGTCGACGTGGGTCCAACCGCCCCCAACCACGTGTGCACACACAGACCTTGCGTCACTAGGTCTGGTCCTCTGACCGGTTTTCCCCCGTAGTCGGACTCTGGCTACCGACGAGGGGCCTACGGTAACCGGTCCACAAACCGTCTGAAAGGTAAGCCTCTCCACCTACTCCCAGGTGGGACCACTCGCGTGTAAGCAGGCTACGACTAGTGGAGGGTCATTGAAGGAGTAGACTCTCAACTCAACGGAAAACAACGTCCGAATCCGACGACGTACGGGGACCACCCCACGTACCGGCCCCGTCGCACGGTGACCACAGTCGGAGAAGAAACGGGGCTCACAGTCCACGGCCACGCACGCACCGTGCGCGAGAGTCGAGAAAACTCGAGTGGCACTAAGCCACTGGACTCCAGGCAGTCCTCTAGACACACTACACCAACGGTCCTTGAGTCACAAGACTCGGGGTCAAGACCGTTGCACGCAACAGCACAAGGCCGTCGATCTAGCCCAATCTCAGGTCCAAAACCACGATATCACGAATACCGAGACAACACACGAGTTGTCAAGACCATTCCCTTGGGAAGGGAACGCAAGGGACTAAGGCCACTCACACGGGCCACACGGAAAACACAGAAGCATGATTCCCAAGGGCAGCACACAAGCCGCCACGACGATTTCCCATCTTGAAGCAAGCGGGAAACCTCCAGCCCCAGGCCGGACAACTGGACTCACAGTCCAAGGCCAAACACATGGCCCACACGGGAATCGCCTTCCAAAGGAACCCACGATATGCGGGGGAGACCCCACCGCACACACACCGACACACGGTGACTCGATCAAGCGTAACACAAGAGCCCGGAACACGTGGGGTCACCCGGACCCACTACACCGACGGGCACGCTAATCGAGGTAGCACGGTCCCTCCCGACACCCTAAAAACACAGACACAGAACCCACGGGGTACCGGGATACTCACAAGGCCGAGGTCGACCACTGGGTCCCAACCGGGTCGAACGGAGACCAACACAATACGAACGGACGCTAAAAGGTCACCCGGACCCTTAAGCACGCGGGCACGCAAAATGAGGTAAACTGAACCTCCAGACACCCAAAACACGGTCACGGAACTCCACTGGGTGTCCAAGGCACACACGGCCCACGAGGAGCACGATCAGCCGCAGACCGCCCGCCCCGGGCAGCCCGGCTGGCCCCTCCAAGAACGCGCTGTAGGTCCATAGCACGTTCAAGCAGAACGCGCTATGCACCTATAGCGCGACACGACAGATCGCGCTATATCCCTATAGCGCGACTGCACAGATCGCGCTAGGATCACCTAGCGCGACAAGGCAGAATGCGCTAGGGACCCCTAGCGCGATAGGGCAGAACGCGCTAGGACCCCATAGCGCGACAAGAACCGCCTTACTGTTCATCTTCTCCGATGACACGCCCTATCGGGGCAGCGCGACCTTCAAGAACGCGCTACCCAAGGCTAGCGCGTTCTCAGTCCGCACCGAAACGGTGGAAACCGCGGGAAAAGCCATGCCACGCCCCGTTCACCCCCAGGTGAAGGGGAAACAAAAGGGGAAACCTTCCCCAAGCCCCTAGGCATGCATCTAAACCCCTGGATCGCCCAAAAACACCATAAAACGGGAGATCCGGCTCACACCCCAAAAACACACATTTTGCCCAAAACGCCCCGTTTAGCCCGCTCGGCTCACCACGTCCTACGAAACTCGCGGGAAAGGAAGTACACGGGCTGAGGGTCCATCACCCTACCTCCACCGAAGATTTCGCGCACCGTGGACGCCGATCCACGAAGAAAACGCCGTTGAAGTCTCGCCGTTCCACGAACTCACGGCCGAGCTTCCACGCGCCTCCACCGCCTCGATCCTCATCCATCCTCGCCCGTGCCTCGCCCGCGCCGTCCCCGCCTCGCCCATGCTCGCCCGTCGGCCGCCGAGAGAGAGGAGAGAGAGAGAGAGAGTGTGAGAAGAGAGAGGGAGAGAAATGAGAAATGAGAGGGGGAGAGAGAGAAAAGCTATTTATAGGAAAATCCGGAAAATCGAAAAAAATCACGAAAAATAGAAAATTACACCCTCGCGATCCTCGGAGCGCACCGATCGCAACGGTACCACTCGCGCCCAGGTGAACGGCCCGGTTCACCCGCAACGAGGTTCCGAAGGGAAAGCCGAAACCCACGCCGGGAATCGGAAAACACACGCGGAAAAAGCCGCGGAACCGCCTCCGGGCCTCCGAAACGACTCCGGATCGCGTCGATCCGAACACGAAAGATGTCCGAAACGAAATTTCGGACACAACGGAGCTGGACACTCCGAGAAACCAGATCCGGGACCCACGAAGAAGGATCCGAAACCCGGGGCATTACACCACGGCCTAATACTTTTCTCGCATCAGCTGTACAAGAGGCAGTCGGGGAGGGAGATGACACCCATGTACATTTGGGTGGTGACGACTCAGCAACGGGACGTGATGATGAAATTAATTTAGATGAAGACCTCGTCATTGGGGGTGGAGACACATCGTATGCGTACGATGATACAGCATAGGAGCGATTGATCCAACCCCCATTAATTGAGCGTCAAGAGCCACCTCAGGTGAATTAATACATGAAAATCGAATCGCAAATTTCATTAGATAGCATAGTCATATATTGATGTATGATAGCAATATATTGCAGGTCGGTCCGACAAATGACAACATTGCGGGAGAACAGTGGTCCCGAGTTGCTGTACCGCGGCATTCAATATCTGCGGAACCAAGAAGGTTATCCACTTCAAGAGAGGCTAGGGGGAGTTCCTCATTTAGAGAGGTGAAATTATATTGTCATTTCTACATTTGTTAATATATAATTCATTGGTAATTGAATATATTCTTCTTTCAATTGTGTAGTCTTCGGTAGCATCGAAGCAACCATCTCAGTCTGCTGCGCCCCGACGCTCAACATCTAAGGCTAAGGCACCCAATCAGTCTTCTCAGGAATACGTACAGACTTACACAATATAAAGTAAATTGAAAAATTATCTAAGCAGGCTTCTGCTTCTCAGGCATCTAGAGGGACACAACATGCAGCATGTAAGCCGCCCCCTGCTCCACAGAAGAAAAAATCATCATGGACCACATTATTCACCAGCAAGAAGGACAAGGGACCACCATTAAATCCGATAGATATTGCAGACATAGAGACATTAGATCCCAATGCAGATGACGACACTCCCGAGCCTTCTGTTGAGCCTCGCATTAGTGGGAGTCATGACTCCGATGCTGAGAGTACACCGACAGGGTCTTCATCCCATGGAGGTGGTGGTTCTCAAGGTGACCAACGGAGTCCTCGTGAGAATACTAGTGCTGGTGGCAGAGAGTACATCAGTGGTCATAGTAGAGGTCGTGGGGGCCGTCAATATGGCGCATGGACAGAGGAGCAGCACTTCACACATGCCACGCAAGATGAGGACCACGGTGCTCCACCGGCAGGGACGAGACGAGCAGCTGATCATTGGGATCCCTACTATGGAAGTTCGGTTGCAGACAGTACCAGCTATTAAGGCATGTTGTCTGATTTTGAGAGCATGAGCACACATGACTCCCAAAGATCTGGAAGCTCGTATGAACGGTCATGGCCGCAGCAGCCGATGTATCATGGCGACTCAGATAACAGTAGTTCATTTTTCCCATCGTATCCATATCCTTATGCCGCAGCTGCGTCAGTAGAGGTCGTGTACGCACAAGGTTCGCAGGAGTATGAATACTACGTACGCATGTACTGGGAGAACTATTCAGGTTCAATGCGCTATGAAGACTATCTGTCCTATCTGCGTACCACGTTTAATGTCAAATTGTTTGGAGATGGACACTGGCCCAATTTGGGTCCATACTCTTAATTAGTATGTATCATTTGGTTATATTTATAACTAACTAATAATTAATTGTAGATTTCTTCATATATAGAGTTCTGTACTTATCATTGAAATCACTAATGTAAACTTTTACATCATTTGCAGGTCATCATGGACGGACGGCGTCACCCTGCGTGGGAGCATGGATACTCTGTTGAGGGTGATGGACATGTGCACTGTAGATACTGCGAACATCGCGTCACCGGCATACACAGGTTTGCGGAGCACCATGCGGGAGTGGGACGCGATGTTCGTGCATGCGACCGAGTTCCGGGAGATGTTCGACATTCCTTTCGGACACAGTTACAGGATAGATACGATTCTCGTAGCACACCGAGGACATCTTCTTCTACGTCCCGGGTACCTCCACCACGAGCACAGGGCGGAGCAGGATCTTCCTCCACGTCCAGAGTTCGAGCAGCACCAGCACCAGCACCAGCACCAGTCGCACATGATAGAATTGAAGCTATAGATATAGTGAGGACTTTTTTTTACAGATTTTCATGTACCCTCCACCGCAGCACACGACCCATCATTTGTGCAGATGGTTACATATTTTCAGTCCCACCCACATGTACCTCCACCCACTAGGATAGAGTTAGATTATACGGGTGATCAGTCTCATGTATCTGATGATGAGTTTTGGGATTCGAGCTTCACTGATGATGAGGATGAGTGAGTTTTGGGATTCAGGTTACACAGATGAGGAGGATGAGTGAGTTTTGGGATTCGGGTTTCACAGATGGACGAGGATTAGTGAATTTTTGTATTTTATACTTCATGAATGAATGTCATTATTATGTCACTGTTTACTTTTACATATTTAGTAATTGAAATAAATTTTTATGTATTATATATAATAGGATGTTTAATTAAGCGGTGTAATATGTAATTTTTATATAATTAATTATGTATAATTTAGTATGGATATATTATCTTAAATAAACTCTACATTCTAATATTTTTAAATATATATAACATTTAATCTTTCAAAATAAGTTTATTACAAATTTTTTTAAAAAAATAAAAAAATTACGCGTCGCGAACCCAATGGGGCGGACCGGGTCACTGTGCGACCCGCCTGACCCGGCCCGTCCCGCGCCGAGATCGGGTCGGCCGGGTCGGACGGGTCGGCAAACCCTGGGTAGGAGACGGAATATATCTATAATAATATTATTATTTATTTAATAAAAAATAAAATATGAATAAAAATAGATTATTTTGTTCTTCTTATCTTAAGTTAAAAGATGCAGCATTATTCTTCGATTGATTGAGATTAAGATCACGTAAGTACGTTTTTCATGTCTTTAACTTAAAATATATAATTAATTAATATTAATAATTGTAATTATTATTAATAATTAAATTAAAAGATGTAGTGTTATTCTTCGTTTAGTTGAGATTAAGATGACTTAAGTAAACTTTTCAAATCTTTAACTTAAGGTCTATAATTAATTAGTATTAATAATTATAATAATTATTAATGACATATCTAATAAATTAATTTCAATTGACGATATTAGTTATGAGAAATATTATTGAATTATTTTTTTATTAATCATGATTAATATTTTAAGATATTTTTATTAATTTATAATAATAATTATAACTAATGATATTATTGTTTAAAAAATATCTTCTTCTTAATGATGATTAATTAAATAAAAATAATTAATTTTACTAATTTATAATAATTATTTTTTAAAATATTTCTTAATTAATTATGATTAATATTTTAATAAGAGATATGAATAGAAAAGATGAAATTTTGGAGAGAGAAAAATAGGGATGGAGAGCGAAGATAACACATTCTAACATTATATTAGAATGAGTTATCCCTAAAGTTAACCCTATTTTTGGGGTTAATCTAATTTTCTCTAACCTGAAATATTTTCGTCATTTTTCTACGTGTCAAACATAGAATAGAGTTAAAACGTAGGCAATCTCGTTTACTTAATCGCATATCAAATATATCCTTAAAGTTTATCTCTCGTCAGTTCATTTTTTTTACTATAAATCCATGAAGCTTTGGTTTATTACTTTCAATAAAAAATTTAAAGAAAATCACATAAATAATTTTTACGGTCTTATACTCTATTATCAAAATGGTTAGTTCGAGGATTGCAGGCGTCTCAAATCCCATGCGTGAAGATTATGCGAAAGATGTTTTAAAACTTAGGAGGTTGTACATGAAAGTCAGAAGCGGCTAAAGTTCTGTGACATAAATTAAAAGTGTTGATATGCGAAGAACGAGAGAGGAGGGTGGCATGCGAATTCATACAAGAAGAGAGTGATTTTTCTGTAATTTGATCGATCTCTACCTCGTTCTTGGTGGGGCCCTCAATAGGTCGAGCCAGGCACAGCCTATTTTAGACATCACGAAGGTATGTGTGACGTCATTTAGGCCCGATCCAATTTACATTGTGAAGATTATCGTGTAAACCTCACATAGATTTTGAGCGTGCATTAATTTTCCTTTATAAAAATATGGTCAGGTGAGAGCTCATCAATGTAACCCGTCTCTTCATCTGAAGTCCCAAAAAAAATCAAAAAGAGAATGAGTTAGATAATAAAAAAATAAGTTTGCATGGATCATTCTATTTTTAAATTTTTTTTATTGTTGGACGGGAGAATGGGCCATTCAGACAGATAAATGAGGCGGCACTCACCTCACCGTATTTTTTTTTAAAAAAAGGTGTACATTCAAGTTATACAATTACCTTAGATGTGCAAAAAAACACAAACTCAATTTAATTTTGTAAATTATCAAAGAATTGGCCAGTCCCTCTGACTCCCTGAGAACAATGGGCCAAGTCGAGTCAAGCTTATATGTAGAGTCCACCTAAGGTATGCATTATGATCATAAAATATTATTATCATAAGGTCAAAGTAACATGAAATGGAGCTGACCGATGTGGCCCATCGTGGTATGTCCATTTGGATGGTCATGTGTTCCATTTTTAAAGTTACGAGATAGACTTCTAGTAAAATTTGTCGTTAGTGTTGGGATGAAATTAATAAATTGGATCCATTTTAGTACGGTGTCACCTAACTTGAGTGTACTCCTCCCGTTGACTCGAGTCAATCACTCAATTGAAAAATATTTTATAATAAAAATTTAAAAGGACTCGACACATTATCGGATACTGGTTCACTGTTGCCCGTGTCACGGCAATCCGGTACGGATTGCAAGACTGTGACTTGTGTATCTCTTGAGTACGGTGGAATATAGATGGCTCCCTTCTTTTCATGCAAGATGCAAGATGTTGCACAGATGTTGCGACGTGAAATAGACTCTTGAGTGATAATTAGTGCACACATGTACGTAATTATACATTTGAGATGTGTACTACGTAAATAATCGTTTTAAAAAATAGATAATATGGGTTTCAAGTCATCTTATCTTATTGCACAAGGGACATCTCGATCTGACAATAAAAAAAATCTATAACAAAAAAGATTAATGTTTAAATAATTGTGTCCAACACTTCTCACTTGACACGATTTCATGTTTTAGATTTTTTAGAATCGTGAGCTGGGGGTCTATTTTTATAACAATCAAAGGTGACTTAAGACCCATATTATCTAATTTTTTAAAAAATAATTATTTACTTGGTGCACATCCCGAGTGTGTAATTACACCCGAATGTGCACCAAGTATTACTCGGTCTCTTGCACATTGCATGAGTGGCCGGATCTTTTTAATTAGTGTGATTATAGAATCACATGGAGTTGACTAACATTTGAATGTCAATATTTTGGGTGGTCAGTGTTATAAAAATATCCCAAATGTTTGATTATTCATGTGAACTATTTTCAAAAATAGATTAATATTTTATAAATCATTTTCTCGACTGCATAAGTTCATTTATGTCTGTCTAAATGTGAAACATATATGTAGAGGTTGAAAAGTGTTCTCCCTTATCTCGTACCACATTTTTGAGATTTGTTTATTAGGAAAAATCAATCGGCCACCCGGGTAAAACTGCAAGTAGTACTAGAAGACGATGTCAGAAGGAACCCTAAGAAAGATTCCAGGGGACAACCCTCTAATGCTTAAGTCAGAGTTGTATATAAGTAGAAAATAAGAGATCAAGAGGGAGACAAGAGTCAAAAAGTGGAGAGGAAGAGCATGAGTGGAGGAGTGAGTGCTCGGAGAATGCCCGGTGAGCCTGGAGAGTGCTCGGAGAAGTAGGGGGAGAAGAACCACGGAGGAATCTACTTGACCCTACGTCCTGGATGGAGATTCCTTTGGCCGCTACACGGGGAGCTCCTCTTTCCTCCTTGGTGTGGGGTTCTACTAGCACAAGAATGCCTGTGCAAGTATGTCCGTAGGTGTGCCTCTGTCGGTGTGGCTATAGGTGTGTGTAGCCCCCCCCCCCTCTCTTAGGTTTGGTTGGAGACCTATTCATACGAGGTGCCTTGGCGCTGGCCGTTCTCTGGCCGAAAAATGGCGAAGATCGTGAAGTAACACCTCCTTGATCGTGGGGGGTTCCTGTTGCTCATTTGCCCATTCCCGAAAGGGAGGTGTTGTGGCGTGGATCTCGGCGGCGTGAGAGCGACTCAGTCCACGTCGGAAAAAGCTCTGTAACAGTTATGATGGCTTTTATCCGTTGGTGAGTTCTACGACGTCCGAGGCCTACACACGTAGTAATTCCACTTGTGGGTCGGTGGAGCTTCCTTGGGCTATAGTTGGGCCATACTAAATGGGTTGAAGGCTGGTGGAGTGGTCCGTTACAGGCTCAGCCAATCCGGGCTGCAACGGGCCTGACGATATTGGGCAGCACTGGGTCTGGCGAACATTCCCCTCCTCACTAGTCTCTACTCCCGAGCACCGAGCATGCTCGGAGCTCGGGAGGAGTCACACGAGATCAATCGAGGGGGAATGTCTGGAGGAACCTTCTCAAGCCTTCTCATTCCCCTAACACGGGGGTCCCGCTACCTACTGCCCTTCTTGGCGCACAAGGCAGCCTCCCTTAGTGTGTCAAGTGACGTCATCGTCATCATGACGCAACTGTTCTGCGTCTGGAGTAACGAGCTTAGCAGGTGCTTGGGTTTCTCACCAAGCGTCTCGGCGGTGGCGGTTGCGTCTCTTCGTTTGGCTTGTCGAAGAGGACTCATTATCTTCTGGAGGTTGTAAAAGGGAAGTAAGTGGTGTTTGAAGAGGCACCCCTCTAATTCCTTTTCTATGGCGCTGGTGCTCGTTGTGATTCCGTTGCTTACTTAGTGTCCTGGTGAGGGTTCTCTTCTTTCTTCTACTTCCCCCAACTCATGGCCCCGCGTAAGAAAGTCGTCTTGTCCAACCATAAAGGCCTCTATGAAGATGCCAAGCCCCTTGAGGAAGGGGCACCCCAGGAACTCATCTTTGGTGGGGAAGACAATGTCTACATCGACATAGATATGAAAGACCTCCCTGAGACCGTGAACTACTCGGTATGTGACTTCGAAGAAAGGGTGAGGGCAACTAGGATGGGCGCTCGAGGTACACAAAGCACTGTCGCGTACATTCCTTTTGAAGAAAGGGCGAGGGTGACTAGGACGGGCGCCCGAGGTACTCGGAGCACCGCCAGGTACCTTCCTCACGATAAGTTATTTCCCATACATGGTGCCAAAAAGTGTATAGATTGAAAAGTGTTCCCCCTTGTCTTAAACCACACTTTTAAAATTTGTTTGTTGGGGAAGAGTAGTCGGCCACCCGAGGAAAGCTGCAAGCATTAGAAGACGGTGTCAGAAGAATCCATGGAAAAGATCCCAAGGGACAACTCTCCAATGTTTAAGTCAGAGTTGTATATAAGCATGGAGTAAGAGATCAAGAGGGAGGGAAGAGTCGGAAAGTGGAGAGGAAGACCTTGAGTGGAGGAGTGGGTGCTCGGAGAATGCCCAGTAGGCTTGGAGAGTGCTCGTAGAAGTAGGGGGAGAAGAACCATGGGGGAACCTCCCTGACCTACATCCTGGATGGAGATTCCTTCGACCACTACATTGGGAGCTCTTCTTTCCTCCTTGGTGTGGGGCTCTACTAGTACAAGAATGTCTGTGCAAGTATGTCCGTAGGTGTGTCTCTGTCTGTGTTGTTGTAGGTGTGTGTAGGTCCCCCCCTCTTAGGTCTGGCTGGAGACCTATTTATACGAGATGCCTTGGCGTTGGCCGTTCTCTGGTCAGGAAATGGTGAAGATCATAAAGTAACGCCTTCTTCATTGTGGGGGTTGCCCGTTGCTCACTTGTCTATTATCGGAAGGGAGGTTTCGTGGCGGAGGTCTCGACGGCGTGGGAGTGACTCAATCTACGCTAGGAAAAGCTGTGCAACGGTGATGATGGTATTTATCCATTGACGAGTTCTGCGGCGTCCGAGACCTACACGTGCAGTAATTCCGCTTGTGAGTTGGTGAACCTTCTTTGGGCCTCAATTGGGCCGTATTGAATGGGCTGAAGGCTGGTGGAGTGGTCCGTTACAGGCTCGGTCAATTTGGACCGCAATGGGCTGATCATATTGGAATGCATTGGATCTAACGAATATTCCCCTCCTCACTATATATAGCAAGTAGGGAGTGTAAAGTTGACATTTATTGGATGTGCTAAAAAGTCTACCCACTACTTGCATTTTTGCAATTGAATACATGTTATTCTTAAAAAAAATCGAACATTTGAAATGCTAACTAGTTGGAGGTTATTTATGTACTACTGATAATTTTTAACTTTCAATCAAAAACTCCGATTCGGATCCTTCCAGGTAGAAGTAAAAATGAGACTATAAGGAAAATTTTGACTTTTGTAACCACTAAAAAGCAATTATAATCATTTCTAATTTATGTTTTCATACTAAACATAAAAACAAATAGTTGTTTCTAAAAATTTTACCAAACATATCTTTAAAGTAATAGCCAAATACAAATTACTGTGAAAAATTAGCCAGAGAGAAACGAATCCTGCTCATTACAAGCAAGTGCATTTGACACCTATATATAGTGTGCAATGTTTTCTTTTTTCTTTTTTGTAAACATATGCAAATCTCAAGCTCCAGTCAAGGTATAATGTCCAGTTCAATCACGATGCACCTACTAAAAAAATTTAAAAAATAAAGGATTGTTACAACTATACTCCTATAAAATACCGTATTTGTATTTATCCACTTACTTTTATCATATTATCAAGAATACTCTTGACATATACCGTATTATTGTGGTTATACCCTTGTAGTTCTCGAGGAGTCAACGCCAGCAAATATTCCGAAAATATGTCAATGAAAACCATTTGAACATGTAAAAATTGAAAAATGCCATTGTAACACACACACACACACAGATAGAGAGAGAGAGAGAGAGAGAGAGAGAGAGAGAGAGAGAGAGAGAGAGAGAGAGAGAGAGAGAGAGAAGGGTCCTCTACCACCCCTCTCTCTCACCCCCGATAACTCGTCGTCCCCCTCCCTCTCTCCACCTCCGTCGAGCTCCAACGAACACCCCCCCCATGACGACACCCGACCCCCCTCCCCTTCTTGCACTCTCCCTACCACCCCACGGTGACACCAAACCCCCCTATCCCCTCTGGCCATCTGCATCCCCCCCACGGCGACACCCCATCTCTGGTCATCTCCTTGAGCACCCCCCGGTGACGCCCGCCCCCTCCCCTTCATGGTGAGTGCAGCCCCCTCCCCCTCTGGTCATCTCCCTCGCTCCCCATGGAGACACCCAAATCCCCTATGGCTGTGTCACTCCCCCCCCCAGCAGCAGGAGGAACTGTCGCTGCCTTCCTCCCTCTCGATCGTCGTTGTGCCTGCTCCCCCTTCGCCGTGGCAATCTGGTCCCCTCTCATGAGGTTTTCGACAAATAGATCCCACGATCCCTGTGAAGGTCATGCAATCCTCCAAATGCCCATCGGCCACAAGATCGCATAGAAGCACCGCTGAGATCCAAAGTCAGAGAAGGTCATGCAGGAGCCAACTCTGCCGACGTTGCTGCCTTCCTCCCTCTCGATAGTTTGTGCCCGCGCCTCCTCCGCCATGACAATCTGAGTCCCCTCCTCCCTACCTGTAATATCTTAGACCCTTCAGATCCTTCTTTTTAGGTCTCAGATTTATTTTCTCAGAGAATCTATTCTCATTTTGCCCGGAATTATCTTTCAGACATTTTTCGGATTCGGATCCGTGTGTTTCGGATCAGTTTCGGAGGTCCCGGAACGTGTTCTGCGGTTTCCCGTGTTTTTTCCTGACAGGACCTACGGAACCCCGTAGCGGGTAAACCGAGTCGTTCACCTCCTCAGGGATGGTACCACGGCGATCAGTGTGTTCCAACGATCGCGGCGGTATATTTTTCTATTTTTTCATATTTTTTAGAAAATCCAGATTTTCTATAAATCCCCAATCCTTTTCTTTTTCCCCTTTCTCGTTCTTCTTCCTCTTCCTTTCTTCCCGTTGGAGAACTAGCGTCCCCTATCCTTCTCTCTCCTCTTCCGGCAACGACGCGGCGTGCCCCTCCGGCTACAGACGGTGGTGGGCGACGGCGTGGCTGCGACGGCGGCGGCGAGGTGATCGCGGCGGCATGCGGGGCTCGTGGGAACTCGAGGAAGAACGTGTGGTTTTTGAGGAACGACGGCAATCTAAGCGTTTTTGGGCTTCTTTGAGGTAGGGTGACGGATCCCTACTTCTCCCCTGGCGTCCCTCGAGATTTCTAGGCCGAGGAGAGTCGAGAGGGGTGTGTTTTCATGCCGGGATGGGGAAACTCCATGTTTGGGGGGTGAGCCGGATTTCACCGATTTATTGCGTTTCTAGCTAGATTTTTGGGGTTTCTAGCATGTTGGGAGTTAAGGGAGTGATTTCCCTTCATCGGGGGGTGAATGGGCGTGGTTTTTTGATATTCCGTGTTTACTCCGTGAACCGGGCTCTGCCCGTTGTCGCGCTACAGCTCAGGGGCGTGATCTTGAGATCGCGCTACCCTTTGTCGTCTCGTTCATCGATGAAGATGAACAGTGGCCGTCGACTTGTCGGCAAAAAACGCGCCTGTCCGACAAGGCGCAACTTTGTGAACCCGCTAGGCTTCCATAGCGCGTTAACGATTAATGCGCTATGGGTCCCAAGCGCGTTCATGCTTGAAGGCGCTAGGCAAGGCGAGCGCGTTCATGAACGCCCTCCTGGCCTATAGCGCGTTAAGGCTTCTCGCAGATTCGGGAGTTTTTACACACGTGGTAGCCTCCAGGATGGACTGTCGCTCGTGTTCTGTTATACCGGAGTTACGCTTTGCCGATTCGAGTCCCGGGGTAGTGGATCTCAATCCGCGTGCTGACCCGTGGTCTGACTGATGCTGGACATCATGTGGGGGCCACACGTGAGGGTACCATGAGATCCCGGGAGTTGGTGTTCTCGGCTCGTGTCATTGTGAGTCGGTGTCGGTACGAGGAGCGGTCCTTGTACTTTGTCCGGTGTAGACGTTACTTTCTGTTGACTAGAGAGTCTACTCTTTCAGTGACCCTCCACTAGTCGTAGCCTTCTGACACGCGAGTGGTCTCACCAGGGAGTGGTGGCGAGGCTACCCCAGAGAGATGATTTTAGACTAGTTTCCGTCAAGCCCCACGTCTACTAGCCAGAGTCCGGCTGAGGGAAAAACTAGTCAGAGGGCCAGACCAGGGACGCATGGTCTATGTGTGCACACGTGGTTCGGGGCGGTTGGACCCGTGCTAACGAGCGCGACCCCAGCTAGTCACTTGTTCTGTGGTTACTAGTACGGTGTCCCCGTTCCACCAGGGGTCGAGGGGGACACTCGACGCGCAGTTTAAGCCGTCAGTGGACGCATCCGGCCTTACTTCTAGTGGGTTGGTACTCCTGTCTTTGTGAGGTAGCGACTCTTGAGTTTTCGACGAGTTGTCTCGGTTTTCATGCCGTGCGTTCGGTACTAGCCGTAGTGGTAGCTTGTAGTTACTTTCTGCGCAGTTTATCGGTTTGCGAGGTGGGGACCGGATGATACTTACTGAGCCTTTTGTTTTAAGGCTCATTCCCTGCGTGTTTTCACCGTGTTTCAGGTGAGACGAGGCTTCAAGGGAGCGCTTCAGAGGCTCCACGTGATTCAAGTGCCCAGGGGTTAGTTGCCAATTGCCAGGCCGGGGTATGCCCCGTGTAGTTGTACCTTTTCTCTTTGGACTGTACTAGTTGTGGACTACTGTTGTATTTTAGACTATTGTTATTATTGTGGACCATGTAATTTAATTAATGTCATTTATTGCTTCCTGCTTAATTCAGTTAACTGTGTAATTTTGCAATTATTTTAGATTCTTGTGTATCTCCATACCATCCCTTTTAACCCTTCCGAGTCTTCGGTCTTGTGGGTGGCGGTTCGAGATTCGGATTCTCGGGCCTTCCCGGTGTTCGGATCTCAGGTCGTTACAGCTAGTATCAGAGCACGGTTGTGGATATATATATAAGAATCATAAATAGTTACAGTGGTCTACTAGTCCACAATGATGATGTACAGTTGGCACTGACTTAGGGCAACGTGTGTTTTATTGATTCCATTGGTTTCCGTGTCTTCTGTCTGTTTGCAGTAGGCGAGTATGGCGCCGAGGCGGAGGACTCGCTCTCAGCAGGGACAGTCGACAGAGGAGCAGGAGGAGCAGAGCAGAGTGCCACCAGATGCCACTGATGCAGTGAGAGTTCTAGGGGCATAGGATTTCTTCCGGAGTATGTTTCAGTTCATGTCTCAGCAGTTTGGCGGTGATTCTGGTGAGGGCTTGTCGTCTAGGGGTGGTCCCAGTCGTGCTGTGAGGGACTTTTTGCAGTTTCACCCACCCTGTTACGATGGCCAGCCAGATCCCGATGTGACCAGGAGATGGCTTGATGAGATGGAGAGAGTGTTCAGTTCCATGCGCTGTGTTGAGGAGGACATGGTGATGTTGGCCTATAACCAATTGCAGGATACGGCTCGAGATTGGTGGTCTTCAGAGTGGAAGACGTCCTTTCAGTCTCGTCCACTTCAGGAGATCGTGTGGAAGGACTTTGTTACGGTCTTCGAGCGTACTTACTGCCCATCCTATGTTGGTACGCAGAAGATGCGTCAGTTTTTTGAGTTAGGGGTTTGGTTCAGGGCGACATGTCAGTGTTGTAGTATAGGACTCGATTTATGGAGTTAGGCCGTTATGCTCCCCATATCATGGAACATGAGGGAGTGAAGACGGAGCAGTTCATCCAGGGTTTGAGGCAGGAGCTGAGGCACCTTCTGATGGCGAACACGGCTACTGATTTGGAGACAGCATCTCGTGTAGCGACATCTTTGGAGCTGGATATGCAAAAGGTCCGAGGACTGGGAGGCCAGGGCCAGTCCCAGTCAGGCCGCGGTCAGCACACTGCTACCCAGCATCAGAGTACTTTCCAGTACACTATGGGTAGTTCGGGAGCGTCGGCTCCAGCGGTGTCTGCGGTAGGATCTACGTCTTTTGGCTCCAAGGTCAAGAAGTTTCTCAAGAAGAGTTTTCGTAAGAAGCGCAAGGATCAGAGGCAGGTGTCTTTAGACAGTGTACAGCATCCGATTCCTTTTCAACGTCAGGGATCAGTGGGTGGATCGTGGGGATTATGTCCCCGATGTGGCGAGTCGCATCCAGGCAGGCAGTGCACGGCGCCGGTGATTTGTTTCAGGTGTGACCAGCCAGGGCACATGGCGCGCGACTGTCTCCAGAGACCGCAGCAGCAGCAGTATCCTCAGCAACAGCAGTACCCACAGATGCAGAGGCCACAGCAGCAGCAGCAGCAGGGGCGGTATCCGCCACTACCCAGGTCAGCGAGTGTGTGAGGCAAGCACAGATCCGAGGCTAGATCACACACATGACCAGGGCAGAGGCAGCGACGTCGCAGCTCGTGGAAGGTACCGTTCAGATTTAGGTTGTACGGCTTGGGTTTTGTTTGATTCTGGCGCATCTCATTCGTTTATTTCGGAGGATTTCACACTGAGTATTGAGGAGCCGGTGACCCAGTTGTCTTGTGATTTGGCAGTGGAGTTACCTTCTGGTGATTTCATGATCACTCCGTATTGTTTCGATGAGGTTCCTATGTGGGTTGAAGGGCGAAGTTTGTCAGCCAGGCTTTATGCGTTGCCACTTCAAGATTTTGATGTGATTTTGGGCATGGATTGACTCGAGACACATCATGCTTTGGTGAATTGTGACTCGAAGAGGGTTTATTTCCGGTGACTTCGTGGACCCACCTTCTATTTCCAAGGTATTAGGTCTTCCTCTTCCCGCTTTCTTATTTTGGCTATTAGGGCTCGTCGTTTGCTTAATGCGGGTTGTCAAGGCTTCCTCGCTTCTATGGTCGCGGTGGACCAGTCGGAGCCGGATGAGGAGGACATTCCGGTGGTGTGCGAGTTTCCCGATGTTTTTCCCGAGGACCTACCTGGATTACTTCCCCAGCGGGAGATTAATTTTGTGATCGAGATTGTGCCTGGTACGGGACCCTTTTCGAAGGCTCCTTACCGTATGGCTCCCACTGAGTTGAGAGAGTTGAGGGCACAGTTGCAAGAGTTGCTCGCCAAGGGGTACATTCGTCCTAGCTTTTCCCCTTGGAGTGCGTCAGTGTTGTTTGTGAAGAAGAAGGACGGTAGTCTGAGGTTGTGCATTGACTACCGGTAGCTGAATGAGGTGACCGTTAAGAACAAGTATCCGTTGCCGCGGATTGATGACTTGTTTGACCAGCTTCAGTCTGCTCGAGTGTTCTCGCGGATTGATTTGCGGTCCGATTATTATCAGTTGCAGATTCGAGAGTCTGACGTGGAGAAGACTGTGTTCAGCTCGAGATATGGGCATTATGAGTTTTTGGTGATGCCGTTTGGGCTCACCAATGCCCCCGCAATATTTATGGATTTGATGTAGAGGGTGTTTCGTCCTTACTTGGACCAGTTCGTGGTCGTGTTTGTGGATGACATCCTTGTTTATTCACAGTCTGTAGAGGAGCATGCGTATCATTTAAGGGTTGTGTTGCGGACTTTGCGAGATCACCAGTTGTATGCTAAACTCAGTAAGTGTGAGTTTTGGCTTCACGAGGTGCACTTTTTGGGGCACATGATTTCTGGTGATGGTATTTCTGTGGATCCAGCCAAGGTTGAGGCAGTGATGCAGTGGCCGAGGCCAAGGTCCGTGATGGAGATTCGAAGTTTCTTGGGGCTTGCAGGTTATTACGGGAGATTCATTCAGGATTTTGCTCGTGTTACAGCCCCGATGACCAGGCTTACGCGGAAGGATGTGCCGTTTGTCTGGACTGGTGAGTGTGAGCAGAGCTTTATGGAGCTTAGGAGGTTGCTCACCTCGGCACCTGTGTTGGTGTTACCTTCTGGATCGGGAGGTTTTGTGGTGTGTACATGTAATGCCCCGGATTTTTCGGATATTTTTCGGATCATTTTAGCGGGTCTCGGAGTGCATTTTGTGCTTTACACGTGTTTTCCCCTGATGTGCCTTCGGAACTCTTTGCAGGGCAAACCGTGGCGTTCTACGACTCCGAGACAGTACCACTGCGTTGTGTTCCTTCCGAGGATCGCGGAGGTAATTTTTCGTAATTTTCTGAATTTATCGAATTTTCGGGTTTTCCTATATATACTAACCCTTTCCTCTCTCCCCCTCTCATTCTCTCTTTCTCACTCTCTCTCTTCTCTCACGCCCTCTTTCTCCCCTCTCTTCTCCGGCGGCCGACGGAGCGAGGCGGGGGCGAGGCGGAGGCGGCGCGGGCGAGGATGCGGGCGAGGATGGGCGAGGATCGAGGCGGTGGAGGCGCGTGGGAGCTCGTGGCGCGGTCACGAGCCGGTAAGGGTTTCTCGGCGTTTCTTCGCGGATCGGCGAGCTCGGGGCGCGAAATCTTCGGTGGAGGTAGGGTGATGGTTCCCCAGCTCGTGCACTTCCTTTCCCGCGAGTTTCGTAGGCCGTGGTGAGCCGGGCGGGTGGAATCGGGGTTTTTGGGCAAAACCCATGTTTTAGGGCTTGTGGGCCGATCTCTTGTTTCATTGTGTTTTAGGCCGATCCGAGGCTGTAGATGCATGCTAGGGGCTTCTGGGGAGCTTCCCCCTTGTTTTCCCCCTCTCCTGTGGAGGTACAGGGGCGTGGTCGAGGTTTTTGGGGTTTTCCCACCGTAGCGTGCTCGGGGGCAAGCGACGGTCACTCCAGTGACCGTCACATGCTTGTAACGCCCCTAGAGGGGTGCGTTACTTTCCCTGAGTGTTGGCCTTTGGGGTCAGGGGCTGTAACGGTCCCATGGCTGACCGCCGTTTGGAAGTGATGCCCCTGGGCTGGGCCGTCACAGACTTTGCGACCGTTGGTTTTTAACCGTTGGGGGGTCTGTGCGAGTAACGCGCCTTGGCCAGCGCGTTACATCCGTGTAACGCACTGGGGCAAGCGCGTTACTTCCCGCGATCACCCCAGGTGGGTGGGCCAAGCGACGCGCTGGGCCCAGCGCGTTGCTTGCGTGTAACGCGTTGGGGCAGGCGCGTTACTTCCCCTCCCCACTCCGAGTGTAAGGGCCATGTAACGCGCTGGGCTAGGCGCGTTACATGTGAGTAACGCACCAAGAGAGGCGCGTTACATCCCTTTTTGGCTTTGGTGTGTAACGCATGGGGCCAAGCGCGTTACTTTCGTGTAACGCGCCTGGACCAGGCCGTTACTTTCTTGTGACGGCCCAAGGGTGGACCGCCACTTGCCTGGTTGCCCCATGAGGGTGGCAACCTCGTTTTCTTGTCCGACTTGCGGTCTCGTTAATGTCCCAGACGCCCGTGGGTTTCTGTGCCCGTGTTTTGAGGGTGTCGGGAGGGACCGTGTTACCTTGATTAGCGTGCCCGTAGGTGTGGTGGGTCCGGGTGACCCCACGTGTTCCGGGCTTTCGTGTTACGCTCGATCGAGTCACCGTGTATCGGTGTGTGTGTGCGGTGGGGTCTTCCCCGCATGTCGTGGGTTTCTTTGGAAGGTAATTCCCGTGTGGGCCACGTGTTTGGCCTTGGACTGCGAGTCCAGTTATCCGGCCTGGGGCTGGAGGTTTCCTGCTTGCTACAAGATGGGAAATTGTTGTGGTGGCTTGTGTGCTGCCCTGGGAATCGTGCTTCTGCGTTTTCCGTGTGGCCCGTGTGGGTGGCCTTAGTCCCTTGCGTTCCCTTCCCGAGGGAGTGGTCTTGGCGACTCGTGTGTTGTATCGGTACTCGTGCTACCGTGGTTTTAGACCTAGAGATTGGACTAGATTGACGGCCTTGTGCTGTCGCGTGCAACGGTCTTGACCCCGAGTCTTGTGACTCAAGGACCGTTGGGTGTAGTGCGTCTAGGGGACTGTCTAGAGTCCAGTGGCTTAGCGCCACTTGAGTTTTCTCGACTCTCGCGCACGGTGCGTGCGTGACCGTGGACTGTAAGTCCTGTTTCTTCTCCGACTATGGTTACCGTGCGACGGGGCCGGTACGTGCGGTGGTCCCCGTACGTCGTCGGATTCGGACGTTGTTTTCCGTTGAGAGTCTACTCCTTCAGTGACCCTCCACTAGTCGTAGCCTACCAGTACGCGTGTGCTGGTCGCACCAGGGAGTGGTGTATGGGCTTACCCTGAGGACGGTTAGACTGGTTTCCGTCGGGCCCCTCGTCGTAGCCAGAGTCCGGCTGCGGGGGAAAACCAGTCAGAGGGCCAGACCTAGGACGCGTGGTCTGTGTGTGCACACGTGGTTGGGGACTGTGGACGCACGTCGACGGGCGTGACCCCAGCTAGTCACTTGTTTGTGGTTACTTGTACGGTGTTCGCGCCTCGGGTAGGACCTACCACGTCAGGCGGTTCACCTGCGGTGCGGTGTAAGACGTCATGGGACGCTACTGGCTGTGCTTCTAGTGGGTGGTACTCCTGTCGAGTACGGAGTGACAGACTGTCAGTCTCTGTGTCTTTGACCTTCGGATTTTTGGTCGTGTTGACCGGTGAGTTCGGTTGTTTCACCTTGGCGCGTGTGTCGGTTCTTGCGCCGTGAGATTAGTACTAGTGGCTTTACCGAGGTTGGGTCTTGTTGTGCGGTACCCGCGATCGGGTGGTCGGGGTTGCACCTTGGACAGCGTGTCCAGGTCGGCTGTGTCCGAGGGACAGGCCTCTACGGCGTGGTTGCCGTGTGTTCTTACTTCGGTAGGTGGTACTAGCGTGGTTTGGTAGCTTCGACTGCGTGATCGAGGTCTGCCTTCTGGCAATAGGAGTAGCTGTAGTGCCGAGTTTTGACCGGCCACCGGTTTGCTGTTCCTGCTGTAGTTGTAGCTTCCTTTCCGCTACCGCCGTTGTTTCCGGTTGGGGTTCCGCGGGATCCCTGCTGAGTCTCTGTTTTGGAGACTCAGTCCCTGCTTTTCAGGTGCAGCGGTTCTTCCTCGTGGTTCGAGGGTGCGGAGCGGAGGTTCTCAGTTGCCAGCTTGCGGGCCGAGTGTTCACTTGGCATGTGGTACGTTTTACTGCTTTAGACTGTACTTTCTGTTGGACTGGACTCTGTTGTAGCTGTAGTTGTTCCTTCTTTCAGCTTGTTGTTATTGGTTGTCCTGCTTTATTTCCTATTTCTTTGTGCCTCCACACTCCTTTTAGCCCTTCCGAGCCCTCCCGGCTCGTGGGCGGCGGTGCGAGTCTCGGGTTATCGGGCCTTCCCGGTAATCGGATTCTCGGGTCGTTACAGTACAGATGCTTCCGGGGTCGGGCTGGGTGCTGTGCTGATGCAACACGATAGAGTTATGGCTTATGCATCTCGGCAGCTGAAGCCACATGAGGAGAACTATCCTACCCATGACCTTGAGTTAGCGGCTGTGATTTTTGCATTGAAGATTTGGAGGTATTATCTGTACGGTGAGAAGTTCGAGGTGTTCACAGACCATCAGAGTTTGAGGTATGTGTTCACTCAGAAGGACCTTAACCTCAGGCAGAGACGATGGATGGAGTATATGAAGGATTATGACTTCACCATGTCTTATCAGCTAGGCAGGATGAATGTCGTTGCCGATGCGTTGAGTAGGAAGGTTAAGGTTCCCCGAGAGCCGGGGTCAGCTGTTCTTGCAAGCTTGACTGTAACACCAGCTATTCATCATCAAGTGACGGATGCTCAGCGTGCAGACCCTGAGTTACCCCGAATTTTGGCTTTGGCTGATGTGGATTTCGGTGAGGACGGAGCTGTGAGATTCCATGGTAGGCTATATGTCCCGACCGAGGAGCAGGTGAGGCGGGCGGTGTTACTAGAGGCTCATGGGAGTCGGTACACTGTGCACCCGGGTGCCACAAAGATGTATCGGAACTTGAAGAGGCAGTTCTGGTGGCCTAGCATGAAGAGAGATATTACTGAATATGTGGCCCGATGCCTGACCTGTCAGCAGGTGAAGGCGGAGCATCAGCGACTAGGAGGTACGCTTCAGTCCTTGGAGGTCCCCGCGTGGAAATGGGACCACGTGACCACGGATTTTGTGGTGGGATTACCGAGGACTCCGAGTGGGCATGATAGTATTTGGTTGCTGGTGGATAGGCTGACGAAGATGGCTCGGTTGCTACCGATCAAAGTCAACTGGAGTGTGTCTAAGTTGGCTCGTCTTTATGTGGAGTGGATTGTGCCTTTGCATGGGATTCCCATTTCCATTGTGTCAGATCGAGATCCGCGTTTCACTTCTGGATTCTGGAGGAGTTTCCAGCGATCTCTTGGCACTGAGTTACCTTTTAGCTCAGCATATTATCCTCAGTCAGATGGTCAGTCCAAGAGGACCATTCAGACGTTAGAGGATATGTTGAGATCATGTTGCCTGGAATGGCAAGGGTGTTGGATTCACCATCTGCCATTAGTGGAGTTTGCCTACAACAACGGCTATCATTCGAGCATTGGGATGGCTCCTTATGAGACGTTGTACGGGCGTCCGTGTCGGACTCCACTCGATTGGTCTGAGGTTGGTGAGCGTGTTGTGACGAGATCGGAGCTGGTGCAGCAGTGCATTGATATGGTGCATCTGGTCCGTCAGAACATGTTGGCGGCGCAGAGTCGGCAGAAGAGTTATGCCGATCGGAGAAGGCAGGCACTCTGTTTCGCGGTCGGTGACCGAGTATTTTTGAGGGTTTATCCCATGAAGGGAGTGATGCGGTTTGGGCAGCGTGGGAAGCTGAGTCCCCGCTATGTTGGTCCTTTTCCCATCGTGGAGCTCATTGGCGAGGTTGCTTATCGGTTGCAGCTCTCCTGAGTTTGCAACGGTGCATGATGTATTCCATGTCTCGATGTTAAGGAAGTATATGCCCGATGACTCTCATGTTTTGGAGGATTCCATTTGGCCCGAGATGACTCCTGATATGTCTCTACCGGAGTTCCCTATCCGTATTGAGGATCGGCGAGAACAACACCTGCGGAACAAGGTTATCCCTCTGGTTAAGGTGGTGTGGCAGCGGAACTCTGGTGGTGAGGCTTCGTGGGAGCGTGAGGACGAGATGCGCCAGCAGTTCCCTTACCTATTTGAGTGAGTATCCTTTTTTTCCATGTGCTTTGTTTTAAATTTCGAGGATGAAATTTGTTTAAGGGGGGAGGGCTGTAATATCCCAGACCCTTCGGATCCTTCTTCTTGGGTCTCGAATTTATTTTCTCGGAGAATCTGTTCTCATTTTACCCGGAATTATCTTTTGGACATTTTTCAAGTTCGGATCCGTATGTTTCGGATCGATTTCGGAGGTCCCAGAACGTGTTCCGCAGTTTCTCGTGTTTTTCCCTGACATGACCTACGGAACCCCGTAGCGGGTAAACCGAGTCGTTCACCTACTCAGGGATGGAACCACGGCGATCATCGTGTTCCAACAATCACGGTAGTATATTTTTCTATTTTTCCGTATTTTTTTTGAAAAATCCGGATTTTCTATAAATCCACAATCCTTTTCTTTTTCTTTTTCCCCTTTCTCTTTCTTCTTCCTCTTCCTTTCTTCCTGTTGGAGAACCGGCGTCCCCTCTCCTTCTCTCTCCTCTTCCGGCGACGACGCGGCATGCCCCTCTGGCTGTAGACGGTGGTGGGCGACGGCGAGGTGATCGCGGCGGCGTGCGGGGCTCGTGGGAACTCGAGGAAGAACATGCGATTTTTAAGGAACGACGACGATCTAGGCATTTTTGGGCTTCTTTGAGGTAGGGTGACGGATCCCTACTTCTCCCCTGGCGTCCCTCGTGATTTATAGGCCGAGGAGAGTCGAGAGGGGTGTGTTTTCATACCGGATGGGGAAACTCCATGTTTGGGGGGTAAGCCGGATTTCACCGATTTATTACGTTTCTAGCTAGATTTTTGGGGTTTCTAGCATGCTCGGAGTGAAGGGAGTGATTTCCCTTTCATTTTCCCTTCACCGGGGGGTGAATGGGCGTGGTTTTTGGATATTCCGTGTTTACTCCGCGAACCGGGCTCTGCCCGTTGTCGCGCTACAACTCAGGGGCGTGGTCTTGAGATCGCGCTGCCCTTTATCGCCGCGTTCATCGAGGAAGATGAACAATGGCCGTCGGCCTGTCGGCAGAGAACGCGTCTGCCCGACTAGGCGCGACTTTGTGAACGCGCTAGGCTTCCATAGCGCGTTAACAATTAACGCGCTATGGGTCCCAAGCGCGTTCATGCTTGAAGGCGCTAGGCAAGTCGAGCGCGTTCATGAACGCCCTCATGGCCTATAGCGCGTTAAGACTTCTCACAGATTCGGGAGTTTTTACACATGTGGCAGCCTCCAGGATGGACCGCCGCTCGTGTTCTGTTATACCGGAGTTACGCTTTGCCGATTCGAGTCCCGTGGTAGTGGATCTCGATCCACGTTGTAATATCCCGGACCTTTCGGATCCTTCTTCGTGGGTCTCAGATCTGGTTTTTCGAACTGTCCAGTTCCGTTGTGTCCGAAATTTCGTTTCGGTCATCTTTCGTGTTCGGATCGGCGCGATCCGGAGTTGTTTCGGAGGCCCGGAGGCGTTCCGCGACTTTTTCGCGCGTGTTTTCAGATTTCCGGTGTGTGTTTCGGCAATTCCTTCCGAACCTCGCTGCGGGTGAACCGGGTCGTTCACCTGGGCACGAGTGGTACCGTTGCGATCGGTGCGTCCCGAGGATTCCGAAAATGTAATTTTCTATTTTTCGATATTTTCCAGATTTTTCTATAAATACCGCCCTATTTTCTCTCTCTCCCCCACCCTCTTCTTCTTCTTCTTCTTCTTCTTCCTCCTCCTTTCTCCCCCACCGTGAGCACCGCCCCCCTCTTCCTCTCTTCTTTGTCCGACGAGACCGCGGCGGCGTCCCCTCCGACTGCAGACGGCACGGGGCTACGGCGTGGTGACGACGGCGGCGACGAGGTGATCGTGGAGGCGTTCGTGGGTCGTGGGAGCTCAAGGAAGAACGAGGCTTTTCAAAGCATTTTCTTGCGATCGGGGATGATCCGGCGGAGCATTCGCTCCATTGAGGTAGGGTGACGTTCCCTAGCTCCTCGCCGTTCATTTTCGTGGTTTATAGGCCGAGGGGAGGCCGAGAGGGGCGTGATTGAGCGGGTTTGGGGTTTTCCCAGATTTGGGGAGAGCTCGCCCGATCTATGGATTTAGCCCGTGATTCTGCGTTTTGGTGGCTTAGATGCATGCTAGGGGTCCCTAGGGGTCTTCCCCTTTGATTTCCCCCTGTCCAGTGGAGGCACGGGGGCGTGGTCGAAGTTTTTGGGCGGTTATGCCGTTTTCGCCGTCGGGTGCGTGTAACGGTCCTTCCAGGGACCGTTACATGATGTAACGCGCCTTGGAGGGGCCGTTACATGCCCTTTGTTAAGCCTTTGGGGGTCAGGGACTGTAACGGTCCCGCGATAGGCCGCCATTTGGGTGTGACGCGCCTGGAAGGGTGCGTCACACGCACTTTGTTAGCCTTTGGGGTAAGGGGCTGTGACGGTCTCGCGATAGACCGCCACAGCCGTGTGACGCGCCTGGGAGGGTGAGTCACAGCCCCTGTTAACCAGCTGGGGGCTGGGAGTGTGACGGCCCCCGCCAGACCGTTACATGCCTGTAACGCGCCTGGGGTGGACCGTCAGAGGCATCCGACCGTTGGTTTCTGACCGTTGAGGGTCAAGGCGTGTGACGCACCAGGACTGGCGCGTCACAGCCTTGTGATGGCCCAGGGTGGGTGCGTCAGAGTCATTTCACCCCCAGGAAGTGTAACGCCCCTGGGCTGGGCCGTTACATTCTGTGACGCACTTGCTTAGGCGCGTCACAGTCTGTAACGCGTCAGGGCAGGCGCGTTACATTCTGTTTTGACGCTGAGAGTGTGACGGCCTGCGTAGGACCGTCAGGCTTCCTGTGACGGTCCTGCCTAGACCGTCACTTGCCTGTGACGGTCCAGGGGTGGACCGTCAGGCGCCTGGTTGCCCCGAGAGGGTTGCAACCCCGTTTTTAGTCCGACTGTGGCCACCGTGCGACGGGGCCGGTACGTGGGTGGTCCCCGTACGTCGTCAGATGCGGACGTTATTTTCCGTTGACTTGAGAGTCTACTCCTTCAGTGACCCTCCACTAGTCGTAGCCTACCAGTACGCGTGTGCTGGTCGCACCAGGGAGTGGTGTACGGGCTGACCCTTAGAGACGGTTTGTGGACCGGTTACCGTTGGGCCCCACGTCTTGCAGCCAGAGTCCGACTGAGGGGGAAATCGGTCAGAGGGCCAGACCAGGGACGCGCGGTCTGTGTGTGCACACGTGGTTGGGGTCGGTTGGACCTACGTCGACGGATGTGACCCCAGCTAGTCACTTGTTTGTGGTTACTTGTGCGGTGTTCGTGCCTTGGGTAGGCGCTACCACGTCAGGCAGTTCACCTGCAGTGCGGTGTAAGACGTCAGGGGACGCTACCGGCTGTGCTTCTAGTGGGAGGTACTGTAATATCCCGACCTTTCGGATCCTTCTTCGTGGGTCCCGGATCTGGATTTCGGAGTGTCCGGCTCTGTTGTGTCCGAAATTTCGTTTCGGACATCTTTCGTGATCGGATCGGCGCGATCCGCAGTTGTTTCGGAGGCCCGGAGGCGTTCCGCGGCTTTTCCGTGTGTATTTTCCGATTCCCGGTGTGTGTTTCGGCATTTACTTCGGAAGCTCGAAGCGGGTGAACCGGGCCGTTCACCTGGGCACGAGTGGTACCGTTGCGATCGGTGCGTTCCGAGGATCGCGGGGGTGTAATTTTCTATTTTTCAGAATTTTCCAAATTTTTTGGATTTCCTATAAAAACCCCCATATTTTCTCTCTCTCCCCCACCTTCTTCTTCTTCTTCCTCCTCCCTCCTCCACCGTAACCCTCCCTCTCTTCCTCCCGTTCGAGCGCGGCTAGCTCCTCTCCGGCTGCTGACAGCGGCGGGGCGACGGCGCGGCGACGTGGACCGCGGTGAGGCGATCGTGGGGGCGTGCGGCGAGCGTGGGAAGCGTGAGGAGGCGAGGTTTCCAAAGGCGTTCTTCGTGATTTGTGGGCGATCCGGCGGAGCATTCGCTCCATTGAGGTAGGGTGACGTTCCTTAGCCTCTTGCCGTTCATTTTCGTGGTTTGTAGGCCGCGGGGAGGCCGAGAGGGGCTTGATTGAGCGGGTTTGGGGTTTTCCATGATTTGGGGAGAGCTCGCCCGATCTATGGTTTTAGCCCGCGATTTCGCGTTTGGATGGCTTAGATGCATGCTAGGGGTCCCCAGGGGTCTTCCCCCTCTCCGGTGGAGGCACGGGGGCGTGGTCGAAGTTTTTGGGGTGTTCCCGCCGTAGCGTGCTCGGGAGTGTGTAACGGTCACTCCAGTGACCGTCACATGCTTGTGACGCCCCTAGAGGGGTGCGTTACATTCCTGAGTAGTGTTTTTGGGGGTCGGGGGCTGTAACGGCCCCACGATAGACCGCCATTTGCCTATGACGCGCTTGGGTAGGGCCGTCAGGGGCTTTCGACCGTTGGTTTGTGACCGTTGGGGGTCGGGCCATGTAACGCACCGAGCTAGGCGCGTTACATGCGTGTAACGCGCTGGGGCAGGCACGTTACTTCCTGTTTCACCCCAAGTGTGAGGGCCATGTAACGCGCTGGGCCAGGCGCGTTACATGAGTGTGACGCGCCGGGCTGGGCCGTTACATTCCTTTTGGCTTTGGGAGCGTGGGGGTGTGTAACGCATGTGGCCAAGCGCGTTACATTCTTGTAACGCGCCTGGACCAGGCCGTTACATCCCTTTCCCCTCTGACCGTGCGACGGTCTGTTTTGAACCGTTAGGCGCATGTAACGGTCTCGCCTAGACCGTTACTTGCTTGTGACGGCCCTAGGGTGGACCGTCACATGCCTGGTTGCCCCATGAGGGTGGCAACCCCGTTTTTACTCCGACTGTGGCCACCGTGCGACGGGGCTGGTGCGTGGGGTGATTCCCACACGTTGTCGGATTCGGACGTTGTTTTCCGTTGACTCGAGAGTCTACTCCTTTGTGACCCTCCACTAGTCGTAGCCTATCAGTACGCGTGTGCTGGTCGCACCAGGGAGTGGTGTACGGGCTTACCCTGAGGACGGTTTTAGACTGGTTACCGTCGGGCCCCTCATCACATCAGAGTCCAGTGCCAGGGGAAAACCGGTCAGAGGGCCAGACCTAGGACGCGTGGTCTATGTGTGCACACGTGGTTGGGGACGGTGGACGCACGTCGACGGGCGTGACCCCAGCTAGTCACTTGTTCGTGGTTACTTGTAGGGTGTCTGCGCCTCGGGTAGGACCTACCACGTCAGGCGGTTCACCTGCGGTGCGGTGTAAGACGTCAGGGGACGCTACCGGCTGTGCTTCTAGTGGGTGGTACTCCTGTCGAGTACGGAGTGATAGACTGTCAGTCGTGTGTTTCCGACCTTCGGGTTTTGTCGGGTTGGCCGTTGAGCTTCGGTCTTCTTACCGTGGCGATTTGCGTGCTATGGGATCCCATTTTGTAGAGTACAGGGCTTTCCTTTCCGAGGTACTTTTCTACCGCTAGTGTAGTGGTTTCTCGTTTTATGAGGTAGGGTTCGAGTGATCCCTACTGTGTCTTGTTCCGAGACTCATTCTCTGCGTGTTTTCTCCGTGTTTCAGGTGAGGCGCCACCCTCGGGGAGTGCGTCAGGAGTGCAGCGTGGTGCGGGTGCCCAGAGGTAGTGCCAGAGGTCAGAGCCGGGGTATGCCCCGTGTAGCTGTACTTTTCTTTCTTATCACTGTACTAGTTGTGGACTACTGTTGCTGTCGTTGTTATTTTATATTGTGGACCATGTAAAATGTTAATTTATTTCCTGCTTAATATTATAACTGTTTAATTTCTACAATTATTTGTGATAGTTGTGTAGTCTCCACACCATCCTTTTAACCCTTCCGAGTCTTCGGGCTCGTGGGTGGCGGTGCGGGTCTCGGGTTATCGGGCCTTCCCGGTAATCGGATTCTCGGGTCGTTACAGCTGGTATCAGAGCGCGGTTGTGGAATTGCATGAGAATCATAGGTAATTGTAGTGGTCCACTAGTCCACAGCGATGATGTACAGGTGACGCTGGCATTGGGCACCGTGTGTTTGTTTTGACCTTGCCGTTTTTCGTGTTCTCTGTCTTGTGCTTCAGGAGCGAGGATGGCGCCGAGGCGGAGCTCTCGCTCTCAGCAGGGGCAGTCGGCTGGAGGTCAGGAGATCCAGCAGGGGGTCCAGAGGGACCAGGAGGAGCATAGCAGAGTTCCGGGGGCTACCGAGGCCGCGGATGCTGCGAGATTTCCGGGGGCTGAGGATTTCTTCCGTGGCATGTACCAGCTTATGTCTCAGCAGTTCGGCGGAGAGGCTGGTGAGGGCTCGTCAGTCAGGGGTGGGCCAGGCCAAGCAGTGAGGGACTTTCTGCAGTTCCATCCACCTTATTTCAGCGGCCAGGTAGACCCTGATGCGGCTCGTGATTGGCTTGATGAGATGGAGCGGGTGTTCAGTTCTGTGAAGAGTGCTGCCGAGGACAGAGTTGTGTTAGCCTACAACCATTTACAGGGTACGGCTCGGAGGTGGTGGTCTTCCGAGTGGAAGACGTCCTTTCAGTTTCGTCCACTTGAGCAGATCGAGTGGGATGACTTCGTCAGTGCTTTTGAGCCAGGGGCAGTCCTTGTCAGGTCGCAGCCAGCAGTCGGTTACCCAGCAGCAGGGTTTCTTTCAGTCTGCGTCGGGTGGCTCCGGAGTACCGGCATCGGCAGCTTCGGTGACAGGATCTGCGTCCTTCGGCTCGAAGGTCAAGAAGTTCTTCAAGAAAGGGTTCGGCAAGAAGAAGTCCAGGGACCAGGGGCAGGCTTCATCGGGCAGTGTACAGCAGCCGGTTCCTTTGCAGCGTCAGGGATCAGTGGGTGGATCGCGAGGACTTTGTCCACGGTGTGGTGGGACCCACCCAGGCAGGCAGTGCACGGCTCAGATCATCTATTTTCGGTGTGACCAGCCAGGGCATATGGCGCACGACTGTCCTCAGAGGCCGCCGCAGCAGCAGTTTCCTCAGCAGCAGAGGCAGCAGCAGCAGCAGGGACAGTATCCGCCGCTACCCAGGTCAGCTAGTGTGGGAGGCAGGCAGAGGGCTCGAGGCCAGATCACACACATGACCAGGGCAGAGGCAGTGGCGTCGCAGCTCGTGGAAGGTACCGTTCAGATTTTGGGTTGTGCGGCTCGGGTTTTGTTCGACTCTGGCGCGTCTCATTCGTTTATTTCGGAGGATTTTGCGTCGAGCGTCAGGAGCCGGTGACCCAGTTATCCTGTGATTTGGCAGTGGAGTTGCCTTCGGGTGACTTTATGATAACTCCGTATTGCTTCGATCAGGTTCCGGTTTGGATCGATGGGTGGAGTATGCCAGGCGGGTTGTATGCGTTGCACCTTCGATTTTGTGAGGTGATTCTAGGCATGGATTGGCTTGAGACACATGGAGCGGTGGTGGATTGTGGGATGAAGAGGGTCTACTTCCAGCATCCGAGCAAGCGGACCTTCTATTTCCAAGGTATCCGTTCCACCTCTTCTCGATTCCTTATCTCTGCTATTCGAGCCCGTCGATTGCTTGATTCTGGTTGTCAGGGTTTTCTCGCGTCCGTGGTTGTGTCTGACCGGATGGAGCCGAATGTCGAGGACATTCCGGTGGTGTGCGAGTTTCCCGACGTTTTTCCCGAGGAGTTGCCTGGACTACCTCCCCAGTGGGAGATCGATTTCGTGATCGAGGTTGTGCCTGGTATGGGACCTTTGGCGAAGGCTCCCTACCGTATGGCCCCCGCTGAGTTGAGGGAGTTGAGGGCGCAGTTGCAGGAACTGTTGGCCAAGGGGTATATTCGTCCTAACTTTTCCCCTTGGGGTGCGCCCGTGTTGTTTGTGAAGAAGAAGGACGGTAGTCTGCGGCTGTGCATTGACTATCGGCAGCTGAATGAAGTGACCATTAAGAACAAGTATCCGTTGCCGCGGATTGATGACTTGTTCGACCAGCTCCAGTCCGCGCGAGTGTTCTCGCAGATTGATTTACGGTCAGGTTACTATCAGCTGAGAATTCGCGAGTCCGATGTGGAGAAGACTGCGTTCAGTACGAGGTACGGGCATTATGAGTTTTTGGTGATGCCGTTCGGGCTCACCAATGCCCCAGCAGCCTTCATGGACTTGATGCAGAGGGTGTTTCATCCGTATTTGGACCAGTTCGTGGTCATCTTCGTGGACGACATCCTTGTTTATTCGCAGTCTGCTGAGGAGCATGCGTACCATTTGGGTGTGGTGCTGCAGACGTTGCGAGATCACCAGTTGTATGCGAAGCTCAGCAAGTGCGAGTTTTAGCTCATCGAGGTGCACTTTCTGGGGCACGTGATTTCTGGTGATGGCATTTCCGTGGACCCCGCCAAGGTCAAGGCAGTAATGCAGTGGCCGAGGTCGAGGTCAGTGACGGAGATCCGAAGTTTCTTGGGGCTTGCGGGTTATTATCGCCGGTTTATCCAGGATTTTTCCCGCATTGCGACCCCGATGACTAGACTCACGCGGAAGGATGTGCCTTTCGTCTGGTCTGAGGAGTGTGAGCAGAGCTTTAGGGAACTGAAGAGATTGCTCATCTCGGCTCCGGTGTTGGTTTTGCCTTCTGGATCGGGAGGTTTCGTGGTGTGTACGGATGCTTCCGGTGTTGGATTGGGTGATGTTTTGATGCAGCATGGTAGAGTGGTGGCTTATGCATCTCGGCAGCTAAAGCCCCACGAGGAAAACTACCCCTCCCATGACCTTGAGTTGGCGGCGATGATCTTCGCGCTGAAGATCTGGAGGCATTATCTGTACGGCGAGAAGTTCGAGGTATTCACTGACCATCAGAGTTTGAGGTATGTGTTCTCGCAAAAGGACCTGAACCTCAGGCAAAGACGTTGGATGGAGTTCATGAAGGACTATGACTTCACCCTGTCTTATCAGCCGGGCAGGATGAATGTGGTCGCCGATGCCTTGAGTCGGAAGGTCGTGATTAGTACTTTGATGTTGAGGAAGTGGAGGCTCTGGGAACAAGTGCCCGAAATATCCTTCAGGCTCAAGATTCCCCAGGAGCCAGGGTTGGCAGTGCTTGCGAGTCTGACTGTCACTCCTGCTATCCGCCGTCAGGTGACAAAGGCTCAGCATGCGGACCCGGAGTTGCCCCGGATTCTGGCGATGGCTGATGTGGAGCTCGGCGAGGACGGTGCTGCGAGGTTTCGCGGCAGGCTGTACGTCCCAGCGGAGGAGTAGGTTCGTCGTGCGGTGCTGCGCGAGGCTCATGGGAGCAGGTACACCGTACACCCGAGTGCGAGGAAGATGTATCGGAACTTGCGGAGGCAGTTCTGGTGGCCTGGCATGAAGAGAGATGTCGCAGAGTTTGTGGCCAGGTGCCTGATCTGTCAGCAGGTGAAGGCGGAGCATCAGCGACCAGGAGGTACTCTCCAGCCCTTGGATGTTCCTGCTTGGAAGTGGGACCATGTGACCACGGATTTCGTGGTGGGGTTGCCGAGGACCCCGAGTGGGCATGACAGCATTTGGTTGCTGGTGGATAGGCTGACCAAGGTGACTCGATTGTTACCGATCAAGGTCAGCTGGAGCGTGTCTAAGTTGGCTCGTCTTTATGTGGAGCGGATCGTTCCGTTGCATGGGGTTCCCATTTCGATCGTGTCGGATCGGGATCCGCGCTTCACTTCTGGATTCTGGAGGAGTTTCCAGTGAGCTCTTGGCACGGAGTTGGCTTTTAGCTCGGCGTATCATCCTCAGTCAGATGGTCAGTCTGAGAGGACCATTCAGACTTTGGAGGACATGCTGAGATCTTGCTGCCTGGAGTGGCAGGGGAGTTGGATTCATCACCTACCGTTGGTGGAGTTTGCCTATAACAACAGCTATCATTCGAGCATCGGCATGGCTCCCTATGAGGCTTTGTTCGGGCGTCCTTGTCGGACTCCACTCGATTGGTTCGAGGTGGGTGAGCGTGTTTTGGCAGGACCGGAATTGGTGCAGCAGTGTGTGGATGTCGTGCACCTGATTCGTCAGAACATGTTGGCGGCCCAGAGTCGGCAGAAGAGCTATGCTGACCGTAGGAGGCAGCCCCTCGAGTTCACCGTGGGCGATCATATGTTCTTGAGAGTTTCTCCGATGAAGGGGGTGATGCGTTTTGGACGGCGTGGGAAGCTGAGTCCTCGCTATATTGGCCCTTTCGCGATTGTGGAGCGCATCGGTGAGGTTGCTTACCGATTGCAGTTACCTCCTAAGTTGGCGTCGGTGCATGACGTGTTCCACGTCTCGATGTTGCGGAAGTATATGCCCGATGACTCTCATGTACTCGAGTCTTCCGTTTGGCCTGAGGTGACTCCAGATCTTTCTCTCCCAGAGTTCCCGATCCGCGTGGAGGATAGGCGAGAGCAGCGCCTGCGGAACAAGGTCATTCCCTTGGTGAAGGTCGTGTGGCAGCGACACTCTGGTGGTGAGGCTTCATGGGAACGTGAGGACGAGATGCGTCAGCAGTTCCCGTACCTGTTTGAGTGAGTCTTCCTCTTCTTTCCCCTTGGGTTGTTCGTAATTTCGAGGACGAAATTCCTTAAGGGGGGAGGGCTGTAATATCCCGGACCTTACGGATCCTTCTTCGTGGGTCCCGGATCTGGTTTTCGGAGTGTCAGACTCTGTTGTGTCCGAAATTTCGTTTCGGACATCTTTCATGTTCGGATCGGCGTGATCCGGAGTTGTTTCGGAGGCCCGGAGGCGTTCTGCGGCTTTTTCGTGTGTGTTTTCCGATTCCCGGTGTGTGTTTCGGCTTTTACTTCGGAAGCTCGCTGCGGGTGGTACCGTTGCGATCGGTGCGTTCCGAGGATCGCGGGGGTGTAATTTTCTATTTTTCAGAATTTTTCGGATTTTTCGGATTTCCTATAAAACCCCCCCTATTTTCTCTCTCTCCCCCACCTTCTTCTTCTTCTTCTTCTTCTTCTTCCTCCTCCCTCCTCCACCGTAACCCTCCCTCTCTCCCTCTCTTCCTCCCGTTCGAGCGCGGCTAGCTCCTCTCCGGCTGCTGACAGCGGCGGGGCGACGGCGCGGCGACGTGGACCGCGGTGAGGCGATCGTGGGGGCGTGCGGCGAGCGTGGGAAGCGTGAGGAGGCGGGGTTTCCAAAGGCGTTCTTCGGGATTTGTGGGCGATCCGGCGGAGCATTCGCTCCATTGAGGTAGGGTGACGTTCCTTAGCCTCTTGCCGTTCATTTCCGTGGTTTGTAGGCCGCGGGGAGGCCGAGAGGGGCTTGATTGAGCGGGTTTGGGGTTTTCCATGATTTGGGGAGAGCTCGCCCGATCTATGGTTTTAGCCCGCGATTTCGCGTTTGGATGGCTTAGATGCATGCTAGGGGTCCCCAGGGGTCTTCCCCCTCGCCGGTGGAGGCACGGGGGCGTGGTCGAAGTTTTTGGGGTGTTCCCGCCGTAGCGTGCTCGGGAGTGTGTAATGGTCACTCCAGTGACCGTCACATGCTTGTGACGTCCCTAGAGGGGTGCGTTACATTCCTGAGTAGTGTTTTTGGGGGTCGGGGGCTATAACGGCCCCACGATAGACCGCCATTTGCCTATGACGCGCTTGGGTAGGGCCGTCAGGGGCTTTCGACCGTTGGTTTGTGACCGTTGGGGGTCGGGCCATGTAACGCACCGGGCTAGGCGCGTTACATGCGTGTAACGCTCTGGGGCAGGCGCGTTACTTCCTGTTTCACCCCAAGTGTGAGGGCCATATAACGCGCTGGGCCAGGCGCGTTACATGCGTGTGACGCGTCGGGCTGGGCCGTTACATCCCTTTTGGCTTTGGGAGCGTGGGGGTGTATAACGCATGGGGCCAAGCGCGTTACATTCTTGTAACGCGCCTGGACCAGGCCGTTACATCCCTTTCCCCTCTGACCGTGCGACGGTCTGTTTTGAACCGTTAGGCGCATGTAACGGTCTCGCCTAGACCGTTACTTGCTTGTGACGGCCCTAGGGTGGACCGTCACATGCCTGGTTGCCCCATGAGGGTGGCAACCCCATTTTTACTCCGACTGTGGCCACCGTGGGACGGGGCTGGTGCGTGGGGTGATTCCCACACGTTGTCGGATTCGGACGTTGTTTTCCGTTGACTCGAGAGTCTACTCCTTTGTGACCCTCCACTAGTCGTAGCCTATCAGTACGCGTGTGCTGGTCGCACCAGGGAGTGGTGTACGGACTTACCCTGAGGACGGTTTTAGACTGGTTACCGTCGGGCCCCTCGTCACATCAGAGTCCAGTGCCAGGGGAAAATCGGTCAGAGGGCCAGACCTAGGACGCGTGGTCTGTGTGTGCACACGTGGTTGGGGACGGTGGACGCACGTCGACGGGCGTGACCCCAGCTAGTCACTTGTTCGTGGTTACTTGTAGGGTGTCTGCGCCTCGGGTAGGACCTACCACGTCAGGCGGTTCACCTGCGGTGCGGTGTAAGACGTCAGGGGACGCTACCGGCTGTGCTTCTAGTGGGTGGTACTCCTGTCGAGTACGGAGTGATAGACTCTCAGTCGTGTGTTTCCGACCTTCGGGTTTTGTCGGGTTGGCCGTTGAGCTTCGGTCTTCTTACCGTGGCACGGGTGTCGGTTTGCGTGCTATGGGATCCCGTTTTGTAGAGTACAGGGCTTTCCTTTCCGAGGTACTTTCCTACCGCTAGTGTAGTGGTTTCTCATTTTACGAGGTAGGGTTCGAGTGATCCCTACTGAGTCTTGTTCCGAGACTCATTCCCTGCGTGTTTTCTCCGTGTTTCAGGTGAGGCGCCACCCTCGGGGAGCGCGTCAGGAGTGCAGCGTGGTGCGGGTGCCCAGAGGTAGTGCCAGAGGTCAGAGCCGGGGTATGCCCCATGTAGCTGTACTTTTCTTTCTTGTCACTGTACTAGTTGTGGACTATTGTTACTGTCGTTGTTATTTTATATTATGGACCATGTAAAATGTTAATTTATTTCATGCTTAATATTATAACTGTTTAATTTCTGCAATTATTTGTGATACTTGTGTAGTCACCACACCATCCTTTTAACCCTTCTGAGTCTTCGGGCTCGTGGGTGACGGTGCGGGTCTCGGGTTATCGGGCCTTCCCGGTAATCGGATTCTCGGGTCGTTACAGGTACTCCTCTCGAGTACGGAGTGTCAGACTGTCAGTTTCGTGGCTTTAACCTTCGGGTTTTGCCGGGTCGACCGTTGAGCTTCGATTGTCTCACCGTGGCACGTGTGCCGGTTTACGTGCCGTAGGGTCTTTGTTGTGTAGAGTACATGACTTTCCTTTTCGAGGTACTCTCCTACCGCTAGCGTAGTGATTTCCCGTTTTACGAGGTAGGGTTCGAGTGATCCCTACTGAGTATTGTTCGAGACTCATTCCCTGCGTGTTTTCACCGTGTTTCAGGTGAGGCGCCGCCCCGGGGGAGCGCGTCTGGGGTGCAGCGTGGTGCGGGTGCCCAGAGGTAGTGCCAGAGGTCAGAGCCGGGGGATGTCCCGTGTAGCTGTACTTTTCTTTCTTGTCTCTGTACTAGTTGTGGACTATTGTTGTTATTTTATGGACCATGTAAAATGCTAATTTATTTCCTGCTTAATATTATAACTGTTTATTTTCTACAATTACTTGTGATCCTTGTGTAGTTTCCACACCATCCTTTTAACCCTTCCGAGTCTTCGGGCTCGTGGGTGGCGGTGCGAGTCTCGGGTTATCGGGCCTTCTCGGTAATCAGATTCTCGGGTTCATTACAGCTGGTATCAGAGCGCGGTTGTGGAATTATATGAGAATCGTAGGTAAGTGTAGTGGTCCACTTGTCCACAACAATGATGTACAGTTGACACTGGCATCGGGCATCGTGCGTTTTTCTTGACCATGCTGTTTTCGTGTTTTCTGTCTGTTGCTTCAGGAGCGAGTATGGCGCCGAGGCGGAGCACTCGCTCTCAGCAGGGGCAGTCAGCTGGAGCGTGTCCAAGTTGGCTCGTTTGTATGTGGAGCTGATCGTGCCGTTGCATGGGATTCCCGTTTCGATCGTGTCAAATCGGGATCCGCGCTTCACTTCTGGATTCTGGAGGAGTTTCCAGCGAGCTCTTGGCACGGAGTTGACTTTTAGCTCGACGTACATCCTCAGTCTGATGGTCAGTCTGAGAGGACCATCCAGACTTTGGAGGACATGCTGAGATCCTGCTGCCTGGAGTGGCAGGGGAGTTGGATTCATCACCTACCATTGGTGGAGTTTGCCTATAACAACAGCTATCATTCGAGCATTGGTATGGCTCCCTATGAGGCTCTGTATGGGCGTCCTTGCCGGACTCCACTTGATTGGTTTGAGGTTGGTGAGCGTGTTGTGACGGGACCAGAGTTGGTGCAGCAATGTGTGGAGGTTGTGCACTTGGTTCGTCAGAACATGTTGGCGGCCCAGAGTCGGCAGAAGAGCTATGCTGACCGCAGGAGGCAGCCCCTCGAGTTCGCCGTGAGCGATCGTGTGTTCTTGAGAGTTTCTCCGATGAAGGAGATGATGCGTTTTGGACGGCGTGGGAAGCTGAGTCCCCGCTATATTGGTCCTTTTGTGATCTTGGAGCGCATCGGTGAGGTTGCTTATCGGTTGCAGTTACCCCTTGAGTTGGCGTCGGTGCATGACGTGTTCCATGTCTCGATGTTGCGAAAATATGTGCCCGATGACTCTCATGTGCTCGAGATTTCTGTTTGGCCTGAGGTGACTCTAGATCTCTCTCTCCCAGAGTTTCCGATCCGCGTGGAGGATAGGCGAGAGCAGCGCCTGCGGAACAAGGTCATCCCCTTGGTAAAGGTGGTGTGGCAACGGCACTCTGGTGGTGAGGCTTCTTGGGAACGTGAGGACGAGATGCGTCAGCAGTTCCCTTACCTGTTTGAGTGAGTCTTCCTCTTCTTTCCCCTTGGGTTGTTCCTAATTTCGAGGACGAAATTCCCTAAGGGGGGAGGGCTGTAATATCCCGACCTTTCGGATCTTCTTCGTGGGTCCCGGATCTGGTTTTTCGGAGTGTCTGACTCCATTGTGTCTGAAATTTCGTTTCGGTCATCTTTCATGTTCGGATCGGCGCGATCTGGAGTTGTTTCGGAGGCCCGGAGGCGTTCCGCGGCTTTTCCGCGCGTGTTTTCAGATTTCCGGTGTGTGTTTCGGCAATTCCTTCGGAACCTCGCTGCGGCTGAACCGGGTCGTTCACCTGGGCACGAGTGGTACCGTTGCGATCGGTGCGTCTCGAGGATTCCGGAAATATACTTTTCTATTTTTTCGGTATTTTTTAGATTTTTCGGATTTTCCTATAAATACCCCCCTATTTTCTCTCTCTCCCCCACCCTCTTCTTCTTCTTCCTCCTTTCTCCCCCACCGAGAGCACCGCCCCCCTCTTCCTCTCTTCTTCGTCCGGCGAGACCGCGGCGGCGTCCCCTCCGGCTGCAGACGGCACGGGGCTACGGCGTGGTGACGACGGCGGCGACGAGGTGATCGTGGAGGCGTTCGTGGGTCGTGGGAGCTCAAGGAAGAACGAGGGTTTTCAACGCATTTTCTTGCGATCGGGGACGATCCGGTGGAGCATTCGCTCCATTGAGGTAGGGTGACGTTCCCTAGCTCCCCGCCGTTCATTTCCGTGGTTTATAGGCCGAGGGGAGGCCGAGAGGGGCGTGATTGAGCGGGTTTGGGGTTTTCCATGATTTGGGGAGAGCTCGCCCGATCTATGGATTTAGCCCGTGATTCCGCGTTTTGGTGGCTTAGATGTATGCTAGGGGTCCCTAGGGGTCTTCCCCTTTGATTTCCCCCTCTCCGGTGGAGGCACGGGGGCGTGGTCGAAGTTTTTGGGCGGTTATGCTATTTTCGCCGTCGGGTGCGTGTAACGGTCCTTCCAGGGACCGTTACATGATGTAACGCGCCTTGGAGGGGCCGTTACATGCCCTTTGTTAAGCCTTTGGGGGTCAGGGACTGTAACGGTCCCGCGATAGACCGCCATTTGGGTGTGACGCGCCTGGAAGGGTGCGTCACACGCACTTTGTTAGCCTTTGGGGTAAGGGGCTGTGACGGTCCCGCGATAGACCGCCACAGCTGTGTGACGCGCCTGGGAGGGTGCGTCACAGCCCCTGTTAACCAGCTGGGGGCTGGGAGTGTGACGGCCCCCGCCAGACCGTTACATGCCTGTAACGCGCCTGGGGTGGACCGTCAGAGGCATCCGACCGTTGGTTTATGACCGTTGAGGGTCAAGGCGTGTGACGCACCAGGACTGGCGCGTCACAGCCTTGTGATGGCCCAGGGTGGGTGCGTCAGAGTCATTTCACCCCCAGGAAGTGTAACGCCCCTGGGCTGGGCCGTTACGTTCTGTGACGCACTTGCTTAGGCGCGTCACAGTCTGTAACGCGTCAGGGCAGGCGCGTTACATTCTGTTTTGACGCTGAGAGTGTGACGGCCTGCGTAGGACCGTCAGGCTTCCTGTGACGGTCCTGCCTAGACCGTCACTTGCCTGTGACGGTCCAGGAGTGGACCGTCAGGCGCCTGGTTGCCCCGAGAGGGTTGCAACCCCGTTTTTAGTCCGACTGTGGCCACCGTGCGACGGGGCCGGTACGTGGGTGGTCCCCGTACGTCGTCGGATGCGGACGTTGTTTTCCGTTGACTTGAGAGTCTACTCCTTCAGTGACCCTCCACTAGTCGTAACCTACCAGTACGCGTGTGCTGGTCGCACCAGGGAGTGGTGTACGGGCTGACCCTTAGAGACGGTTTGTGGACCGGTTACCGTTGGGCCCCACGTCTTGCAGCCAGAGTCCGGCTGAGGGGGAAACCGGTCAGAGGGCCAGACCAGGGACGCGCGGTCTGTGTGTGCACACGTGGTTGGGGGTGGTTGGACCCACGTCGACGGGCGTGACCCCAGCTAGTCACTTGTTTGTGGTTACTTGTGCGGTGTTCGTGCCTTGGGTAGGCGTTACCACGTCAGGCAGTTCACCTGCAGTGCGGTGTAAGACGTCAGGGGATGCTACCGGCTGTGCTTCTAGTGGGAGGTACTCCTGTCGAGTACGGAGTGTCAGACTGTCAGTTTCGTGGCTTTAACCTTCGGGTTTTGCCGGGTCGACCGTTGAGTTTCGGTTGTCTCACCGTGGCACGTGTGTCGGTTTGCTTGCCGTAGGGTCTTTGTTGTGTAGAGTACAGGGCTTTCCTTTCCGAGGTACAATCCTACCGCTAGTGTAGTGGTTTCCCATTTTACGAGGTAGGGTTCGAGTGATCCCTACTGAGTCTTGTTCCGAGACTCATTCCCTGCGTGTTTTCACCGTGTTTCAGGTGAGGCGCCGCCCCGGGGGAGCGCGTCTGGGGTGCAGCGTGGTGCGGGTGCCCAGAGGTAGTGTCAGAGGTCAGAGCCGAGGGATGTCCCGTGTAGCTGTACTTTTCTTTCTTGTCTCTGTACTAGTTGTGGACTACTATTGTTATTTTGTGGACCATGTAAAATGCTAACTTATTTCCTGCTTAATATTATAACTGTTTATTTTCTACAATTACTTGTGATCCTTGTGTAGTTTCCACACCATCCTTTTAACCCTTCCGAGTCTTCGGGCTCGTGGGTGGCGGTGCGAGTCTCGGGTTATCGGGCCTTCCCGGTAATCGGATTCTCGAGTCGTTACACATGTGCTGACCCGTGGTCTGACTGATGCTGGACATCACGTGGGGGCCACACGTGAGGGTGCCGTGGGATCCCGGGAGTTGGTGTTCTCGGCTCGTGTCATCGTGAGTCGGTGTCGGTACGAGGAGCGGTCCTTGTACTTTGTCCGGTTTAGACGTTACTTTCCGTTGACTAGAGAGTCTACTCTTTCAGTGACCCTCCACTAGTCGTAGCCTTCCGACACGCGAGTGGTCTCACCAGGGAGTGGTGGCGAGGCTACCCCAGAGAGACAGTTTTGGACTAGTTTCCGTCGAGCGCCACGTCTACCAGCCAGAGTCCGACTGAGGGAAAAACCAGTCAGAGGGCCAGACCAGGGACGCATGGTGTGTGTGTGCACACGTGGTTGGGGGCGGTTGGACCCGCGCTGACGAGCGCGACCCCAGCTAGTCACTTGTTCTGTGGTTACTAATACGGTGTACCTGTTCCACCAGGGGTCGAGGGGGACACCCGAGACGCTGTTTAGGCCGTCAGTGGATGCATTCGGCCTTACTTCTAGTGGGTTGGTACTCCTGTCTTTGTGAGGTAGCGACTCTTGCGTTTTCGACGAGGTGTCTCGGTTTTTGTGCCGTGCGTTTGGTACTAACCGTAGTGGTAGATTGTAGTTACTTTTCGCACAGTTTCTTGGTTTACGAGGTGGGGACCGGATGATCCCTTCTGAGCCTTTTGTTTTAAGGCTCATTCCTTGCATGTTTTCACCGTGTTTCAGGTGAGACGAGGCTTCAAGGGAGC
Source organism: Amorphophallus konjac (assembly GCA_022559845.1). NCBI lineage: Eukaryota > Viridiplantae > Streptophyta > Magnoliopsida > Alismatales > Araceae > Amorphophallus > Amorphophallus konjac. The sequence continues at coordinate 172,881 of JAHNEJ010003253.1, read as the reverse complement.
GTTTCAGAGGCTCCACGTGGTTTAGGTGCCCATGGTTAGTTGTCAGGCTGGGGTATGTCCCGTGTCGTTGTACCTTTTCTCTTTGGACTCTACTAGTTGTGGACTACTGTTATATTTTAGACTGGTGTTATTATTGTGGACCGTGTAATTTAATTAATGTCATTTATTACTTCCTGCTTAATTCAGTTAACTGCGTAATTCTGTAATTATTTTAGATTCTTGTGTATCTCCACACCATCCCTTTTAACCCTTCCGAGTCTTCAGGCTCGTGGGTGGCGGTTTGATATTCGGGTTATCGGGCCTTCCCGGTGTTCAGATCTCGGGTCGTTACACTGCCCCCTCTCCCCCTTTGGCTCCGACGTGTAGGCCCTGGTCTAGGCTCCTAGCTCATCCCCCACACCACCCCTCCCTGCCCTCACTCCCCCTCCAGCAAGTTACAATCCCCCCCTCCCCTCACATAGGCCCCCTACCTCATAGCCCCCCTATCCCCCACCCCTCAAGCTTTTGCTTGCACGTAGCACCCCCACTGTCGGCCCGTCTCCCTCTTCCTCTCTCCCTCCCTATCCACGAATACTGAGTGATATATATATATATATATATATATATATATATATATATATATATATATATATATATATATATATAGAGAGAGAGAGAGAGAGAGAGAGAGAGAGAGAGAGAGAGAGAGAGTAACACGGATTACAATCAGAGTACAGATATAATAATATTAGATATATTAAGGATATCCTTGATAATATGTGAAAATTAAGAATTTATTAACAACTATGACATTTTATAATGATATTTTGTAAAAAAATTATAAAAAATAAAAATCAGACGATATTAATGAGTACAAAGTGGCTAGTTTGTTATTATTTTTTATTTTTTTAAACCATCACATCAAGATGCTACCGATTTGTGAACATATATTTTGAATGGATCTTAAATTTCAGATATTTGAAAAATTTTAAAAAACTCACTGCACACCGCGAAAATGCAATACACCCAAGTATGTTGGAAGTTACTTAAAGAGAAATACGTATGAAGTCCAAGCAAACGATTCACTTGATCTCTAGTTTAACGATAATGACGTGCATTTCCCCCGTAGCCTTGAGATTTTTTTTTCATCTTACGACTGAGTCAATTATAAAGGATACATTATCAAAAAGTGAAAGCCTTAGTTGGCTGCTTCTCCGTTGCCTCTATGAAACGGTAATTTCATGTCATCTTTCTTTATCTCTCGATGGTGATTGCAATGATTCATCAGCGTCCATTATCCTAAACCAAAATAACACCTAAGTCATTCAAGCAAACTCAATTCGATTGCGACTCATAACAAGACTCGGTTATGTTTCTAAAATCAAATTCCTCTATGAATACCACCTTCTCTATTTATTTGTTGGGAAAGTAGTCTCGCGTCCGTGAAGACCTGCAAACACCAAGGAACCAAAGAGACGTCAGAAGGAGTCCCGGGTGTTATCCTAGGGGACAACCTTCCGATACTTAAGTCAGCAAGGGATCAATGAACAATAGAGAAGAGCGAAGTGAGAGAGAAGTAGAGTTCGTAGCAGCTGATCAGAGAGATGTGTGGGTCCTCTACACGCGTGCTCGCCGCTCCCAGTGGGTACTCGGAGAGTGCTCGATGGGTGGTAAGACCGTGCAGGAGGAGATTTCTCTCTAGGCGTAGCGGATAGCCTCTCTATCGTTGTAGTAGGTCTGGTTGCTCTATTCTCAGTAGGAAGCTCTTATGACAGAAGTATCCACCTCTTTTTTGTGTGTTATCCGTGTGTCCTCTTCTCTTCTGTCGATATCCCTTTTATATGGGCTGTCCTGGAGCGGGGGATCTCATCCCTTGAGCGGGAAGGATCCGCTTACTAGAGTAACGTTCCTCTGTTACATTGGCGGGAGTTTCCCGTTGGGGGACGATAACCTCGGCGCCAGTCGGTCCCTGGGCGAGTCTTACGGCGCTCATGACGCGTGCTCGCCCGTTACGGAGTCAAGGCCGACGTCGTGGGGTCAACAGTCGATCGTCGAAGTATTCTTCGACGAGAATTGCGTTTCCCCTTACTGTAGAATCTAATGTCAGATCGGATTGGGCCACACCTTGGTGGGTCACATATGTCGGTGACGCGTTAATCGAGAGCTCCTGACATAGACCAATCGTTATTGGATCGAATATAGATCAAACTGGATTTACCCTCCTCACTCTCTATCGTGTGAAATAGATATACCCATCCCCCCATTGTAAGCCGGGTGTCAAAATATTTCTTAGACGGACAACCAATGGTTATGCCTCATCCAAATGTGCGATCACCAATTATCAACTTTGAATTGAGCTTCATGCAGAGTTGATGGGGACATGCATGTTGCCATGTTCCCCAAACTCACCGCTCATGGTGCCCACGATAACACAACCACTTAGTCCAATCACTTCTCAATTAGGGTTCGTCGACTCTAGAATCTGCGTCCGAATGAATTTCCTCTGATTTGATACGACTCACTAGTCGGTTTGGATCGGCTCAACCGAGTCGCATATTTAGAATAAATTAAATAATAAAATCTATTATTATATTATTATTATTTTAATTTTTAAATATTTTTAAAAATTGTATTATAATTTAAATAGTTCATAGTGATTCGTTTGAATGACGAATTGGAATTCTCTAAATACAATCTGAATTATCTGAGTAGAGGCGAGTGATACTGAGCCGACTAATTATACTTCCCTTTGCCCTTCAAAAGCCGACATTTATGTAGGGCATGCTGGATAATTAGACATGTTACTACTTTATACAAACTATACTTGAACAATGCATAGTAAATGGATAATCACTTGATTTGATAAGCATGACATTATTCTACTTGACATAAGGAGAATATATATGATATCATACATCTGTCATTTGGTACCTGAACAAAAGAAATAGAATCAGTAAAAGTAATTACATAAACTATCTACTTTAATGACAACAAATAATAGGAGCGTAGGATTGAATGACTTAGTTTAAGAGCCCTTACAAAAATACCGTCTTTACGAGTTTATTTATCAAATTATTTATATGACAATACTTTCAAAAATAACATCGTCATATCACCGGTTATTACCGAGACTTGTCCGGGTGGTCTAATCACCTCCTCCTTTGAGATAAATCTTTGATTAGATCTTGAGTTCCCTCTCCCCGTTAAAAAAAAATGTAGTAATAAAAGAAAGAATATCAAATCTCCATATTCTATTTAAATTCTCTCTCTCTCTCTCTCTCTCTCAAATAATATATCCTTTTCTTTTATCTCTTTCCCTCTTTTGGTACAATATGTGGGTCGGAGTAACTCTTTTGTACGGAGATATTATCGTCTAAAAATTTAATTTTAGGAATGAAAATAAAATATTTTTGAATCTTCAATAAAGATTAATTGTAAGGACATTTGTGGCAATAATAAATTTATAAGGGAGCCATTTTTGTAAACAAATTTATTTTAAAATCACTCTGAAATAAATCATTTCCAACTACCCATTCCCGCATCCGCTGTCAAACCGTGAATGTGATGTTGGATGACCCACAGTAATCTCCCCGCGTCCAGTCATCATCATGCACGTCCACGGAAACTCTGACAGCGTGTGGGGGGGGGGGAAGGGGAGTCCGCATTTTACTGTTTCCCCACCCACGGACCGCATTAATTACGTTCGAATGCAAAACCAGAAGGTGTCACCGCTGGCAAAACGGTGAAACTACGAGGCCGAGTTAAATGTGAGATAATTAATTCCCGGGAGTAACTTTTTATGTACATTTAATGGGGAGCCCCCCCCCCCCCGCTAAAAAAAAAAATTTAAAATATTGCATGCAGAGAGATTCGACGGGGAGGAGGGTGACACGAGCCTCGTGGAGTCCCTTTCCGCAGGGGTGGCGTCCGTACTCCGGGGAGTTGTTTGATTAATTGAGTGAAACGCCTCCGAATTGGAAGATGAGAACGGCGTTCGGATGAGGTGCGTCGCAAGACGCAGGGGGGAGGATGCGAGTTGATGACAATAATTGGATGAGGAGGAGCCGAGGAAGAGGTGGACTGGCTGCCCGTGATCATTGACCGAGCAAATCGAAGCAGCAACATATCGTCGTGCGGTTTGGCCCGTTGTTTTTGAATCCTCCAAAACCGTAGGAGCAGCAGGAATGACGCTGGGGGGATTCAAAACAACACTCCAAATTGTTCTCGGTACGTATGTAGCGGAACATGCGTCGCAATCGCCTCAGAAGAAACTGCTCGGTCAGGAATTGCAACAGAAGCTTGCACGCTGGAAGGGGAAGGATCAATTTTACAGCACTAGGATGTTAGGATCATCCTCGTGCATCTCCCGAGGAGTAATCAAAAGGGTTTGATACTCTCGAAGTCGGTGGTCGGTGCCATCTCCTGCGGGTTATCTTGGGTAGTCGTAGGGTCGAGTGGCAATGATTTTTTTTCAGTTTACGTATTTTTAGTTATTGTTAGCTAGACTTAACAATCTGATCAGATTAGACACAGATATCGCGCTCGAGTTTTGAGTTCCACTTACAGGTCTATCTTACTTTTATTTTCTCTTTATTTTTTAAAAATTATGTAGTTAAAATTATGTTATTTTATTTTATTAGTTAAAATTATATTATATTATTTTATTATAAATTTAAAAATTTTACTTTTAAATAAATTAACTAATTAATATCGAAATTTTAATAGATTTTAGAGACCAAAGGAAAATTTCTGTTTCTGGATCAAGATCCAATCAGATTGTAGACTAACCAGATTTATTTGCAACACAGTTTTTTGGTAAAAACCTGACGCCATGTTTGATTGTCTTTCCATCGGTCTCTTCCCCATTTTACGCTTCCATCTGCCTTTCTCCTCCCTCTGCCATCCCGCTTCTCTTTCTCCCTCCCCGTTGACCTCGCACGGCATCAACTCTCTAACTGGTCGACCATTTCAACTTTCTTCTCAATCTAGTAGACTCTTAACTCTCTAGCATGAATCTCTCAAAAAGGCAAAAAATCTAGGAACCGTGTACAAAATGAAATATTTATATACTTGTTTGAAATCTCAAAAGGAAGTAACAAGGAATATCTATGCATATTTAGTGTCATCTTGCACTTTCATCTTTAGTTACATGTGGTTTTATAATTTTTTAAGTCACAGACGTTTTCCTTTCAGGGATGATTACATATATATTTTTAGACTTTTGCATATTCTACTCTATATATCCCTATATTATTCACACTATCACGTATATTCTTCATAATAAAATGTATTTCACTGCATATATCTATACCGTCACCTTCCATTTGCTTAACTTAATTTTAAATATATTAAAAAAGGATACAAAACTAAAATTATCTTATTTATTCTTTTGATGGAATTAAAGTAGTAGCATATATATTCTTATATTTTTACATTCTAACGATATTAGAATATGAGAGGTATAATTGAAATAAAATTTTCTAATAGGAGGGTATACCCTGATGATTATTAAACGAAGACACGAGACATCCCACGCCCACGGTGCTCTGCTCATTGCGACGCACCAGATCCCGTGGAGTACGCTGCTGTCCAGCGCTTGAAAACGAGAATGATTGAGAAAATGAGGCCCTCTTGCTTGCAGCCTCGCGCTTCTGTCAGTTCTGAGCCAACCAGAAGACAAAAACCAGTGAAGGCAACCGATGCGAGGGATCACGATCTCGGTGGGACCCACACGCCGTGTCCTTTTTGTCCCTATTACCCGGACAGTTGCACTGTTCCCTCGCAACGAGTTAACGACCGCCCCATCCCCCGGGCGCTTGCGACGGTACGGACACGCGGCTTCGACACGCGTTGAACTCCTCCTCCGCGGGTGCACTCCACCGGACAACCCGAGTGGAAGCATCCAAAGGTGCCTAATGGGCTTCGGGACGAAAATGCCCCTGGACATTCGGGCCGTCCCTTTCCCGTCGCCAGTGTCATTTCAGTCACTCTCCGCCAAATTCCCGACCAGGGGAATCCGCTTTCTCATCCCCTCCCGTTCCATAATTTTGACGTCACCATCTCTCTCTCTCTCTCTCTCTCCATAATTTTGACATCACCATCTCTCTCTCTCTCTCTCTCTCTCTCTCTCTCTCTCTCTCTCTCTCTCTCTCTCTCTCTCTCTCTCTCTCTCTCTCTCTCTCTCTCTCTCTCTCTCTCTCTCCAGCAATTGGGACTACAGGACTATAGCATGATGCTTCTCAAATTCTATAATTTGATTATTAAGTATAAATCATAAACGGTTTTAGGGGATCCCGTCTATCCTAGAGGCGTCGCCGCCTGCTCCAGCGATCCTCCCGAGTGTCTCGCGCCGGCGGTCCGTTGGGTGGGGGGAGCTCCCGGCGGGATCTCCTCCCCTCCAGGGTAAAAACTCTCACCGCCTCGGCGGTGGCTCCCTCTCCGGACCTCTCCGGCGGACTCCTCACCGGCGTCCCCGTCGGTGGATTGTAGGGCGGGGGGAGATCCCGCCGGGAACTTCCCCCCCCTCCTCGAGGTACCCCCCCTCTCCTTCTCCGCCTGCCCTCCCGCTGCCCATCTCTGCCATCCCCCCCATTTTCTCCCACCCTCCTCCCCCCCACTTCCGTCTTGATCCGCCACCTCCTCCACCCCCCTCCGTTCCCGCCTCCCCCTCCGCTCCCCTTCTGCTGTTCTGTCCCTCCGCCACCGATCGCCTTTCCCCTCCCCCCTCCGTCAAGCCCTCCGCGCCCCCCTCCCCCCCTCCTGAGCCGGCTCCTCCTCCACCCCCCCTCCGAATCCACCCCCACCCCCCCGCTCCCCCATACCCTGTTCTGCCCCCTCTCGGCCTGGTCCACCCCCCACCCTTCTCTTCTCCCGCGTCGCCGTTCCATCCCATCCCACCGACCCCCCCTCTCTCCAGTCACCTCTTCCTCCTCCCCCGCCTCCTCACCCCCATCCTCCCTCCTTCTCCCCCCCTCCAGTGTTTCCCCCTTCCCACATCTCCCCTCCTCCCCCCTCCTTGATCTCCTCATCGTCTCCCTCCTCCTCTGGCCAGTATCCCTCGTCGCCCCCCCTCCCTGCCAACCCCGCTAGCCTCTCCTCGCCCCCCCCCCCCTCCGTCCTCACCTCCCCCTCCTCACCTCGTCGTGCTCCCCCTCCCCCTAGCCCACTCCTCCTTTCAACCCCACCCCCTCACCCCCCTCGTATCCCCCCCCCATCCTCTCCTGCGGTCCCCCCCCTCTGCCCCCTTACCTCTAACCCCATCCTCCCTTTCAGGCTTCCCCCTCCCCCCCTCCCTGGTCAGTCCTTCCCCCGTTCCCTCCCTTTCCAGTCTCCCTGTCGGTCCCTTCCCCATCCCACCTCTCCAATCCTCCCCCCTCCCTCCTTGCCTTCCTCTACCTCCCTTTTGGATCATACCGTCTCTCCCATTCTACCTCCTCCGCTGATCGCGACCTCCTCTCGGCGATGGGAGTTCCTGCAAGCACCCGACGGAGTACGAGCCAGCTTCGCGACGACGATTGTGGTTTCCCACCCTTGATCCCTAAAGTGCTCGAAGATCTTGAGCTTCATCCCCACGCATCCCTCGCGATGCTGGCCACCCGAGCATTTTCCTATTACCGCCATCAGTTAGTGCGGTTTGGCAGCCTTGTGCTCCTCGTGGACGGATCTCGACGCCTCCAGCAGCGACTGTCTCCTCCTCGGTGCCTTCAGAAGCCCCCACCCCCGTTGGGCGTCTATGATCTTTACTACTCCTTTTTATCTTTCTGTGCTTTCTACATGTTGTCGACGGTATGTGCCATGTATGACAGTTTATGTTCCGTTCCAGCGCTAATGTCGTCCATGTAATGTGTATTTCCTCTACTATGAATGAAGATCGTTTGTTTACTTCCAATAAAAAAACGGTTTTGGGCATTAGTGCTCTTCAGTTCTAATAATCAAATATAAATAAAAATTCAGTATCACATATAACTTGTATTTAGTGGAAAATAATTTCTAGAATTACAAGGATTTCACCATGTGTTTGAACTTTCTATAAGAACAAAAAGCCATGACATAAATAGTCATAATAAATGTGAGGAGGGAGAAATTTGTCGGGTTCACTATGACCCATTATAAATCAGCCCACAGTCTAAGACGTCACCAAACAAGATTCACTCAAGACTGGCCCAGCATCTCGGCGCGTGCTCCGCGCACGTCCGTGGCCCACTCCCTGGCGTCATTCAATCAAGTGACTATTACTACAATAATGGCGGGTGTTATCCCATACAATAGCTAGGCAGAGAGTCATCACTCATATCTCTGTGTCATCCGTCATCTACGCCGCTCCTTCACTTCTCATGCAACGGACGAGTGAGTAACCAGTGACTCTATGATCAGGCAATCTATTAACTCTACTCTCCACTTAGTCATGAAGCAGGTGAAATGGACGAGCTTGAGGAAAACTTTATAAATAAGGTCTTGGAGAGACTTCCAAGGGGGGTACGCAATCTACTCACAGAGAACACTTCAACCATCTTACTCTCTACTCTCTCCATTGTCCGAGCACTCCTTTCCACTGATCCAACACCTTGTCTTATGCTCCAAGCTCTCTCAACCTTCATCCGAGCATTTTCTACCTTCACCTGAGTACTCTGCTGACTTAAATATCGGAGGGTTGTCTTCTGAGATCACACCTAAAGCTCTTTCTGATGTGTCGTTAATTAGTTGCAGGTTTTCTCGGGATGACTGATTTCTCTCCCATTGAAGAAATCATAAAAGTGTGATACAAAATTTGAGATATTAAATTTCTATCTCTACAAAACGTAATGTCTTTCTCTTGCTATAAATAGTTCTATGAAAAGAAATAACTTGTACTAAATATAAAGTTTCCAAGATCACAAATGAGGATGAGAAAATTCTTCAGGCCCACTACAGCCCATTATCAACTTGCCCACAGTTTAAGAACGTTACCAAATGAGGTCCACTCAAGACTGGCCTAACTCATAAGCATGTGCTTTGTGCACGATCGTGTCCCACGCTCCTAGCGAGTAGCCATTATCGCAATAATGACAGATGTTACCCCAGGCAATGGTTAGGCGGAGGGTTATCATCCACGTTTCCATGTCATTCGTCATCTGCTCTGCCCCTTCACCTCTCACGCAACGGGCAATGGAGTAACCAGCAACTCCATTACCGGGCAACCCACTAACTCCATTCTCTGTTGAGTCAGGGGATAGGCGAAACGGACGGGACTCCACCAAGATCTTATAAGTAAAGTCCCGGAGAGACCACCGAGGATGCGGTACAAAACACTTACTCACAGATACCACTCTAACCACTCTCATCTCTCCTGATTCTCCAACTCTCGTTTGAGCACTCATTTCCACCACTAGGTGCTATGTTTTATGCTCTTAGCTCTCTCTATCTTCTTTCGAGTATTTGTTGTATTCTTCCGAGCATTTTGTTAACTTAAACGTCGGAGGATTGTACTATGAGAGCACACTCATAGCTCCTTTTGACGTGTCATTCATTGGTCGTAGATTTCCTCGAGATATGTGACCTCTCTCTCAACAAACAAATCATACAATATATGATAAGAGATTCGGGATACCAAATTTCTACATTTACAACATGTATATCCCAATATTTTTGAACTAAAAAATATTGTTAATACCTTTATTTGGCACCGTATTTAACATGCATGTTACTTCCCCTCTCACGAAGATCTTATGGTTCATTTGATGATGCGATATGTTATTATTCTCATTTACACTGACAAAGTTTGGGGTCAATGCATAACATTAATAAATTATTTTTAATATATATGTATATATTTGATAAAAACAAAAACAAATATGAATACAAAGTACAAACACCAATAGGACACATTTTGGCTGGGTCTCATCTCCAGCTGGAGGCCGTCGTAATCTGGCAGAGGGGGCTGGGGATGGATCATGGACGATGATAAGAAGAACATAACCGGGTGTTAAATAGGAAAAAAAAGAAAATAAATAAAAACCCAGAAAACGGCACAAGAGCCTTAAGACGCGCCAAAATAGTCCAGATATTATGAGGACACCTGGCCACTTGCCATTGATGCGTCAAAGTTGGGTGGGGTCCCTAGCCACCCCCCCCTCTCTCTCTCTCTCTCACCATGCCAGCTCCGCTCCGCTCCGGAAGTATATTTACAGCGGGTAGACGGAGGCAGTGGAGGGAGCAGCGAGCAGGGAGTGAGAGAGACCAAGCACGCGAGGTGGCCAACCATGCCTAGGCTAGGTTTGCGGGCGGCCGCCGGTCAGGATCATGAGCAGGAGCAGCAGGAGGAGGAGGTGGGTGAGCAGCCGGGCGAGCCAGCCGCGCGCCGGAGGAAGCCGCTGCAGTACCGAGGTGGCGGGAGGCGGAGAGGGAGGGGGAGTGGCGGAGGGACCGCTCGGAGGGAGCAGAGCAGCGCCGCCTCCAACGCCATCGTCCTCTTGCCCGCCCGCAGCAACCACACGCGCCGCGCGGCATTGGCCGTAGCAGCAACCCCGGTGATTCCCTCGTGGCCAGCAGCGGCAGCAGCTTGTTGTCACCGGCCACCTCTGCTGCCTCTGGCGACCACTGCTCCTTCGGATCCGACCATGACGTCCCCCGCCCGCAGCTCTCACCGGTACGTGCGGGTGCGCGCGATCCCCCCAACTCCCTTCCACCGCCATTTTCCTATCCTTATATAATAGTTCGTCCGTTCTTCTCGTGTCCTAACTGGCGGCATGCGTTGGTCAAAAGGATTAACTGTTATCTTATAAAGCTGACCATAGCAGAGGAGAAGTTTCTTGTCGAGCAGAGGCATGAATGATGATCCATGGCGCATGACAAGTTCTTCCCTTTTCACACGTAGAAGCCAAAAGGATGTGCGCCCGCGTCTCCCAAGAATCTGGTCGCCATTGACGTTGTATGAAAGGAGGAAAGAGTTGAGTTATCAGTTATCACGGTGACAGAGAGAGGAGGATCAGTTTGCACGGGGGTGGGCGGGGGGGGGGGTGGAAGGGGAGGAAAAAGAGGGGCCTTTCTCCACTTTCCTGTCACTTTCGTTCATTCTGTGGTTATTACCTGTGTGCGTGAGAGAGTTTAATTTCGTCTGCTTCTTCCCTTAACTTGCTTGCGTATTTTGTGGCGGTGGGGTTGGATGGAACAGGAATCACAACTTGCTCTCTCTTCTTCCCTCTTTCTCTCTGTGATTTGATACAGCATTTGGCAGGGAGCGATCGCAGCAGTGGCCCAGATCCATGTCGGGAAAAGAGGCGGCTTTTCTTTGATACCACCACCCCGCATACGTCCACAGGTACCTCTCGCTGCGCTGTTGCCAGTCGCCGATGCCCACCACCACCCATCTGTGCAGTGTTCTCTCTCTCTTTCTTTATCTCATATTCTCATCTTTCTCTCTATTCAGCCTATTTAACCTTCGTACACAGACGCCCTTTTCCTATCTCTCCTTCTCTTTCTGCCCTGGCGAGCACGGCCATGACTGGGTGAGAAAGAAAAAGGGGCAGTAACTGTTGTGCGCAGACCGTGTAACTTTGTTCTCACGTTCAAACCTTTGCAGAGCCTGCCCAGGACGTGGTGGGTGTAGAAGAAGGAGAGGACGAGGAGGAAGAGGAAGCATTAGATCCTGCGAAGCACTCCTTCTCCATCGCTCTCAAAGGTAGGGGACACCTCCAGGCCTCCAGCTCACCCACATTGTGCTGTGCCAGCGATGGCTCATACCCCCTGGACCTCGGTGGGTTGATATCTTTGTTCTTGTGGCCCTCTTGCAGAGTGCCAGAACCGCCGCTTCAGATCTGAGGCGCTCGGGGCGTCGCCTGCGGAGGGGAAGGGCCGGAGGCGGAGACCCGCCTCCCTCGACCTGAACGGCGCCCAGGGGAGCGATGCGCCCTTCTCGTCCCCGGGGTTCTTCATTGCCGGAGCAACCATGAAGAAGGGCTCGGGTGTGTCGGTCCGCAGCAGATCGGGCACGTTCCCCAGCCCCAGCACGCCCAAGTACCACCACGGCGGCGGGGCGGCCGGGTACCAGAAGGGCTGGAGCTCGGAGCGAGTCCCGTTGCCGGCGAACTCCAGCCGGAGGTACGGGAGCACCTCGGCATTGTTGCCCTTCAACAATGGCAGGACGTTGCCGTCCAAATGGGAGGACGCCGAGAAATGGATCTTCAGCCCGGTTTCTGGGGAAGTTGGTATGGGAAGGTCCGCGGGAGTGCCGCCGCACCACAGGCGGCCGAAGTCGAAGAGCGGGCCGCTGGGAACTCCCATGGGGATGGGTAGCTCCTACTCGTCGGCTTCACCGCCGATTCCTGTGTTCGACAGGGGAAGGATCAGGCACCTTGCAGAGAGCTCTCCGTTCCTGACTGGCGTTCTGATCACCGACCGTGGGTGTTGTGGCAGTGCTAGCAGCGGAAGAGGGGAAAGCGGTAGCGATGGTGTAGAAGTGGGGGGCAGAGAGGTAGGAGGAAGGAGATCATATTCTGCTCATCCAGATGAGGGCATAGTGCGATCGGCAAGTGTCCATGCGTGTTCGGATCTACTACTGCAGTCTTCTTCGTCATTGCCCAGCTCTCGAGGTATGATATTTCCTTCTTTCTTGCTGTTGTGCTTTCTTGCTGTTTTCTGTTTTGATAACATTCCTGTTCTTTGCTTGATTGACATTGTTAACGATATAGCTCTGAATGGGCATGGTGCATGACTAGAAGAATTTGTATGAATCTCTCTCCATTCTTGAAAAGATTGATTTATAGTTTATTTTCATTTACATCATACTGGATGTCTATGATGTGCCATAGATGTGCCTCAGCATATTTACTATGCTTTCTTTTTCCTTGTGAGGCATTGGCAAATCCTAGACTAATGAAACTGATGATTTTTGCTGAAAATATTTACACATTATATGTTTTCTCAAATGCTTGGGACACATCCCACTTTGAATTGGGAATGCAAATGCCAGCTGATGATTTGACTGTAGGACTATAATTTTTCGACAACATGTCATTCTTTTTAAAGTGACTTGAAAAAGTTTCATTGTGGAATGATGAGTTTACTTACTGTGACCTTGCATGTGTCAAACATGGTTGTGTAATAAGCACTGTGCTTCACAGAGATGTGAAACACAGATCTAATGGAATCTGTTTATAAGTGTATCTAAGTTATTATTTTTGCTTCTGTCAAAGACATATTGGGAGAAGCACGATAGAAATCATTAATTAGGGGCACTATCTTGGAATGATAACAAGGAAAATTTCAGGTAAAGGTTGACACTTCTTAGAGAGCCTGTAAGATGGTAGTGGTGATAAGTATGGGGAAGGATTGGTATTCCACAAGTAACATGTAAATGTTTACAATTAATCCTATTTATTCACTAGAGAACAAAAGATTATGGCCAGAGTTCATCATCATCATCATCATCAAATCATCATAAGGCTTGCTCTTCAGGTTAAGGTCGACTTAAAGATATGGAAGCCCAGAAACTATGGGCTTGGGCAAAGTCTTTTGTCCAGCTGTCAACCTGACGGTGAGTTGTGACTTCTCCGTGCCTTAAACTTGGCAATAAGCTGTGAGGGATCCAGGTGAATTGACTGCTAGAAACCCTACCCAATGTTAGTCAGCCAGTTGTAAATGTGCCTAAGCATAATAGCACAAACCGTAAAATGGCACATGTAAAGATAAGTAAATCTGCTGAAGCATAGACTGCATAGTAGTAACTCTGTTGAAGCATAGTACTCCTTGATACTGGACCTCCTACGTATTCAAGCTGAAAGGACCAATTACTCCCATTCCCTATATTTTATGTGCACTTGATTGTACCATTAGCAACTAGCTGGTTAACAACAATATGATGGTTCTACACATTTCTTTGACTTTTTGACTTACTAGCAGTACCATTTGCAATTTCAAGGACTGGCATATTTCAGGGATTGCAATTAGGATCCACTTTTTGTTTTTATTTTTTCTTACCATTTACCCACATAGAATCAATGATATTGTTGATTGCATAACTGATTTCACATTTATAGAAAGTGTGCCTATTGAGAAACTTTCCCTTTAAATGTAAATGACCAGCTCTTCGAGGGTGGCGGGCGCACCGCCAACTGTCGTTCCTTCCGTTGGCGAGGGCTGTAGTGGTGGCGAGGAGGGGGAGGGAGCCCTAGAGGCCCTGCCTCTCCTCTCCTTCCTGTTCAACGAGTAGCACGGACGGGCACCTCTGACCCTTGATGGAGGGGCTGTGGTTTGCACGCTAGAAGCCCCAACCAATGGCATCTTTGGGAGGGAGGAGCCTCTTTTTCCGGAGGGAGACCTAGTGGCGGAGGTAGAGGCAGCCGCTTCGCTTCTGGAAGGACTTAGTCAGCAGCCAGTCCTAGCACTGCCTCCCCCGCCCAGGGAGCCAAAGGATGTGCTTCTTTGTGTGGAAGGGGATCTTGTAGAGGACGCTAATCAGGGGGGCCTGAGTGTTGATAGGGAGGGAGAGGAGACCCTCGGGAAGACGGAGGTAAAAGAAATCTTAGCTCATGTGGAGAGTTTCATGGAGACTCGAGCTAGAGAGATTGCTAGTGTGATTATGTCTTGTGAGGGTGTGGATAAAGATGTGAGCTCTGTATTATGTAGAATCCAATGAAGGTGGCAAGCGGATATAGGAAGGCCAAGGAGGAAAAAATGAAAAATAGTAGAAGAGGGGGAACGAAGAGAGATGAGGAGGGAAGATATGAGTAGACGGTTGCTCTTTTGATCTGGGAAGAGGGGGTGGATCAGCACTGCTTATTTCGACACGTTACACCTCGGCTTTTCAGCTTTTTGAGTGATTTTTTAGGTTCCTTGTCAGAGCGGTGCAGACGGCATAGTATGGTGGTTGGCCTATAGAGTCTCTTGTTGTGCTTGGTAGGGGGGCAACTTACAGTGGCTAGATGATTTGCTTTTATCTTTTGTTTTGCTCCTGGGACAGAGTGTTATCTGCTATCTTTTGTATTTGGGAGTTGTGTGAGAGCACTCCCCTCGTACCTGTACATTCTTATTTTTATTTTATATAAACGATGGTACTATCCACTTTCAAGAAAAGAATGTAAATGACCAGCTCTTTGTGAAGGGCTGGCAAATCAGTCATTCATTTGAGTTTTGAATCAAAGATGGTGAAAGGTGGTGTGGTTTCATCATGTTGATGCTGTGAGGGACCTGGAGACAGAGGGTGCTTCAATTAAGTTTCATGACCTGGTGAGTTTGTTGTGGTTAGGGCAGGCAACTTGGATGTGGGTGACACACATTCACTGGAAATGGATTGCCAGGGCACGGCAGGAGAGGAGACATGAAATTATCTCCCATGTGATGATGCATCCCCATGTGAGACAGGCCAGTCTATGCAGCAAGGAGAGGTGATACAAAGAGTAGGTGATGAAAATAGAAGTGACAACAGAACATGAGGAGTCCAATGATGTTTTTCTGTCTTTTGTTGGAAGGTTCTAGGGTGGAGACTCATGATGTTGCATGCAGAGAAGATGAAACTTGATACCCGGCCATCAGGAACATTGAAAATTGTCTAGATGAAGAAAAGCCCTTCAAAGGGTTCCGCCTCCGTCATATCTACTGTGCCTACAAGGAAGGTGCAAGAGAGAGGCTGCTGGGAAGGATCATATGTAGGGCTATCATTCAAACCTAGGTGGAAGAGTTAAATAGGGTCACGGCTAATGGCAATGGACAATGTTTTGCAGTAGAGTATCTAGTGACCTGCATTTTCCTGCTCTCAGAGGCAAAATCCATTCTCCATAGCTATGCATGTGGTAAAGGTTTGAGGACTCAAATGGGTGGAAACAATGATTCAGAGGTCCTTATGAAGGAGGACAAAGTTCTTAGGATATGTCGGACGCAGTGATCACCTACCGGCGCCGGCGACGACAGTCCGCCTCGACAGCTTCGATATCCTTGTGGTTGGGTGGTTTCGAGCCGAGATGACACAATAGCAGCCTCAGAGTTTTTCCCATTTATTCAGTAATTTTCTTTTTTAGAGAGCTATTTGATATTTTTTAACATTTTGTAGCCCACTATGGGCTTTTTGTTATATTGTGTGCTAGCTTTACTATGTTTTCATTGTGCTAGGTATCCCTATCACTTTTGGCATAGACATGGCTTTATTGTAATTTTTCTTTTGTCCTTTAAAAAGGACCCTATTGTGCTCAATGAGGGGATGGAAAAAATAGAATGATGGAGAATGTTCTTTCTTGATGCCCTAGTGGTCTCGTGGGGAGTGCCCTGGGAGAGGGAGGGTGTGAGACCCAAAAAATCAGCGCCGCCAATGTTTTTCTTTGTCCCCATGTCTCCTCCTTCTGCTTCTTCCTCCACGAAGAGACAAGGTAGCTACAGTCCATTCTCCCAACGTGCTTTGCCTTCTTCCCCTCATTGTTGACAGTGGCAACACTGCGGCTACGGAAGCCACATCCAGAGGCCCTCGCCCAACTGCTGTTGCTCTTTCTTCATCCGTTGGGCCGCGCCGCCCCTCCAAAACCCACCTCTACCATCGCTGTCGCTCTCCCTCTCTCTCTAGCCGTTCTCACCGTTTCTCTCCGTCTCACTGCCTCTCCCCCACGTTTTTCTCCTTCCTCCTCTTTCCTCTCTCTGCGTCATTTTCCTCTTCTCCCCTGTGTTTTCCTCCTCCCCCTTCTATAGTTCATCTCCTCCTACTCCTTTTCCCCACATCAAACCCCCCTCCTCCTTCCTCTTTAACAAATCGTAGCCTCCAAAGGACGACCGCAGACGGCCTCCCCCTTTCCCAACGCTGGAGCCGCAGTCGCGACCTTCACTGTCCGTTGTGGCCGTCGTCCCCGCCGGGCCGCTAGTCCAATCCACCTCCAGCTGGTTGTCTGCACTATCCCGCTCACAGGTGAACGGTCGACATCGCACCAAGCTACGCGATAGTCCTTCGTTGCCGGCCCACCTTGCGGAGCTGTTGGCCTCCCCTGGTTCATGCCATCCGCCGCCGAACCGGCCGGGGGTCCGCCGCCACTGCACCTGCTCCATCCTCCCCTGCACACTTGGTGCCGTTGCTCCCTGCAACGCCCGCCACCACCACCTGCCATCGCCATCTCCTTCCTTCTCTCTTCCCCTCCTCTTGATCGGGTAGGAGCTGCAGCCGAGACGAGGTTGGTTCTTATCCCCCCAGGGGCCCATTAGTAAGCCCAGCAACAGGGGCCCAAACTCCCTAGGTGTAACGTGGGCCTAACAGTTGGGCCTTGCGCAAGCGACCTCCACCTGTGCGCCGCCGTCGGGTTCCCCATGTTGCTTGCATCCTCTCCATCACATGCTTTCACGTGTAATCTCTCCGTCATACTTGTTATCTCGTGGAAGGGTCAGTTCATTCTGATGCGTTAGTTTGCTCGAATTTGGGTAAGTTAGTGCCTGATCCCACTTTAATAATTGTTGTGAAATTGCTGGTGGTGAGTGATTACATGTGAAACCCTTTTCATCCCACCCTGTTTTATCTGATATATTTGATAGATCGAATGGCCCTATCTCACACGGTGGTTCTTGAACTATCGTCGATCCGCTGTTAGAGTCTTGTTGGGACGATACTTGTGCTTGCTTATTTTTGGATACATATATTTGCTTTCTTGAACTCATAGCGTGGTTGGACATTGCTTAACGTTTATGTGCAGTCAATTGACTTTGGCGCCACGGTTGGCAATATCAACCGAAACTGATACGTTTCGGCCGGTACCAAAACGAAACCGGACCTACTCATCGTAGCAAGTCCGAAACCTAAAAAAGAAACTTTTTTAATGGTTTCGGACGAAACCGTATCGGTTTCGGCTGAAACTCACCTGCTTCGATCCGAAATCGGACGGTTTCGGCCGAAACCAGACAGCTTCACTATATTTTTTTGATTTTTTAATGTTTTGAACCGGTTTCGGCCGAAACCGAAATTGAAACCGGTACATTTCGGTTTCGGTCCTGGCCGAAATCGGTACCGAAACCAGTACTGCCATCCTTGTTTGGCGCGCTTGCTATATCGTCCCGCATCAAATTTGGGTATTAGAGACTAGGGTGAGATAGAGTGTCGTTTCAACTAGTTACTTGTTGCCAGTTAACTTACCTAGTTGCTGTTAGTTTAGCTTAGTTTTTTACTTCCATGTTTAGCATTTTTACCCGAATTAGCATGTTCATACAGTCATCTAGCATAGCTTGCATTTGTTATTGCACTCACACTTAGCTTTGCATGCCCACGCTGCATGGCACGGAGTACCATTACCAGAATCCCATTCCTGCCCTCACCATGGACCCCACTATGACACAGTGCCTAGATGACATCATAGTTGAGTTGGGTCAAATTCAACATCAGCTTGGGGGTATGGATGGGTCTATGAGGTCGACCACTGAGAGGGTTAACACTTTAAAGGGGACTGTGCGTGGGATAGCAGAGCGTGTAGCCGCCATTGAGTTTGATCAGATACGTCCTGGGTATGAGAGTGTCAGTGATTCTCCTAGGGTCCGAGATGGTCATAGAGGCCACCGAGCAGAGTCGAGGCGTGACCACGATCGCGTCCCCTTTGAGAGACCTTGTCGTGACCGTCATGAGCTAGATGATCAGTTGATGCGGACTGTGAAAATAGATGCTTCTACTTTTGATGGTTCCTTGAGTGGGAGGTTGGTATGGACCACTACTTTAAGTGGTATGATTTCTCTGAGGGGCGGAAGATTTGACTCGCCAAGATCAAATTGGTGGGCCTGGCCAAGACTTATTGTCTGAATGTTGAGCGCCTCCTCACTGTGCGAATACAGGAGCCGATTGAGGCATGGGATGAGATGAAGGCAAAGCTGTGTGAGAAATATCTTCCCACTTCTTATCACCAGCGCTTTCTTGATCAGTGGCAGAGATTGTCTCAGGGTGCCCGACCTGTCTCTGAGTACATCACTCGATTCGACAATTATCTTTTGAGATGTGACACTCATGAGGACAACGCTGTGACTTTGTCTCGATTTAGAGCCGGGTTGCATGAGGACATCCAGCGTGAGCTATTTCTGAGAGAGGTGATCACACTAGAGCATGCCTACCAGATTGCCCTTGATGTAGAGAGATTCCAGAGACCCCAACCTCTTCGAGTTCAGTTCCCCCGCCTACCTGTTCCCTGTCCCACCTGCGCGACTTGCCCCGACGGCGGATGTCCCGCGTGTTGCGCGACTTGCCCCGACGGCGGATGTCCCACGTGTTGGTTCGGCTCAGTTGATTCCCCTTATCAGCCCGGAACCCCCATCCCTTGCCCCTACTGTGGCTACACCTGCGAGGCGAGATGATAAAGGGAAAGGAGTGGCTATAGGTGAGTCTTCCAAGGGTGCTAGTGCGCGCACCCAGTGCTACCGATGCCATGGGTACGGCCATTATGCTGGGCAGAGCCCCACTAGGACCCTCCATGTTGTAGGGGTTGACCAGGAGGACACCCCCGAGGGTGTGATTGTGAGTAATGAGCAGGGGGAGGTTGAGACAAAGGTTTATGAGGCTGATCCGACATTAGCTGATGAGTTTCAGGAGAGTGGGGATGTGTTAGGTTATGTCCACTTGGATTTTGGTGAGGTTAAGTAGATCATTGACCACCCTGACTGTGCTAGGCTTGGAGTAGTTAGGTGCCCTTTGACACAGCCAGTGGAGAGTGACGACTGGCGTCGTACCTCGATCTTTCATACTTTCCTTAAGCTTGGGGGGAAGATATGCAAGGTCATCATAGACAGTGGGAGCTGCATTAATCCAGTCTCCACAGACACTGTCACCCGCCTTGGGGTGACGCCTGTCAATCACCCGAGCCCCTACCGAGTTTCATGGGTAGATACCTCCTCCCTTTCGGTTTAGTTGAGATGCCTAGTTCCTATTCAGATCCACTCCTATCAGGATCAAGTCTAGTGCGATGTCCTTCCTATGAAGGTTGGTAGCATCATTCTAGGCAGGCCTTGGTTGTACGACCAAGATGTCACACTTCATGGTCGTACGAACCCATGCTCCTTCACACACCATGGGAAGAAGATTGTGCTTCATCCTTCACCTCCCAAAATTGCGAGCAAGAAGGAACCTACCTCTTCCTCGTTTGAATCACCCCTGACAATGGCCCTCCATCTGATCAGTGTACGAGAATTTGAGAGGGAGGTAGCTGGTGGGTGTCACATTTGAGCTGTTGTCGTGAGAGAAGCCAGATATGGCTTACCTCTAGAGCAGCCGGTGGAGGTATTAACCCTTCTCTTAGAGTTCCAGAATATTTTCTCGGAGGATCTCTCGGATTGCTTACCACTATGCGTGATGTTCAACATGTTTTCGTCCTTGTCCCGGGATCTACATTGCCGAACCTGCCGCAATACTGTCTGAATCCCGCTGAGCATGCTGAGCTACAGCGGTAGGTTGAGGAGCATCTACGGAATGAATTTGTGAGGGAGAGCTTGAGTCCATGTGTAGTGCCCGCTCTTTTAGCTCCAAAGAAAGATGGAACTTGACAGATGTGCATTGATAGTTGAGCCATCAACAAAATCATCGTCAAGTATTGATTCGCTATCCCATGTTTGGATGATTTGCTCAACATGATGGCCGGGGCCACTGTATTTTCGAAGATCGATCTGAAGAGTGGCTACCACCAAGTGCGGATTCGGTCAGGTGATGAATGGAAAACATCATTTAAGACCAAAGATGGCCTCTATGAGTGGTTGGTCGTTCCTTTTGGGTTGCCTAATGCCCCCAGCACCTTCATGAGGTTGATGACTCAGGTGCTATGGCTCTTCATTGGGTCGTTCGTGGTGGTCTATTTTGATGACATTGTTGTCTATAGTCGATCTCGGTAGGACCACTTAGACCATCTTCTTCATGTTTGCCTCACCTTGAGGAGAGAGAGCTTATACGCCAACCACAAGAAGTGCGCTTTCATGAGTGACCACATTCTCTTCTTGGGTTTCATAGTCTCTAGTGAGGGTGTTTCAGCTGATCTTGACAAGGTCAAGGTGATAGTAGATTGGCCCGAGCCGGTGAGTATCCATGATGTCCGAAGCTTCTATGGCCTGGCAACCTTCTATTGTCGATTCATTCGGGGCTTTAGCACACCATCATGGCTCCGATTACGAATTGTATTCGGAAAGGAGCCTGAGTGGGCAAAAGCCGCTGCCATGACTTTTCAGCTGATTAAAGAGAGAATGACTAAGGCACCCGTTCTGTGCCTCCCAGATTTCTCAAAGGTGTTTGAGGTGGCACGTGACGCGTCGGGTGTTGGCATTGGTGTCTTGAGTCAAGAAGGGCATCCCGTGGGTTATTTCAGTGAGAAGTTGAGTGATGCGAAGCTGAAATATTCCACATAAGATAAGGAATTCTATGCGGTGGTCCAGGCACTGAGGTATTGGAGACATTATCTGCTGCCGCAAGAATTTGTCCGCTACTCTGACCATGAAGCCCTGCGCTTTCTTAACTCTCAGAAGAAATTGAATGCAAGGCATGGTCAGTGGGTTGAATACCTGTAGGCCTACACATTTGTTCTGAAACATCGAAAAGGGGTTGAGAATTGTGCGGCTGATGCACTTAGCCAGAGAGTCTTATTACTCTCTGCTGTCAGTGTTAAGGTCACAGGGTTTAAGAAGCTAAAGGAGGATTACGAGGGTTACCCTGACTTTGGTGATATCTATGTTGCACTTCAGGCAGGACCCACTTGAGATTTGAGCGATTACATTCTTCAAGAGAGATACCTTTTTAGAGATCAACGCCTTTGCATTCCCCGTACATCATTGAGAGATTTCCTCATCTGGGAACTGTATGCTAGAGGTCTGGCAGGACACTTCGGTCAAAACAAAACCATTCTTGCCGTGGAGAGCCAGTTTTATTGGCCAAGCTGAGTTTGCATATAACAGTTCTGTCAATAGGTCCATTGGCATGAGTCCATTTGAGGTAATCTAGGGCTACACACTTAGGAAGTCAGTAGATCTCATCCCCTTGCCAGTCCATCATAGAGTCTCAGAGTCTATTGAGTCCTTCGCACATCATGTCAGGAGTCTTCGTGAGGACATTAGCAACCGCATCAACATCAACAATGAGACATATAAACGTCTAGTAGTTGCTCACCGGCGACACCAGGAGTTCCAGGAGGGCGATTATGTGATGATTCGCCTGAAATCTGAGCGACTTCCTTCAATAGTAGCCAAGAAATTGCAAGCACGCGGTGCCGGCCCCTTCAAAGTTTTGAAACGGATTGGATCGGATGCGTATGTTGTGGACATCCCACTAGAGTTGGAGATCAGTTCTACCTTCAATATATCAGATTTGATAGCGTATCGGGAGCCACCAGCAATACCCAACGATCCGTTCGAGCCTTCCCCTTTCATTGAGAGCGAGCCCACACTCGAGTGTCCATCGGCCACATTTCTAGTGCGGCGAGAACAGATTGATAGCATCTTGGACGAGCAAGTCATTTCCATGAGAGATCGAGTACTTCAGCGCTACCTTACTCGTTGGAGAGGTCGGCCGCCGTCATAGGATTCATGGATTATTAGAGAGGAGTTACAGAGTATTGATCCGGACATATTGGAGCAGTACTAGAATCGCACAGATCCTCACTCGATGGGGTCGAGCTCTCAACACCCCAAGAGAGCTGGTGGGGATGCAGTGATCACCTACTGGCACTGGCGACGACAGTCCACCCCGATAGCTCTGGTATCCTTGTGGTTGGGCGGTTTCGAGTTGAGATGACACATCAATGTCCTTGGACTTTTCCCATTTATTCTGTATTTTTCTTTTTTAGAGAGTTATTTGATATTTTTCAGCATTTTGTAGCCCACTCTGGGCATTTTGTTATATTTTGTGTTATCTTTACTATGTTTTCATGGTGCTAGGTATCCCTGTTACTTTTGACATAGACAAGGTTTTATTGCAATTTTTCTTTCCTCCTTTAAAAAGGAGGACCCTATTGTACTCAATGAGGGGATGGAAAAAATAGAATGATGGAGAATGTTCTTTCTTGATGTCCTGGTGGTCTCGTGAGGAGTGCCCTGAGAGAGGGAGAGTGTGAGACCCAAGAAATCAGCGCCACCAGTGGTTTTCTTTCTCCCCACGTCTCCTCCTTCTGTGTCTTCCTCCACGAAGAGAAGGTAGCTACAATCCTCTCTTTTCCATTCTCCCACCGTGCTTCGCCTTCTTCCCCTCATCGCTGATAGTGGCAACACTGTGGCTACGGAAGCCACGTTCGGAGGTCCTCGCCCAACTGCCGCCCTTCCTTCTTCCTCCGTCGGGCCGCACCGCCCCTCCATCAAAATCCACCTCCACTGTTGCTATCGCTCTCCCACTCTCTAGCCGTTCTCGTCGTTTCTCTCTAACTCACCGTCTCTCTCCCTGTTTACACGCGGAATTATATATTTTTGAAACATCCGATTTCGCTGGATGGATATGCGTATATTTGGCATATATATATGAATTCCGCGCCTTTTTTTTAATTTATCAGACGATTTAGGATTCGGGTACAAGACTTATCCCCACCGACCAAAGTCGGTGTTAATTTACATCGGACGAGTCCGAATACCCTTGATTAAACTGCTAAAGATCTTTTGCTACCCTTGACGAAAAGAAAGGCCCTTTTAGTTTCCTTCGGAGCGGGATTTTTTGATTATGACCTTTTTGTTATTCTCTCATGTGGCCTCGCCTTTTCATGTTCGAAAGGGAATATGTCGCTTCGAATTTCATGTAACTTTTTATGATCCCGATGAATTATATTCCGCGACTTTCAATTTGTTTTTACGAACATAAGCGTGATTATATTTAAAGAGCTTTGGAGGATACCATTTGCAAGGCTTTGTATGTTTATTTTTTATTATTATAGCCCAAAAGAGATTTCTCCATGACAAGAATAATTGTTGGAGATCCTTTTCCCATTTGATTCCGTATATACATGCACAATTTTAAGAACTTTCGGGTCAATGGTGTAATTTTACGCCAAGAGGGACCTTTGTATAATTTTGACAAGGGCCATGACAACCATAGTTTTCATGCTCACTTAATTATTTTATTGTCATAGTATAACATCATGAAGCCCCCTTTATATATGAAGGGGTATTTATGCCAAATGTACATGATTTATATATGAAGGGGTATTTATGTCAAATACAAA
The DNA here is from genome assembly GCA_022559845.1 of Amorphophallus konjac. Taxonomy (NCBI): domain Eukaryota; kingdom Viridiplantae; phylum Streptophyta; class Magnoliopsida; order Alismatales; family Araceae; genus Amorphophallus; species Amorphophallus konjac. Next base: position 148,813 of record JAHNEJ010003253.1, on the reverse strand, counting down.
ATCCATGGTATCATAGTAAGAAGGAAAGGGGCGCACCCTTCCTCTTGCTTTTCTCTTTTGACTTGGGCCTTAGAAAAGCTCTCCAAGTCTTTGTCTTACTCTCTTCTCTCTTTTTCTCTCCCGGTCTTCTCTTCTTGTTGTTGTGTTCTCTTCCTTTGCTCCTTGGAGTAGCCTCCTTTTTATAGTAGATTCCACAAGTGGCGGAGGGGGTGGTAAAAAATCTCTTGGAGTTCCTCCGGTGGAATACCAAAGGCCAAGGTAACTTCTCCTCTTCCCTTGCTTCAGTTTTTTTTTTTACACTCTTCTTCTCCCCCTTTTCTTTTGATTGGACGGAGAGGGGAGAACCCCCTCCGGTGGGTTGCAGCCGCGGGAACCCCCCCTCCGGTGGGTAGCAACAGGGAAAACCCCCCCCCCCTCCGGTACAAGACCGGAGGGGGTTCCCTCCGGGTCCGCAGCCGCGGGAAAACAACCCCCCCCTCCGGTACAAGACCGGAGGGGGTTCCCTCCGGGTCCGGCCGCAGCGGAGCCCCCCTCCGGGGCTGGCAGGCGCGGGCACACACCCCCCCCCTCCGGTACAAGACCGGAGGGGGTTCCCTCCGGGTCCGGCCGCACCCCCCCCTCCGGTACAAGACCGGAGGGGGTTCCCTCCGGGTCCGGCCGCAGCGGAGCCCCCCCCCTCCGGGGCTGGCAGGCGCGGGCACACACCCCCCCCTCCGGTACAAGACCGGAGGGGGTTCCCTCCGGGTCCGGCCGCAGCGGGGCCCCCCCCTCCGGGGCTGGCAGGTGCGGGAACACCCCCCCCCCCCTCCGGTACAAGACCGGAGGGGGTTCCCTCCGGGTCCGGCCGCAGCGGAGCCCCTCCGGGGCTGGCAGGCGCGGGAATACCCCCCCCTCCGGTACAAGACCGGAGGGGGTCTTCCTCCGGTTCCGGCAGCCGCGGCCCCCTCTCTTTCCAGCCTTCTTCCGCGTGCGGTCAAAAGAGAGAAAGGGGTGGAGGGGGTTTGGTCCCCACCATGGCTATAAAAGGATCCCCGGGGATTAAAAAAATTTACTTTTCACCTCAGTACGGCCGAGTGGTGGACTGTACTTTCTTCTTGGTCCCGGTGCATCCAGGTTGACCATCCGGACATCCGGAAAAATAATTGTCTTTTTGCGGAATGATTCCCACACAAATTTATAGGCCGGAAAATATTTTTATCAAGACCTTTCAACGCACGTATATGCGCGTAAACAATAGAAATCCCCAATATATATATCTTGCCGGGTTGTCGGAAGGATTGACGGCGAAGGGGACTCTTGTCATTTTAAGGCCGTTTAACGACAACCCGCTGTATTTTCCTTATTTCAAGAACTCTTTTCAAAAGAACTTAAATAATATTTTTGGGTTTCAACAAATGCCCCCCACGGGTGGTCCGTCGAGGCCGGAGGCAGAGGCGGGCGACCCGTGCCGTCTCCTCTTTCTTCTTTTCTTCTTTGTTTCCCTCTCTTTTTGTTTTCTTTTCTCTTCTCTCTTTTTTTTTCGTTCATACTTCCATTTGATATTGCCTATAGCAAACTGACATTATGATATTATTTTTTTTCTCTCTCTTCTTTTTTTCTGCACTTCCATTTGATATTTCCATATCAAACTAACATCGTGCTATCTTCTTCTTCTTTTCTTTTTGGTTCTTTTCTTTTGCAGGCTATTCAACATGCCTCGATCTAGGAGAGGCCAAGTTCGCGGGTCTCGGAGTCAGGATGGGCGTGCTGCCCCTATTGCTTCCTCGAGATTGATGTCGCCTTTGGGGTTGCCACGGGTTACAGCAGATACCCTTTTTTCACTTGACAGGGGGCTGAGCATCGTTGCTCCGAGCCCTTTACCCGAGGGAGATCCAGGCGATGGCATGGTTGATTTATCTTTGATTTCCAGACATGGCGGCTGTGTCCGTTACAGATATGAGCGTCCCAAGGGTTACCCGAGGCACTACCCTTTGGATGAGTTTTTATTTCCCTTTATCCAAAACTTCATTCCTGAGGGGATGGATGATGGCGATAGTTCCTTGACTGCAGAGCGCGTTCAGCTCGAAAGAGCCATTCTTGTGGGTCGTGATAGCTTGCTTGGCTGTTGTGGAGCTTCTTTTCCCAGTTTCCCGATGGGCCTTGTTTGCCGGGTTCAGTTTCCTGCCGTTACTCAGCTAGGCTTTTTTAGTTCCGAGACTGGATGTCCAGTTCAGGACCGGACCTTCTCAGCTGCTGCTTGGGATTTGGGTGGAAAACACCGGGCAATATCAGATTCTTGTTCAGGTCTCTTCTTGTCTCCATCCGGCACCCGATTTGCCTCAGAGGGGTATGATAAACTTTGTCTTCTGGACAAAATCATGTGTGGTTCTGTGCCCAGTTGGTATGGTAAATGGGCAGTTATTCCTTCCCACAAATTTCATTTGGGGGCCACAGAATGGCTCATGGGCGTCCTTCATCATTACAGTCGGCTACTGGAGCTTGTAGGCATTCGTCATGCTGTGACTGCCGCTTTATACCGCTATCCTTGCTACAGTGGGCTTCTACAGGCATTGGCGGAGAGATTCAACCGTCGATTTAACACGTTTGCTACAGCAGAGGGTGAAACCGCCCTGGATTTATGGAGCTTTTACAGAATTTCGGGGCTTCCCATTTCGGGACGACCTTATGAGGAGGTGTGCCTTGATGATCTCCACAGGAACTACTCCACAGGTTCAGGTGAATATGGCCTTCCTTTGAGCTTCAGGTACTTGATGAAAGTTTGGCGGGATCTAGCCCGTTTTGGTAAGAAGAAGGCACCTTTAGCTTCTGCCGGCGCCGTGCGGGTTAGTTTGAATGCTTGGGTTCAATTTTTTTATAATGGACCATTCTGTTTTCATGAGCGATTTGCCGAGGATGACAGGTCTCTAAGTGAATACCATGAGTTGATTCTGCCTTCACAGGAAAATAGACGCTATTTACTTGCACCTGAAAACGAGGGGTGGAATCCCCGACAGCTGCCGGATCGAACTTATCTTGCTGCCTATCTTGTTTACTGGTTGGCTACTTTTGTTATGCCATATGGCGAGGAGGGCCTGATACGGCCTGAAATTATTTACCCGGCATGTCTGCTTGCAGATGGTCATAAATTGGCCATTGCCCCTGCTGCTTTAGCCAATATTTACCATGGATTGGGGAACTTGACAGCACATAGCTCTCCCAGGGACAGAAGCGTTTACATGGCCACACATTATTTGAGTGCATGGGCCGGACTTTTGCTACCCTCATTATGTCAGAGTGTGCCAATTGAAAACCTCGTGGCGCCATTGATATTTCTTTTCCGAAACCGGCCGGATCAACATCAGCATGAGCATTTATTAGCAGCACGGAGGATGCTTTCCTTTGTGCCTATGCAGGGGAATGAGGGTCTTCCGTTTGCCTGTGGCTCTTATGACTTCCGACCATTTGCTGTTGAAGGTCAGGACAAGGTATCTTACGGCCTTTCTTATCATCAGTCTACGAGCTCGACTTTTTATGAAAACTGGATGTATTGTATTAGGCCAAGCATACTTGTGTTCAGGAAGGGCAGCACTACTATTCTAGAGCCATACTTCCCTTACCGTTTTTCACGGAATTTTGGCTATGACCAGTCAGTGCCTCCAAATGCAGATTTTGGCATAGATTGCAGGCTCTGCAGGGGCCATGACACCCACCTTGTTGCTGGGAGTTGGTGGGATTATTTTTTTCGAGATGGTGCTGCTGAGCAGTGTCCTCTCCCAGAGGCAAGGCGAGTTGGTCGGGTTGACATCTATTATGCGCGCTGGTGGTTTAAGTACAGCAATGTTTTCCGACAACTCCCACAAAAGATAAGGGAAGCTGAAGAGGCTCGACTGGGCAGTACCGACCTACCGCCATTGTTTGTGGAAAATTCAGTGCTTCATACCCAATTTTTAAAAATTGCAAAGGCGGTGAAAGATTTTCGTCTGCAGTGGGAGGCTAAGAATGGGGCCATTACCATAGACCGTCGGCCATATGCGGGTGCAATTAAACCCTTGAAGCGCCCGCCAGTTACTACTTCGGGGCAAGGTGAGGCCTCGGCGGATCAGCGAGTGTATTTTTGGTGGACACACTTCTTGTCGGATTGTGGTTATCCTCAGGCTGCACCAATGGATACTCCTCTTCATCCTGAAGGCTTTACCAATGACTTGTGGCCGAAGTGGGAGCGACACCTGATCGGGTCCATCATTCGGATCGGGCCCTTTGAGTACGCCACCCTTGTTGAAAATGGCATCACGCTCGGTGATCTTTGGGAAGGCGTCTCCAAGGCTGGGAAGGTGGTGGGTTTACGTCCTGAGCAGGTGGTGCTGCAGCCTTCCTTTTCTCCAGCCCCGAAAGGTGTGTGGTTCAATCATTTTCACTTTTTACTTATCTGTGCGCTGGTATTTACCTCCCTCTTACGTGCTTCTTCCCCTTTTTTTGTTTCACAGAGAGCTATATAGCTGCCAGAGATATGCCACATAAAGGGAAGAAATCTTTAAATCCCCAGAAGCGGGCCCGTCCTAGTGAAGATGAGGGCGGCCCCATTCGTGTTCGCCGTGCCCGCTCTAAAGGAGGAGCTTCAGAGGAGAGGCCGGGTAACATCCCTTCTTTGTTTCTCGTTCTCTCCTTAGAGATGTGTCACTTATATCTATGTCTTTCCCCTCTTCTTTTTTTTTTTTTATTCCAGGCCCCTCAGGTGCCAGGGAGGAGAGTGGTGTTCCGGCTACAAATATTCTTCTTTCGCCAGCGCTAGAGGATACCGGGGAAGATGGAGAGCTCCAGGATGATGATTACAACCCCGTATCGGGCGCCTCACCCCCTTTCTCCCACGGAGGGCTCGACGACCGCATACCCATAGGTAGGGTGCTTCTCCCCACTATGATGAGTAATAAAGCCATAATCTTATTCCCTTGCTAAAGATGTTCTCCCCTTCTTCTCTTTTTTTTTTTAGAGGAAAATTTTGAGGGAGGATGCGCCAATATTCCTCCCGTACTGGAGCCAGGATCAAGCACAGGTCCAGCCTTTTTTAGTAAAATCTTCTTAATTTCCATATCTGATCCCTTTATTACAGGGAGAACTTTCACTTAGCAGTGATCATTTCAGGTTTCTCAGCTGAGAATTCAGTGATCTCTATGCAAGAATTTACTGCCCTCTTGGATTCCAGCCTGAATGCAGATCTGCCAGAGTTTTCTATAAGCCTGACCACTGATCGGGGCCTGGTGACCCAATATTCTCAAGAGCTGTTAGCCGAAATACGCAGGGAAAAGACTCCAATCCCTGAGGCCGGAGAATTGGATGTGACTATCCATGCTGTTGGTATGTACTTCTAGTTTTAGCCCACCGAGTCATTTTGCCCTGCTAAGATGATTGCATGAATCTCATCACTTTCTTGCTTTATGTAGTTAATGATCCCTTGTCCTCAAGCTGTCTGGATACTTTGGAGAAAAATAAAGAACATTCCTCTCCCTCGGGTCCAATTGAAGGCGCCTTCCAGACCGGTGTCGGGGCTGATGAAAATCAAAGCCTCGAGATGAGAGGTGGTGGCCCTTTGGAAGAGACCCCAGTCCTATCCCCCGAGGGGAGGGGTTTTGAAAGAAGCATGACCGCCTCTCCTTCAGCTTCAGGATCTACTATGCCGCTTTCTGATGGGGAGGAGGACGTTGGGTTACAAGGTCATCATGCTCTTTACATTTTTCTGCTTGTTCTTTTAGTGGTTTCTATTGGACTGGGCTGACTTTCATAATTTCTTCTTTCTTTTTTCTCTCTCTTCTTTTTTTAGAGAAACTTGTCGATGTACATGTGTCTCGCGGTGCCCCAGTGGTGGAGGAGTCTGCCTCTTATCCGCCTGATGCGGGTAAGAATGATGAACTAGTTCAGAATCAAAGAGGCCCACCCTCTTTTGCATGCGCCCTTTTCACATTGATGCATGTTAAGGCATTTACATATATTTGCCTGATCATAACTTTGTGTTTGCTTCAGATATCGATAGGCTTGAAACAAGGGATCCGCAGACCAATTCAACCCTTGATGGAGGCGTTATAGGAAGGGACGAGGTTGCTCACATCCCGGCAGACCAAACGACAGAGGTTTTCCTTTCACGAGGTGAGGCTAAGATACTTTTGACTTCTAGAAAAGGATTTACCAACACCTCTGTTGTGAATAAAATTGTGACTCATGTGCCACCTCCCCTTTTTTTGGTTGCAGCCCCAGAGGGAGACGCTCCTCCTCTCCCCGGGAGCAATGGAGGAGACTTGCTGTTGGGACTTGACTTTCCACCTCATGAGATTGATTGGCCTGATGGTCCTCAGCCTAAAGCTTTTGTGGGGGCCGAAATGATGGTGGTGACACTGATGAGTGGAGCACGAGCCTTATTTCAAGGGGGGAGCCTTCCTCCCATAGAGACTGTGCGGGACACTCTTCGGACCGGCACACGGGGCTATCATACATTGGGATTGCCCAGAGAGCCCTGGATGGCGGCAGTGGATGATGTTTGGGCAGAATTTCAGCGCCTGCACACAGCCTCGTTGTGGGAGACTTATAGGCTTAAAATACAAGAGTTAGAAGCTGAAGCTTGCACTATGTCCGGCGAGATGGAAAGGTTGCATTCCCAAGCTGAACATATCCGGGAGCGTCGAACTACTCTTGTGGCAGCGGTTGCTGAGGACAAAAGTCAGGCTTCCTCTCTTCGGGAGACAGTGAGCAGCATTTTACAACGGATTGAAGAGCTAGAGGCGGCAGCAGAATCGAATTCTGAAATGGCTCGAGAGCTGCAGGCTGAGGAGGACTCCCTTGTGTCTGAATGCCAAGCTATGCAGGAAGCAATTGCGGCGAAGCAGAACGCCATTGGGGATTTACTGAAAAGACGACCCCCTAGTGTTTGAGATTACCTTTCCCATTGCATTTCTTCTGACTCTTTTTTCTTTTTTAGATCTTTTGCCTATGTAGTTGCTCCGAGGGTTTGTCTCGGACTTCAATTTTGCAAATGAATAAAAACATGACTTCAGGCTCAAAAAGACTTCAATGAGGCATTATCATCATACCCCCTTTTTTCTTTCTCTTCTCTTTCTTTTCTCTTTTTCTTTTTTTCTTTTTTTTTTTACTAGTCATAGCGCCCTTTCGGGTTTTCACCATGACCAGCCCCCTTTAACTTTTTCCAGCGCGCCCTTGCGGGTTTTCACACTGAGGGGTTACCCATTTTTGCCCGAGACGCCCTTTCGGGTTTTCATCTCAGCCGGGTTTTGACCTTTTTGCCCTTGAGCAGCCAAAGATCCGACTACTCAAGTCCGTCAGGGCACCTCTATTTTAAGCCCCCCCTTTTTTTTTTCTCTTTTTTTTTTTTTTTTAAATAAGGAAATTGAAAGTCTGAAGAGCTCAGACTTTAAAGGTGGCCACGGAAATTTGAAAGCCAATTGGGGTTTTAGCATTTAAAGGAATGGCCAAGAGATTGGTCGGTCAAAGCTTGGATTTTGGGATTCGAGGAGGCTGAACAATGAAATTGTAAAGCCGAACTTGGAGTTTGGGATTTGGGGCGGCCAACCAATGGAATTGGAAAGCCAAACTTGGGATTTGGAATTTTGGGTGGCTGACCAATGATATTGGAAAGCCAAATTTGGAATTTGGGATTTAGGGTGGCTGACCAATGAAATTGGAAAGCCGAATTTGCAATTTGGAATTTTGAGTGGCTGACCAATGATATTGGAAAGCCGAATTTGGAATTTGGAATTTTGAGTGGCTGACCAATGATATTGGAAAGCCGAATTTGGAATTTGGAATTTTGAGTGGCTGACCAATGATATTGGAAAGCCGAATTTAGAATTTGGAATTTTGAGTGGCTGACCAATGATATTGGAAAGCCGAATTTAGAATTTGGAATTTTGGGTGGCTGACCAATGAAATTGGAAAGCCGAATTTGCATGGTGGGACGTGAACAAGAATTGTTCAAAACACCTGTGACCTTTTGAATTTTTTCCTGGAGGAAGCTTCCTCATCCTTTCTTACTCTCCTGCGGAGGTGGGCAAATCTTGTACAATTTGTTGCCGAAATTCATGTTCGGGAGCGTAGTATAATTTCAAGTGTTTTCCATTTAATGGTGGAAAGGGGCTCTCCCCTTTATGGTCGACGACCTTATAAGCGCCTCCCTCATAGACTTTGGAAACGATATATGGCCCTCGCCAATTTGGTTGTAATTTGCCGCTGGATCTTCCAGCCATGACCTCCCTTTCTTTGATCATAACAAGGTCCCCCTTCTTGAACGCCCTCTGCTTCACAAGCTTATCATAAGCCCGGGCCATTCGAGCCTGGTAGGCCTGCAAGTGTTTGTAAGCCCCTAATCTCTTGCCTTCTAAGTCAGAGAGTTCTTCAAGTCTTCTTTGTATTTCATCTTGTTCTTGGGTTTGGAGCCCATTATGTAGGGCTATCCGATAGGACGACATCTCAACTTCAACCGGCACAACGGCTTCTGCCCCGTATACGAGAGAGAATGGAGAACAACCGGTGGGGGTTTTATAAACTGTTCGGTATGCCCAGAGGGCTTCATGTATCTTCTCGCCCCAGTCTCTCCTGCGGCTGCCAACAATTTTAGCTAACAATTTGCACAGGGTCTTGTTAAAGGCTTCGGCCAAACCATTTGCTTGAGGGTTGTAGACTGTGGAGGCTCTCCAATCAATGTGGAATTTTGCCGCCAATTGGTAAATGGTTTTGTTTTTGAATGGCGTACCATTGTCTGACATGACCCGACAGGGAGTGCCGAATCGGTATATAATATGGTGCTTGACGAATTGAGCGACAGCTTCCCCTGTAACTTCTCGCAAGGGTACGGCCTCAGCCCACCGAGAAAAGTAGTCTGTCGCTGCCAGAATGTACTTGTGACCTTTTGTGGATGGTGGGAAGGGTCCCACAATGTCCATTCCCCATTCAGCAAAGGGCCAAGTAGGGGCTGTGGGATGTAGCATGTTAGGAGGCCTTCTAGGTACAGGACCAAAGGCCTGGCATTGGTGACATGTACGGGCGTAGCGACTACAATCCGCGTACATTGTGGGCCAGTAAAAGCCTTTCAATTTTATATTGATCTTCATCTTATCTCCAGCTTGATGGGCGCCGCAGAGCCCTGAATGGACCTCACGCATTATCATTTTGGCCTCTTTGGACGAAAGGCAGCGGAGGAGGACAGACTTGTCTTTTTCATGGACAAGCCTATAAAGTTGGTCGCCTATCAATTGATAGGATGCCGCTCTTCGCAACAGTTGAACCCTCTGAGCCCGATTTGCTGGGAGGCGACCACGCTTTATGTCGACAATCGGTTGACGCCAGTCCAGTTCTTCTTCTTGAACAGGGTCATTGTCCTCAATCACATGTATCTCCGGGGTGGAGGAATTAATGTCTTGATCGAGGACACTTGGCATCAGTTTTCGATGTCTGACAGTTATGTCCATTTCGCCTTCAGGTGGGAGTTTTATGGCTGACGCTAATTTTGCCAGGGCGTCGGCCTGTGAATTTCTCCCTCTGGGAATATGTTGTATCTCAAACAAGTAGAATTTTTCTTTCAACCTCATTACCATATCATGGTAAGGTAGTAGCTCTCTCTTCCGGACTTCATAGTCACCCAATACTTGTCGTATGACGAGCTGTGAGTCGCCATAGGCTTTAATGCATTTGACTTCCATTTCTAAAGCAAGCTGAAGCCCTATGATTAGCGCCTCATATTCTGCTTCATTATTTGTCAAAGGTTTCATGAGGGCACATGAATTAGGAAGAATCCCTCCTTGAGGAGTGACTAAGACAATGCCAGCTCCTGAAGCGAGGGTAGTTACCCCGTCAGTCTTCTTAATTGTCCGGGAGGCACCATCAAAGTAGAGTTCCCAGTACGGCATGTCGATGACCAGAGATTGCTCCATTTTTTGCATTGAATTGCCCTCGGTCTGTTCTTCTACTCCCGATTGGGATGGAAGTGTCTCTTCATCGGGCAGTTCAGTGTTAAGTGGAGAATCAGCCGGAACAGGATGTGCCGCCAAGAACTCTGCCATTCCTTGTCCTTTGATTGCTTTCTGGGGAACAAAAGTTATGTCGAACTCCATAAGGAGTAATGCCCATTTTCCCAGTCGTCCTGACAGCACCGGCTGCTTAAGAAGGAACTTGAGCGGGTCCTGCTTTGAAATTAATTCCACTTGATGGGACAAGAGGTAATGCCTCGACTTTTTAACGGCAAACACCAGTGCCAGACAAACTTTCTCCATTGGAGAATAACGATGTTCGGGGCCGACCAGTTTTCTGCTCAAGTAATACAATGGTTGTTCTTTGCCTTCTTCATTTAATTGTGCGAGCAATGCTCCCAATGAGGCATCCATGGCAGCAATATAAAGGATGAGAGGCCTTCCCTTGACCGGTGCTCCGAGCACTGGGGGAGTAAGGAGGTATTCTTTGATCTTTTCCAATGCTTGCCGACATTCCTGATCCCATATAAACGGGGCACCCTTTTTCATCAATTTGCCAAATGGCGCACACCTCCCAGAGAGATTGGATATAAAACGCCTGATATAGGCTAACCTTCCCTGAAGTGACCGGAGTTCTTTAATATTCTTAGGTGGGGGCAGTTCCCGAATAGCTTTGATTTTATCAGGATCGATTTCTATCCCCCGGTACCTGACAACAAAGCCGAGGAACTTGCCACTTGAAACCCCGAATGCACATTTCATGGGATTCATCTTGAGTTTATACTGGCGGAGCCTGTCGAAAACTCGGCGCAAATCATCTAAGTGACCTTCGCGCTTACTGGTTTTTACAACGAGGTCGTCAACATAGCACTCGACCAGGTCGTGTAGCATTTCATCAAAAATCTTCGTCATAGCCCTTTGATAGGTGGCCCCTGCATTCTTCAGCCCGAAGGGCATTCTTTTGTAGTTGAAAATTCCTTTTGGGGATCGGAATGCCGTATGACCTTTATCTTTAACCGCCATACGTATTTGATTGTAGCCCGAGGACCCGTCCATAAAGGACAGAACTTCATATCCTGTAGTCATGTCAACCATAGTTTCTGTAATTGGAACTGGAAAATCGTCCTTTGGGCAGGCTTTATTCAAGTCTCTGAAGTCAATACAAACTCGGACTTGACCATTTTTCTTTTTGACTGGGACTATATTGGCGAGCCATACTGGATAAAGGCATGGTTCTATGAAATCTACTTCCAGAAGCTTGTCAACTTCAGTATTTACTTTAAGTTCCAGCTCGTGACGCATGCGTCTCTGAGCTTGCTTGACAGGCTTAACCGTAGGGAGTATCGCCAATTCATGTTCAGCCACCGAGGGCTCCAGCCCGGGCATCTCTTTGTAAGTCCAGGCAAAACAATCTTTATACTCCAATAGGAGTTGTTTGTAAGCTTGTCTTTCCTGCTCAATAAGGAGAGCACTAACAAAAATGGGTCGAGGTTCATTTGCGTCCCCGAGATTGAGCTCAATCAATTCATCAATTGTTGCTTGTCCGCCATCTTCGAGTTCTTGCGGTGCTGGCTGCAGATTGATGAAATCCTCGTCGTCGTCAACATTGACTATGTGGAGGTCACAGTAGTCTAAGTTGTTGATGACGGCCGACTGAAGCTGTTCATTCTGGTCTTCGAGGGCTATTTCTTTTGGTTGCCCTTTTGTAGAATCACTAGGCCCCTCACCAGAGTCTGAGCTACCGGGAGAGGGTGATAACCCTATAGTGTTAACGGAATAGTGAATCTTGAGGCTGGGCTCCCCACACGGAGGCTTGCTCCCTACTTCACTTGCAATAAATTTGGGCAGTGTAGATGCAGCTTCAATGAGGACATTTTTGTTGGAAGGCCTAGACTGATCCCATGAATGTGGCTGTGGGGGATAGACCTGATGCTGTTTTATCTGGATAACTCCCCGTTGTATTAAATCCTCAAGTTGATCCTTGAGGACATAACAGTCTTCTGTATCATGTCCTGCCATTCGATGGAATCGACAGAAGCTGGAGCTCTTGGCTTCACTGACTCTAGATGACCTGCGAACTGGAGGGAGCTGGATAAGATCCCGAGCCCGGCAAGAATTAAACAACGATTCAGTATGAGTCTTGAGAAATGAGTATGGAGTTTCCATTCGCTGTGCCAAACTCATCACTGGCATTGTGCCTTTGGATTCCGCAGGTGGTTGGTTTACTCTGGTTCCCCGAGACTGGGTCTCGTTTATTGGGCGCTGGGAATAAGTATGGGTTTTTGAAGGAGAAGTGAGGTGTCTAAGTAGAACATCACGTTCTCGTAGCAGCTCTTGTACAAAAGCTTTTAATGCCTGGTTCTCCTGTCTCAGCAACTTAATTGCATCAGTAGGGTCCCCTTTCTGTTTAGTGACAGGAATATTAGTGTCATTCATTATGAGGCGTTCTGCTTCTGTGGTGTCTAGCCCGGCTAACCGATTCAGGGCTTCGAGTCTAGCTTCCCCGGGCAATTGACAGGCGGGTCGTAAGACAATGACCTCCTCCTCATGTCCAGGGCCATTGTTCAAGCCATCGACCTCTGGAACTTTTGGTCTAGGGTCTCCCTGCTTCTCTACTACACAGGGGAGATCCCCTTGTATGGAGTTGAACTTGTCAGAAGCGAGTGGCGCCCCTATTGTATTTACAGCATGAAAGACTTGAAAGTCTGGCTCGGGGTCATAGCCCAGGCCTCTTCGGTCGTTCTTGGAGAAGGGGGGTTGCCCCCTGACTTGCGGAGGGCACCACAGCTGTTGAAAGTAACTTCTGCGGGAGGCTTTCTGCATTTGTGGAATCTTTTGCTTATGACACATTTCTTTAATGTATCTGGGCATATCAGGCATTTCTTGGATAGGCTCCAGAGTGTTTTCAGGCGGTTTGCTCCAGCCGAAATCGTCATCTGTGGGGGCCTGAGGCGCCATATCTCCCTTATAAAAGATAATGGGTTTGCAACGCTCCTTATTTCCCTTTTTGCCTTTTCTTTGATATGTAACAATGAATGTCTTTAAAGCCTCCACTCCATATTCTTCTCTTGGAGCAACCAATTGCATGCAAACAGAGGGCAACATGATGCTCTTGTCTATTGTTTGGTTAATGAGGTTGGCCTCGAAATTGATCTCCCGCCGCTCAGGTTGAGTTGGCTTGGCGGTGGGGACGTCGGCTTGCAAGCTCAGCCGATGTATCTTGGCGAGTTCTTCATTTATGACAAAAAGTTCTTCTTCCTCATCATCTTCCTCAAACACCTTTTGTTTTCCCTTGCCTTTGACGTCAACTGGGGGCTCGACAGTCGGTTCCCCAAAATATAACTGGGCATCAGTTATGTTACATTCATTTGGTCGGAAAGGAGAGCTGTCGGCAAAAACCGTGTGTTGTTCTCCGCCCCTTGCATATTTGATACACTGATGTAGAGTCGAAGGGACGACCCAGTTTTCATGAAGCCATGGCCTGCCAAGCAAGGCTTTATATGAGGTATCAGCATTAATAATGTAAAAAGTAGCTTTGGTGACAAACATGTCCATTGTTACTTCCACGTCCACTTTCCCCAGTGCATCTTCGGAGTTTTGATTGAATCCCGAGATTTTTACATCATACACTCTCTGTAAATAAGGCATAAGAAACATTGACTTGAAAGTCTTGAGAGGCATTATGTTGACAGAAGCGCCAGGGTCGACAAGGATCCGGTTCAACTCACGCCCATTGATTTTTCCTTGCATATACAATGGACGATTATGACATGGGGAGGACAGTAACATGTCCTTGTCAGAGAAGGAAACTGTTGCGGCCAAAGCCTCATGTGCTTGTGTTTGAATTTCGGCTGCATGAGCCTCATAGACCTCCGGCTCTTGGAGAACTTTAATGAGAGCCTCCCTCAACTCTTTACTCCAGGCAATGGCCTCCCATATGCTAACCATAGTTGGCATTCGCTTCATGTGTTGAATGATCTTACGATCAGCCCGAGCCCGGGCTTGATCTAGTGGAGGGATCATCTCCACCAGAGACTTAGGCTGATAAGGGGGCTTCTGGGCCGGCTCCAACTTTCCCTGGTCATTTGTTTCTTCTTGGAACAGCGGGGCTAAAGATTCCTCTTCCGGAACTGGAAGCTCTTCATTGTCCTTGCCTGAAGGGCATGCTTGGGCTGGATCAGCAGGCTGCTCTTGGGAGAGGGAACCAACGGGATCAGTCTCTTCATCCGTTGGATCGAATGGAATAGCACCTACTCCCTCCTGAGAGATCGACTCGACGGGCCCCTCATCCTCGTCTGAGGGGTCGAAGATGAAAGTTTCAGCCCGTACTTGTACATCAGGGGGCTCATTGGGTTCTTCTCCTCGAAAGATGATCACTCTTTGGGAGGTAGTTGGCTGGGAAGTGTGCCCATTGGAGGATATGGACTGTCTGCCCCGCCCGCGGCCTCGGCCACGACCGCGGTTCCGGATTTCTGCATTGCGACGGCGATAGGTGGCCATAGTAATCTTGTCCCCCGAGGCAGGGGTAGTAATAGTCCCCCCCAAATTTTCTGGTGGGGGAATTGACACCATATGACATGAGAAGCTTTTTAGCATTTCTTCTAGCTTCTCTACAGTGAGTTCTTCATCTTTGTAAAAGACAGAGAGTTCCTCTGGAATAAAGAGCTCCTCGCCTTCCTTGGCTCGCTTGAGCATTTGTTGGAGCCAGCTCTTGAGCCGAGTTTTGCGCTCCAATTCCTCCCATGGGATGTACTTCTCTAGTGGGACGGGCCCAGTTGGAAGAGAAGGTACATACTCTTCCAATTCCTCAATCAACTTTTGTAACTTCTGTAAAGGACTTAACCCCTTGGGTGCTTCCATGGCTGTCGCCTGCTCGGCTTGCTTCTTCAACCTTCTTTTCGAGTTCTTCCTCCTGTTCTTTTCCTGTTTCTTTGCTCGCGCCAATGCCTCTTGGGACAGGGCCGCTTTTCTTGTAGATGCCTGGGGGGCAGCCTTGGTTTTTGAACTCTCGGCGTAGACCTTCTGCTTGAATGACTTTAACGGGGAATTCTTCCTTGGGCTTACGGTAACCCAGTCGCCCTCTGACTCATGAATCCGAAAGGTGGCGTTGATTGCTTTCTGCACAACTTCAGGAGGCAACTCTTGAAATCCGGCCACAAAGGAGCCGAAATCATGAAGGGGGTCATGCCTTCCAATGACTTGTTGACTATGAGGCTGGGGGCCCACTTCGTGAGTCTGTAACTCCGCCTTGTTATCTGGTCTTCTTTCAACTGCTAGGGCAGCATTTGGTGATTGGGAAGTGTTTTGGCATGCTTGCTTAGGCTTCGTCATGAATTCCAGTTGCTGGGCGAGGTACGACTGTTCTGGTCTCATCCTGTCAACAGCCTTTAGTGTCTTGCCCTTCTGATTTAGCTGAGGTGAGGACTGACACAGCCCACCCATAACTGCTGCGAGTGGGGGTTGGGTCATGACCTTAGGGCCGAAATTAGAGCCCCTGGGGTGGGGGTTGGCCTTTTTCGCCCCGGTAGCTGGTGTTCTATATTGTTCAGTCCTCAAGGTCGGCCCAGAGGTTTGCCTTCCGACCAATGCTTCATTTCTACTAGGAGAGACGATAGTCCCTTTGGGGGAAGTACATGGGTCGACCCTTCGGGGGTAGTCCTGGCTCATAACATTCCCCTGAGTGCTATTTTTAGATGGGCCTGTGGCCCGGTGCCCAGAGAGGGCTCGACCTTTAGGATGAACATCTCGGCCATTATTTTTCTTGTCTGAGACAAGCAGGTCCTGCTCCCAATGAGAAGAGTCAGGGTGCGGTGAATCACGCACTAGAACCTCCTTTCCACGAAATAAAATGTCCAGCAACTTTTTAGTTTCTTCTTTCGGGAGAGGCAAGGATTCCAGGTCCTGCCAGGGTCGCCACTCAAGACTCCTTTCTGAGGAACTATCTGGGTCGAGCCCCGTATCTGCTGCTTGTGACATTGATTTCCCGTGAGAAGTCGATGCATGAATAACATTTACTGAGAACGGCGACCGTCCCCATGGAGAGGATGTCGAGGGAACTTGAGAGCCCTCCTTTAGCTTTATAATTTGCCGGGTAATCAAATCCTCAGCTATGTCTTTGAAGGTAGGACAATCATAAATGACGTGTCCCATGGCACGGTGATATAAGCAGTAACCATGCCGATGCGTCATACCGGGCATCAAGTCACTGTCCGGCTTAGGACACTGTATTAGCCCCTCCTTCCGACAGATCTTAAATATCTCTAGAGTTCTGTGCTGGGGAAAGGAATATAGCTTCTCTTGGGGCTTTGCAACATGCGAGCCTATTGTGTCTTCGGATAGCCATCCTCCAGTCCTTGGTCGCCGTCTGGGCTCCACCGTAGCTTCTGAATGCGAGGAAGCCCGGGCGGATTCTCCAGTTGAGGGTGTTGGGGACAGGGCCATCAGCCTATCATCCATGCGCCTCATTATGTGTAGCAGATCTTCTTGATTATGTCGTAGACGCCTGACTTCATGCCGGAGTTTGCGGACAGCCTTCCGAATGGTGAGACATTCGGACATTAAGAAGTAGCCCCCTCCCAGAGTGGCACCTTGTGGAGGGGGGTGTGTGCCCAGACCATCTGCCGGGTCCTTTGCCTGACTCTTCCCCGGGAGCTTGTGTATGACATTTACTGAAAAGTGCGTGTCTTGCTGGGCACACGGCCCGGGCGAGTGCCTCCTGCTGTTGATATCATCAATAATTCGTTCGGCGGCCTCATGAAGCCTTTTTCTCACCATACTTTCTCCTTGAATATCAACTTCTCCCCTCTGAATGAGGATCTCAATGTAATCTTGTAATTCTTCGCATTCTTTGGTAGGGTGCGATATTATGGCATGAAACTTGCAATATCTTGGGTGAGCCTTCTCGACCTCAATATAAGTGGGAGGTGGGTCATGTACCATAATGCATTCCTGGTCTAGAAGGGCCTCAAATATTTTTTCAGTGTCTTCTTTAGGAAAGGAACATGCATGAGAAGGCCTCCAGCCCGGGTACCACATGGTGGGCTTGGTCCCACTAGGACCTGCTTCTTCTTCCCCCGGATCAGGAAATGTAAAAGCTGCCACTTGATAAATTTCCCGGGTTGGCCGATGGTTAATAACATTAGCCGACCGAACCATTCGTTCCCAGGTGTGGGGTTGAGGAGGGTCGACCCGAGTCCCTTTCATTGTGATGAGTTGATTTTGTATCATCTTCTCCAGCTCATCTTTAAAAACATAACAATTTTCAATAGTATGACCCAATAAACGATGGTACAAACAGTAATTGGGATCTTCTGTTTTACCAACTTCCTCAGGCTTTTTTGGTTCTGGCAAAACTATCAATTTGTTCTTCATACAGAGGCTGAAGAGTTTGCCGGTGTGCTCCTTCTTAAAAGAGTAAGGAGTCTTCATGCGCTCGGCCAACTTTGTGGTCGGTGCCCTTTTTTCAGACCTCTTGCTGGAGTCGCTCGGCAGTGCTTGATCGTCTTCAGCAGTCGGGGAGAAATCCACTGCATTTGCTTCTTTTCCCGCAGCGGGTCGCTCTTTAGATGTTTTATGCTTTGAAGGAATGAAGGTGGGATTCTCAGCGAAGAACATTTCGATCTCCGCGACCGCCGAATTTAGTTGGTCAAACCCTTTGACATTTGCCCCCAGAAGTCGCTCACTGACCTCGGGGGAAAGTCCTCTTCGGCATATAGTGATGGCATCTTCCTGCGCCGGGGGATTGTCGCATCTCATGCTAAGGTCCCTCCAACGTTTAATGAAGTCGAGAGCCATTTCTCCCCTCTTTTGCTTGAGCGAGCAGAGCTCAGCGAGGGACACTTTCCTTTCAACTAATTGGAACCGATCAATGAACTTCATTTGTAAATCAGCCCAGTCAGCGACGGAGTTGGGCTTCAATCTGGAGTACCATTGAAAGGCACTCCCAGTGAGGGAAGTTGCAAAGTAGCGGAGAAGATAAGACTCCTCGATGGCGAGGTCACCCATGGCCGTGACATAATAGGCGAGGTGCTCGTGCGGCGATCCCTGCCCATTAAACTTTTGCAATTTCGGCGCCTTCGGGCAATCCGGAGGGAGTTTCTTGAATTGGTGGTGCAAAGGATAGGGTACACTGTACAGGTCGACAGTAGCAGTACCCTCGCCACGTTGGGCGAACTTATCCTCGATCATCTTTTCTATCATCCGACGCTGGGCGACGGTCTCCTCTACCCCCATGACCTGAGAAGATTGAGCATGGGGGATCCCTCTGAGTGGCTCATCCCCTGTGTCACCGCGCACGTTGGGGGGGTGAGCACCCTGTCGATTGGCAATAGCGGGATTGTATGCCTGTTGTTCCCGTCGAGGCTCTTGATTCGGCATCGGTGTTTGAGGCCTTTGAGCATTTATATTCATCTGCCTTTTCATTTCCAGCATAAGATTGGTCATCTCTATGTGCCAACGTTGCATTGTTTCAAACTTGACATCGTCGGGCATTGCTTGGAAAGCGGCCCTTGTTGGTGGCTCAAATGCTGGGTTGAAGTTCATACCACTGCCGGGGAGGACCGCCCCTTCATGGATGCTCACTACCTCATCATGGTCTGCTCCCTCTAGGGGTACATTCTCTCCTTGATTTTGCCATTGGTTTTGAATGGGCACCTGGTGTTGGCCTTGGGGAGAAGTTCCCCCTTGACCGCTAGACTGGCCTTGGAAGTTTCTTCTAGCGGCATTCCTAGTGTTAAGGTAGACCGCGTCCAGGGTCAAATTGGGATCATTTGGGCCACCATGTTCGTTTACGTTGGCAGGGATGCCAGTTGATTCCACAGGTTCTCTGCCTGAGGCATAGCAAGTGTAAATCTTCATGTTGGCACCTGCTTCTGACATTTGTACCACCCTACGCCTTTTAGGTGGTTGAACTGTAGGGCGGGGTGGTGCCCCCAACCTGTCGAAGACAGAAGGTCGTGGTGGCACATCTCCCGCCAGTCTATCAAAGACTGAGACTCGTGTCGGCTGTGCCTGAGCGCGGGGGGTCTTCTGAACTCGGATGTAATCCGAGCCTTGGGGAGCAACATTGGGTTTGCGATAACCCCCTTTCCTTTTTTGGCCCCGCGAACGCGAGGTTTTGACATCTAACGATGTTGTTGTTGGTTGAGCTTGCATTCGCCCAGGCCTGGCGGCCCTAGCTTGTTTAATTGCACGGGCCTCCTGCTTGGTGACCCAAACTTGCTTCATTTTCTGGAGGTGTCGCTCAATTGCTTTACCCCCACTTGAAGGCTTCTTTTTGAAGTCTGTGGCATCCTCGCGTACCTTGTGAAGAAGCGAGAAGCGGTTGGAAGTTGATACGGTCGGGACGTGATCGACCCGTGGTGTGATTGGCCCTCCGCCATCCAGACGAACGCGGAGGTCGCCGATCAGTATGGTTTTACCAGACCTTGAAGTAGCTGCAGTCGGCTTCCTGTTTAGGCGGCGACGACGTTGCCCCCATTTGGTGGGAACAGTGTCGGCCGAAATGACATGGACCGAGAAGACCCGGCCCTGAGTTGGTCGGGGGCTGCTAGCCCCAGTGGCAATAGGGGTTGTTGCGGTGTAAATGACCGGACAAGCCTGAGCGGCCGGGACCACTCCCAAAAAGAAGGGGGACCCAACCACAGCAGGAAAATCCCCAAACACAATTGGGGTGGCGAGGTACCCATACTTGGCATGGGTGGCGACGACCAAGGGACCATAAGTGACAGCGGCCATTGAGCTTCAGAAAGTCGAAGATCCGCCTTTACGTCTCGGCGGCGTATCCTCCCTTTGCTCCTCGCGCTCCTGTATGGAAGAAATAGTGGCATTAGGTCTTTTTGTAAGGGCATAAGAAGCTTTAGCAGTAAAGATGAAAGGCGGGAAAAAGTCCCACCGGGCGTGCCAATCTGTTTACACGCGGAATTATATATTTTTGAAACATCCGATTTCGCTGGATGGATATGCGTATATTTGGCATATATATATGAATTCCGCGCCTTTTTTTAAATTTATCAGACGATTTAGGATTCGGGTACAAGACTTATCCCCACCGACCAAAGTCGGTGTTAATTTACATCGGACGAGTCCGAATACCCTTGATTAAACTGCTAAAGATCTTTTGCTACCCTTGACGAAAAGAAAGGCCCTTTTAGTTTCCTTCGGAGCGGGATTTTTTGATTATGACCTTTTTGTTATTCTCTCATGTGGCCTCGCCTTTTCATGTTCGAAAGGGAATATGTCGCTTCGAATTTCATGTAACTTTTTATGATCCCGATGAATTATATTCCGCGACTTTCAATTTGTTTTTACGAACATAAGCGTGATTATATTTAAAGAGCTTTGGAGGATACCATTTGCAAGGCTTTGTATGTTTATTTTTTATTATTATAGCCCAAAAGAGATTTCTCCATGACAAGAATAATTGTTGGAGATCCTTTTCCCATTTGATTCCGTATATACATGCACAATTTTAAGAACTTTCGGGTCAATGGTGTAATTTTACGCCAAGAGGGACCTTTGTATAATTTTGACAAGGGCCATGACAACCATAGTTTTCATGCTCACTTAATTATTTTATTGTCATAGTATAACATCATGAAGCCCCCTTTATATATGAAGGGGTATTTATGCCAAATGTACATGATTTATATATGAAGGGGTATTTATGTCAAATACAAAATCCATGGTATCATAGTAAGAAGGAAAGGGGCGCACCCTTCCTCTTGCTTTTCTCTTTTGACTTGGGCCTTAGAAAAGCTCTCCAAGTCTTTGTCTTACTCTCTTCTCTCTTTTTCTCTCCCGGTCTTCTCTTCTTGTTGTTGTGTTCTCTTCCTTTGCTCCTTGGAGTAGCCTCCTTTTTATAGTAGATTCCACAAGTGGCGGAGGGGGTGGTAAAAAATCTCTTGGAGTTCCTCCGGTGGAATACCAAAGGCCAAGGTAACTTCTCCTCTTCCCTTGCTTCAGTTTTTTTTTTTACACTCTTCTTCTCCCCCTTTTCTTTTGATTGGACGGAGAGGGGAGAACCCCCTCCGGTGGGTTGCAGCCGCGGGAACCCCCCCTCCGGTGGGTAGCAACAGGGAAAACCCCCCCCCCCCCTCCGGTACAAGACCGGAGGGGGTTCCCTCCGGGTCCGCAGCCGCGGGAAAACAACCCCCCCCTCCGGTACAAGACCGGAGGGGGTTCCCTCCGGGTCCGGCCGCAGCGGAGCCCCCCTCCGGGGCTGGCAGGCGCGGGCACACACCCCCCCCCTCCGGTACAAGACCGGAGGGGGTTCCCTCCGGGTCCGGCCGCACCCCCCCCTCCGGTACAAGACCGGAGGGGGTTCCCTCCGGGTCCGGCCGCAGCGGAGCCCCCCCCCTCCGGGGCTGGCAGGCGCGGGCACACACCCCCCCCTCCGGTACAAGACCGGAGGGGGTTCCCTCCGGGTCCGGCCGCAGCGGGGCCCCCCCCTCCGGGGCTGGCAGGTGCGGGAACACCCCCCCCCCCCTCCGGTACAAGACCGGAGGGGGTTCCCTCCGGGTCCGGCCGCAGCGGAGCCCCTCCGGGGCTGGCAGGCGCGGGAATACCCCCCCCTCCGGTACAAGACCGGAGGGGGTCTTCCTCCGGTTCCGGCAGCCGCGGCCCCCTCTCTTTCCAGCCTTCTTCCGCGTGCGGTCAAAAGAGAGAAAGGGGTGGAGGGGGTTTGGTCCCCACCATGGCTATAAAAGGATCCCCGGGGATTAAAAAAAATTTACTTTTCACCTCAGTACGGCCGAGTGGTGGACTGTACTTTCTTCTTGGTCCCGGTGCATCCAGGTTGACCATCCGGACATCCGGAAAAATAATTGTCTTTTTGCGGAATGATTCCCACACAAATTTATAGGCCGGAAAATATTTTTATCAAGACCTTTCAACGCACGTATATGCGCGTAAACAATAGAAATCCCCAATATATATATCTTGCCGGGTTGTCGGAAGGATTGACGGCGAAGGGGACTCTTGTCATTTTAAGGCCGTTTAACGACAACCCGCTGTATTTTCCTTATTTCAAGAACTCTTTTCAAAAGAACTTAAATAATATTTTTGGGTTTCAACACTCCCCCACGTTTGTCTCCTTCCTCCTCTTTCTCTCTCTGCGTCGTCTTCCTCTTCTCCCCTGCGTTTTCCTCCTCCCTCTTCTATTGTTCATCTCCTCCTTCCTCCTCTTCCCCCCTATCGAACCCCCCCTCCTCATGGATAGCAGTTTCGGCCGAAATCGATAAGTTTCGCCGAAACGCATCGGTTTCGGCCCTGGATGATCCAAAATCAATCGGTCGAAACCGAGCGAAATCGGACGCCAACTGTAGGGCAAAAAATAGTATTTTATTTGATTTTGGGTCGAAACCGAAACCGATACTGTTTCGGTTTAAACCGATACTGTTTCGGTTTAAACCGAAACCGAAACTGTCATCTTTGCCCCTCCTCATTCCTCTTTCACAGATCGCAGCAGCCAAAGGACGACCGCCTGCGGCCTCCCCCTTTCCCAACGCCGGCGCCACAGCAGCGACCTTCGCCGCCGTCGTCATGGCCGTTGTCCTTGGAGGCCTCGGCCACCGTTCCCACCGCGTGGGCGTCGTCCCTCCCCTACAACAGCCCATCGCCAGCTGTGAGCTTAGTCCACCTCTGCTTGGCTGTTTGCACTCTCACTCATAGGCAAACGGTCGACACCGCACCAGGCCACGCCGTAGTCCTCCGCTGTCGGCCCACCCTGTGGAGCTCCTGGCCTCCCTTGGTCCCTGCCATCCACCGCCGAACCGGCCGAGGGTCCGCCACCACCGCACCTGCTCCATCCTCCCTTGCACACCGGACGTCGCCGCTCCCTGCAACGCCTGCCACCACCATCGACCATCGCCATCTCCTTCCTTCTCTCTTCCCCTCCTCTTGATCGGGTAGGAGTTGCGGCCGTAGACGAGGTTGGTTCTTCTTCCCCCCAGGGGCCCATTAGTAGGCCCAGCAACAGGGGCCCAAGCTCCGCAGGTGTAATGTGGGCCTAACAGCTGGGCCCTGTGCGAGCGGCCTCCACGTGTCCACCACCGTCGGGTTCCCCAGGTTGCTTGCATCCTCTCCATCACATGCTTTCACAGGTAATCTCTCTGTCGTACTTGTTATCTCGTGGACGGGTTGGTTCGTTCTGATGCGTTAGTTTGCTCACATTTGGGTGAGTGAGTGCCTGATCCCACTTTAATAATTATTGCGAAATCACTGGTGGTGAGTGATTACATGTGAAACCCTTTTCATTCCACCCTATTTTATCTGATATATTTGATAGATCGAATGCCCCTATCTCACACTGTGGTTCCTAAACTATCGTAGATCCCCTGTTAGAGTCTTGTTGGGACGATACTTGTGCTTGCTTATTTTCGGATACATATATTTGCTTTCTTGAACTCATAGTGTGGCTGGACATTGCTTAACGTTTATGTGCAGTCGATTGACTTTGGCGCGCTTGCTATATCATCTGTCTCTGAATTAATGCGGAGACTAATTTGGTGGACTTTGGGAAGAGCTTAATTTTGAAGTGTAATAATCTAATTTAGGAAAGCATGGACCCTTAAGCAGGGGAGATGTTTATTAGAAAATGGTGTGGCAGCGGAATTGTAAGGTCCCCAAAGTAAATGACAATTAAGGGAAGGGGTTAAGAATTTTTATTTGAAATTGGAACAAGAAGACAAGGCCCTCTGAGGACAGAAGGGCTTAAGTATCGTTTTTACTTCTTGCCTGCCTTTGCACATCAGTCTCTGGTACATGCCAAATTGGCATTCTTGGGACTTATTGCTTAATAAATTCTTTTCTGGTATCAAGTTGCATATAGTATTCTTCTTCACTCCATGTTAGGAGATATTTGTGTGGTGATTACAGAGCTTTGGTTCTGACTTGTATAGTTATAGGCATGCATACTTATACTACAAGTACCATAAACAATTCAAAACTTTTTTGTTTGTTTAAAAGTATCAAACCATGACATGTAGCCCTGCATTTGGAGATTTGGTGGTATATGTAACTACAGTACGAAGCGAGATGTGGGATAGTATCTGTGCCATGCACATCTTCAAATATTTGATGATGATGGTGGATTTAATGGTGCTGATGACATGACTGGGGTGACAATTCTGTGCTGGAGAAGTTAACTTTCTGGTCCAACAAATGGCTTGGTATGCATCCTATGGAGATGTATCCTAAGTTTTTATCTACTGTAGCTAGAGACCAAAATGGTACTGTAAATATTACTACTGAGTTGGGCGAGGGGGTTACTTCTGACACCTAGTGGATGGCGAGATTCTACAACTTCTGTATTATTGCCATTTCAATGGTTGATGTTTGCTACTGTGAATGTCAAGGGGGTCATTGTTTGACTATGAGATTACTAATGGAGAAATCCACAGTACAATCATAATTATTAAAGAACCATGGCTATATTGAAAACCATTGATGCCATTCAAATGTTCAATTAATGAAAATATATTAACGAGCAGAATATCTTAATGTATCTGCCATTCTGTTGCTGGAGGGACTTCGGGTTTGATGCTGCTGGGGCAGTTTTGGGATGATTCTATTGATTTTTTCCCCTTTTCTGGGTGACCTTTTACACTGGCATACCTAGACATGGGCTGTTGGATTAATGGATGGCTAAGCAATTGGCAGTACAAAGACATGTTATCCAGCATCACATGATGCAAATAAATGTTTTTTGTAGTTCTGCCTTGGACTTAGGTTTTCATAAAAGGTTTATTATTTTCAGTGTTTGGATTGTGCTAACATCTGCTGGCATATGTTTGCTGCAAAATTTCAACGAATGGAACATGTATTTGAAACTAAGTAGTGACTGTTGGATCTAATATGCAGATGAAAAACTTGAAGGCACCAAGGATGCTGCCACCATGAGTCCTCCTGTGATTCTCAGAAAAGATGTGGCTACCCAGATGAGCCCTCAGGGCAGTAGCCAATCTTCTCCCAAGGAGCGGCCTCACTTCTCCCCTTCAACAGCATCATCCCCTGCCATTGAAGAATTGCAAAGCCATTTTTCAAAGCTCGAGGTCAGAGATGTTCAAGTAGATGATCGGGTAACTGTGACCAGGTGGTCTAAGAAACACATTGCCCGTGGCACAGATAAAAGTTCATCAAATATCATAGAGTGGAAGAAGAAGACAGTGGAGTCAAGGTCCTCATCCTGGGAAGTTGCAGAGACGGCAAAATGTGTATCAAAGTAAGCATATTATTTAAATTAGTATACTATTCAATTTAGGGATTTTTTCAAATAAATCATTGTTATAAGTGAATTTGCAAAAAAAATCATTTCTGGAAATACATTAGCAGACATATCACTACGCAAAATCAAGTAGTGCATAAATGTCATGTAAGGCCATCTAAACATGATTTTTTGTAAGTTTTGGCAAAAGAAGTGGTATGCCTGCAAATAAAAATGGCATATTTGCACAATATGATTTTTCGCAGTGGTATGCATGTTAATGCATTTTCAGGAGTGATTTTTTTAAAAATTAATATTTAACAATGATTTTTTTTGTAAAAATCCCTTCAATTTATTGTAGTCCACCTGCTAATATCCTATGAAAGCAATCCATTGAAGCTATGGGCATTGGGTGATCTAGTAGAACCGGATGGCTCCAAAAACACCATGTAATCTTCCAGTTGGACACATTCCAATGTACCTTTTACAACTTGATCCCAAGGGAGGCAGGCAACTTTGGCTCATGGTCTTTTTATTTGTCTAAAATCCTGCAAAAAGTGTGAGAGTCAATGTCAATTAGAAGGAAAACAGAAATGTCAATTAGAAGGCACCTATCAATGGGCATGAAATTTTTAATACACTAAGATGAAAGTCTATTTCTCATGGGTCTTGTTTTTACTGTCTTGAGTATCCGTCAATGATGGGTTTCAGATAACCAAGGTTATCTACCATGGAACTGCTGCCTGAAACCTTTTTCCTACAGGCTGCAGTTGTTTCAAACAAGTGACAAAAATTAATATTAACATAAAAGTACACCTATTGGAGGTATTTGCTTCCATAAATGTCTGCAGAAATTAAAAAGTTGGGGGCCATAGTTGAACACATGCCAGTGATTGTAGATGGTACAATCTTTTCCGATAGATATGCCATTTTTAAGCTTTTATTTCATATATGCAGTTTTTTTCTTTTTTGGTCCAGTGTTGCTTGATTAAATTTGTTTACGTAGATTAGATGGCAAAACACAACAAATGTTTCCCATTTAGCCTTGGGGTCACAACTCACAAGCGTTGAGATTGTATGCATCACTTAAATTTGTGTCCTTTTAACTTTCTACATGTCATGCTCTTCACAGGTTTAAGAGAGAAGAAGCAAAGATCACAGCCTGGGAAAACCTGCAGAAAGCAAAGGCTGAGGCAGCAATAAGGAAATTGGAGGTTCTCATCTGGCACGTTTCTGAACATTCTCTAATATTATAATGTATTATTTCTGTTAATAAAATATCGCCGGTCATTTATTTATTTTTTCATATAGATTCACGTTCTTAGAGAATTCTGTTCCAATTCACTCTTTTGCTGATGGTCACCCAGGGGATCATATACTCCTATGTCAAACTTCTTCCTCTCTGGGTCGTTGAAGTTCCAGAGAATTTTCTCCCTGCCATTGGTTACATGGGATTAATCTTCAGAACCAGGAAGGTGGTTTTCAATCTAAACTGGTCTTATGGGAATCTTGACAGACCTTGTCCGATAAAAAAACTTATCCTGAGCAGGTACTCACACCATCTCGATGTCAGGTGGGGTGGCTGGTTGGATTTCCAAATCCCCTGGACATATGTTAGATCCAGTTGACCACATATTGATCAGATAGGGCTTGCAACAATGATAATGATGTTGATAACTGTTCCCAGGGAAGCTTCTGGCACTGCCTGCTAGGTCAAGTTTTATCTATTTATCCAGCTTAGATGAAATACATCCATTATTTTATATGTGAATCAGGCTACATACAACTAGGCTGTAAACTAGGTCTCCACTGCAACCCAGGCCATGATATCATTCTTTGTTGGCTGACTTACATTTTTATGGACATTGGTTGGTGGGAGAGAAAATACAGCCCTAATGTCATAAATCTTTGTAAATACCTTTCAGGGAAAAAGAGGTCCAACCTTTTTGTTATGCAACATAGTTATTAGATTCTTCAGGGACATTGCTAATAGCTTAGTTTTACCAAGTCAATAAATGGTATGACATTGTTCATATATATATAATTTGGTTGATTGTGTATTGGTATGTTCTCGTTAGTCTGAATTTCATGTTTCGTATGTAGCTTGCAAATGCATTCTTCAATATTTCTCTATCTGCGTCTGTCAGATGAAACTTGAGAGGAAGAGATCTTCCTCAATGGACAAGATCTTGAATAAACTAAAGTCAGCTCAAAGAAAAGCACAAGAAATGAGGAATGCAGTTACTGCCAGCCAAGGGAATCAGGTTGCAAGGACACCAAAAATGTCTTCATCATCTCGCAGGGCAGGACATATGAGTTCCTTGAGTGGTTGCTTCACCTGGCATGCTTTTTAGTATCCTGTCTGTTCTTCCATCAGTGTATCATTCAAGTAAGTTCTATCTCCATTGATTTAACGGGCATGTGGGTGAGCTAAATCAATTGGATTGAGCAATATGACCAATTGGATCAAACACAACAACGCTTTTTGGAGCACATGCATATTTCTTCATTTACCAGGATCTGGGCTCTTGGATACTGTTGGAATTAGAAGATCTAGCCATCTGAGATGTGATAAAAAATAAAATCCAATGTTAGTGGGTATCTTATCGTCCAACGCTATGTACATACAGTGTATGTACTTGGGGATCAAATTTTGTTCAACTAATGTTCCAGTTTCATAAACACCCAAATTATCAACAATTTCTATTTTGAATGAGTCTATTGGGTCAGCCCTCTCTTTAGGAAACGTGAACCAGAACAATGAATGGTTCCCTATGCACTGCCTTGGTGCAGCTGAGATTCCATTATATAATATATTTTTTTGCATTTTGCTTCTATGTTATTTAACAAAATATGAGTGGCTAGTCATTCCTATGTAAAACCACAGTTATTTTCTTTTGGACTAAGTTCAACTCACAGTTGTCCCCGTGAAAGAGTATGAAAAGAGAACATAATATTCAGGAGCTTAAGCCTTAGTTCTTTAATTTGTTTCTATGGATAACACGTTCCCTTTTCATCCAGGTATGTGTTGGAAGCTTGTTGGGATTATTTCTAGAGCATGGCAAGCATGTTGTTTGTTCTGTTCCACACCTTTGTCAGATATCCAAGGTAATCTCTCCATCAGCGGTGCCTCAAATATACTTGAGTGTGTCTCTGTCAGTGGCTAGGGTTTGTAATCATTGCCATTTGTGGAAAATAGGATGTGGGCAGTAACCAATTCCTTGATTACAGTATGTGATGGCCTGCATGGGCTTTGCAATATTGGCAGCATCAGACCCCTGTAGGACCTGGTTAACACCCTTCCCCCCTTCCCCCCCAAAGAAAACAAGTTCTGCTAAATTTATGTTTGTAGTAAAACTTCTTAATAAATCCAATAAAATGGAGTTAGCTGCTTGGTGCATGAATATATTTTTAATTTTACACCGTGAATGTGTCTTCCCGGAGAGGGGCGGTAGATAATGATGTTCCCGATGCATGTTATAGTAATTATCGATCTTTCTTCACTAAACACTCGTCTCACACATCTGGGTCCCCAACCAGCAAGATGTATGTTGTTCGGAAATCGTAAATGCTACTCCATGCTCACTTCATCTGGATCCCTTGTCGTTGGTTGTAAAAAAACATGAGAACTGTTGGAGCGAAGGAAAAAAAAAAAAGCAAAGGCTGTCGCAGACGGGGTCTGTCGGATTTGCCGCGTACCGACCATGTCAGATCGTTCCAGTGGGAATCGGCACGTCGGTCCGGGCTCGATCCGGTCCGGCAATGGTGACAGCTACGAGTCTAGTGGCAGGCGACAATTGAGGCAGCGATGATGGTGGCCTTGGGATCGGGATGTGGAGCGTCGGTTGGGCGAGGAAGTGGGTGGCAGGGAAGAAGAAAGGGGGAGGGTGGCAGGGAAGTGGGGGCATGGCCGAGTGAGACTGGTGATTGCGGTGGTCTGTGGCGTTCTCCAAGGAAGTGGGGGCTATGGTGGAGCAGAATGACGACTTCGGTGGTCTTGGCATTCTTCGACGGGGCAAACGGGGAAGCCGCGGAGCAGAGAGACGACAACGGTGGTTGGTGGGGTTCTCTGGTGGGGGTGGCAGTCAAGGCAGGGCGGCTGAGGGGGAGTTGGAAAAAGGGGCTGGGTGCAGTTAGGGTTCTAGGGAGTGACCGCGATGGTAAAGAAGAAGAAGAAGAAGAAGAACAGGAGGAGGAGATTTTACAAAAAAAAATTATCTTCACTTACCATATTGAACCGGATTGTAGCATTAGAGGACCAGCACGGTCTGATCCGACCGACGGTATGGAGAACTTTCGTCTCAGTGGACATCTCAATAAGGAGTTTTTAGGTCTCAGATTCATGTAACTTGAAGAAGAAAATTGTCGGGCAAAACGCTCATGTTTCTTGTGAACTTCTAAGCATCTTGACGTTTTATTTGTCGAAGAGAAGGCATGCCCACCTTTGATGGCTGTTTCGCTGATGTCAGGTGTTTGACGGCAAGTATGTCATTTAATATATATATATATATATATATATATATATATATATATGACGGGGGTATAATGCAAAACCCGAATTTAATTACAGAGAATATTGCGAAAGGACCAAATTTAATTAAGGATACTTATTCGATTCCACTCAACTTTGACTTTTTAATGGTACGTCTACGAGGAGAGACAGCGTCAACGGGTATAGCTCTCATACTCTATGGTTATCCATCTTGCAGACGACTGTTGTTGCTCCACATTTGGATGTTTGGGGTTCCGGAGAAGAGAAATGCTACCTAATGTTCCAGCGATGCTCTCACTCACTTGAGTTACTTCCGTTAACGTATTAACCGCGGGCATACAGAGATCTGTATCTCATTGTTCGTCTAAGCCGTCTAGATGGGAGTAACTTTTCTGTTTCTTATTCGTCGAATCTAAAAAAAATGTCATTAAAAATAAAAAAATAACAAAATAAAACAAATAAAAATGGAAAAAAAATCAAAAATTAAAAAAATAACAAAAGGACCCGACTCACTGCGTCTAGTCATCTTCCTCCTCCACCGTCGCTCGCTCCAGTCAACTGGCGGGGGTGGGGGAGCTCTCCTCTTCCTCCTCTCCACAAATAAAATATTTAGTATAAAATTAAAATATTTTGTTAACTTTTATTTTTATAATAAAATATTTTATTCATGTCGTGTCTTATCCTTCTAACAAATGTTACGTTCACGTAACAAAATGTTTCATTTCTCTTGTGTTTTATCCTTGTAATAAATGTTACGTTCACGTAATAAAATATTTTATTTGTATAAAATATTTCTTTAGTTTATTTTTAAAGTCAAATAAAATGTTTCGCGACTATAACAAAATGTTTCATTCATATATAAAATATTTCACTCTTTCACAAACTATTTTATTCCTGTATTTTTTCACTGACCGCGTTCCGTATTTAATGCTAAAAAATATGTGCCGTACAAATTTGACGTGGGCGTCCTTTTCTACGTAGACTATGTCTTTTCACTTTTTTTTTTTGGCCTATAAGATTAAACGTTGTACTTTGACACGACTTTATGCATTGGATTCGGTGCACAAATCATTACTCTTGTTTAAGGGATAGTAGGAATTCAAGGGAGCTGGTCACAGGAGATGGACACATGTCCAACGGACACTTTTTGTTCTATTTCATGTCCATATTGCCACAATTGCGTGTAGTGGATTCATCCTATCGAAGACTACTTCTCGCATTAATTCTTGAGGCTCATCTACTCCATGCTTTGTAGTTGTTTCCATCGTCTTTATTATTGTTTTTGTGCATTACTTTCGACAGATTCCTCTATTTCTTTGTGGCTCCAGATTTATGAGCCACCTGGTAGGCCAGGCTCACCACTTTAGGCCTGACAAATTCTTACAAACTGAAGGAAAGAAAATTTCAGTGGACTTTTCTCCGTCTACTCGTGAATGAGATAGGGATTTGAAACTTACAGGATTCGAAGAGATGGCAATTCTACTAAACAAAAAACAAAAGAACTGGAATTGCACCCATCAAGTTGTTATGCCGTAGATCCGTAAGATGAACAAATAGAAATAATGCATGATTAATTAAGTGGTTTCTGTATGTATGAATGTCTAAGCATCCTTTTGGTAACTTAGTGCAAACCCATGATCACTCAGTAAGATACCGAGTCACCAATATGTTTCCAATGTTTGTTGTTACTCTGTATAACATCTTCTTTATCCTCACTTGTAGGTAGTCAAAGAAGTCACACTACATTAATGTGCCTCCAATTGATTTGTCCATGTTCATTCGTTAAGTTTCATATTGATTAAATAAAAAACAGAGAAATATGCACACATTCGAGATGAAAGAAAAATTTAATCCTTTCCCTTCTGCGGGGTACGTAGACGTTATCAAATTCAAACTAAACGATATATATACATGTCCTTGTCTGTTTGTCCTAATGTCATAGTAGACTACGTACTTCACCCTAAACAATGTGTTCCTCTCCAAACTAGAACCCGTGGGGGTGGGGGGCGCCGGTTCCAGGTCTGGAGGAACGGATTCAACCAGTTTCCTTGGATGCCTATAGATTCATTGGAAAAATAGGACAAAACATAGAAATTTAATAGAAATGGTAAAAATAACTTCATGTAATATTTAAGTCATTGGCTTATCGAATACGTGCTCTAACTTCTAAACAATCAAGTGACGAATACAACGTTTAACAAATGAAAATAGTAAAAACCACAGGATGATTTAAATACCTGGTCCCATGATGAACCAGCATGGAAGAACCGATCGGTTTAGCCCGGGTTCCAGCGGACTTTCATTTCCCCCACAATCTGAACATGGGCCGGCCGGTTCTGACTTTGAAACATGCCAAACTGGATTGGGCACCATCGGGCCCAATCTAAGCCCGCATACCCCCTTGCTCTTTACAGTACCATTCTTCTTCTTCGAATGGAGGAGTTTGTAACTGTCAATAGATCGTGAAAAATGGAAGTTAAAGATAGGAAGTTATGGCTATGAAGTGAGATTGATGACTGTAGAGATCTAAGAAGGGGGTTCAAAAGATCTCATATTAGAAATTATAAAGATGGACATGTGCTTATAAACAAGACCTAATTGAATATTCTCTTTAGAGGGCCCTTTTACCAGTAAAAAAGGATAAAATCTTAACCGTCCCTGAGCGTAGCGGGGACAATATCTCAAAAGAGACATCTCAAATTTCTACGTCTTCATTGACGCCGTATGTGAGAACCATGACCCAATAGGTATAAAGTCCACCTTTGTTGCATTGGGGGGCTAGTGTAGAGGCCTAAGAAGCAAGACCCAAAAGATCCCATATTAGAAACTACAAAGATGGACATGTGCTTATAAGCAAGACCCAAGTCTTCTCCTTAGAGAGTCCTTTTACCAGCAAAAAATGATAAAGCCTTAACTATCCCTGGACGTAGCGGGGATAATACCTCAAAGGAGACACTCCTAATTTATACATCTTCAATGACCAAAACTAGAGTATATGTATATATCATTAGGTGCCGATCAAAACTAATTTTGGTAGTTTCTTTGTTGATACATATTTCTAATGTCCCATTAAAAAAATTAAACTAACCTCGTATATCCTCCTAGATTACACCATAGATTTGGTACGAGGTATATCGAAGAACTTGATACTGTAACATAAGACATTATACCAATCAGTTGCAGAAAAGAACACATGAATGGAAATGAATACTTACGGAGTTTCTATATATAGCAGTGAGCTTGGATATATATATATAGAGAAAGAGAGAGATGAAGGAATTGCTCCATTCAATCCACTTGAAGCTAGATTTCTGCGAAAGGCAGAGTTACTTATCTTAAAGAACACTAACTATGATGTTCCAAGTCGGGGTTTTGTGTAAAAATGCTCCATGAATTAAAGTTTTGAGGATACTCACAAAGAGATGACTCTTGGAGAAGAGAAGTATCTACAACTAACACCATCCCATGTTAGGTTTCTAGGGGAGGGTGGATCACCTATCCGGCCAGTTGCTCTCAATTCCATATATAATTAAGTGCTTTTTACTTTGGTGAGATAGCATCGACTGGCGTCACATAAACATTAAGTTAGACATTATCACACTTCAGCCATATATTATCATGGATCAGAATATTACAATAAAATGTGGATGCTATTAACTGAGAATTTAATTAAATAAAACTCCACTCCTTGGGAGATCGAGGTGTTGGGAGTAGACCTTAGTTACGAAGTGGCATTATACTATACAATAGCCCCTGCCATTGTAAAATTAGATTGTAAAAATATGGTGCTACGTACTAGACATGCAAAAAACGCCAGAAAAATCTCCAACATTTTTAAACCCCACATTCTCCGCAGTCTTATATATTCAGTAAGGTTTAATGCCTGCCAAAAAACCCATCCGCATAAAAATGCCATCAAAATTCTCTAAGAAATAAACAAAAATTACAATTCAAGTGTCTTTCCTTCGAACATACGGTAACTTAAGGAACTTGAGTGGGTGGACAGGTAAAGATCTCGTCTCATGATAGAGAGGTCTCGGGTTTGACTCTCAAAATATTTACTTGGCTCATATTTAATCATCGAGAGATATAAATTTAGGGTCAACTTAAAAAATGAGTAGGATAAGGTATTCGAGCCCAAGAGGCTCGAATATCTTACCCGGGGTTGGGTAGCAGGTTTGTGTGTGAGATGTGGACGTGGAGCCCACATTTATCTCTCATGGGAGTAGATATTCTATTCTAATATCAAACTGGGTCTTAGAGTTTACTAGTCTTAGAAAAAAAGAAAAAAAGATACACGTGATTCAGATGTAGTAAAAATTTGAACCCAACTATCTAACACTTAGTATAGACCCGACTGCTACTGTGTTTTGTTCCCGTCGTTAAAACAAAAAAAAAAGAACGTAAGGTAACTAACAAGAAACTGTATGTAAGCAAGATATACAGGGGAATCCAACTTTGCATATTTGTTCTCTGTCTTTGTCTATTTCTATTCAAAATAGCAGTCTTTCCAAGTGTCTGGTTCATTTGGTTAGGGATTTGCCGGCTTTTCATCAAGTTATAATTGGATCCACATGCAAACTAAATTCGAAACAGTAGTTTCATAAATAAGACGACAGAGAGGATCTATTAGCTGCCAGGAACTACATGTGAAACCCTTACAATGGGGCAGCGACGACCTACTCGTAGACCTCCAAGCCTTTGAGGATGGGGGGCAGCGACGACCTACTCGTAGCGCGCAGGGAGAAGTCGAGCGTGCTCACTCTCCACGGCGTGAGATCCCACATGTGATGCGCCACGAGGTACGCCGGCGAGAAGGCCCCGTGCCACAGTTCGCCGTTCAGGTAGACGTCGAAATGCCTTGTCCCATTCGCCGCCGCCCGCTCCAGCTCGGCAAAGTGCATGAACACGTAGAGCTCCTCCTCCATATATGGTGGCCGCGAGGGTGAAGTTGAGGGTGCCTCCCGGCGTCGCCGTGATGGCGGTCATCATGACGGCCGGAGGGGTTTGGAAAGGGTCACCCTCCCTGCTCGTGACTGGCGACCCGGTGCTGATGGGAATCCACCCCGGGCGGTCGCCGGAGGGGAGCCAGAGGCGGTCGGAGGTGTCGTTGGGTTACCTGGTTTTTGCACCATCCACCTCCCTTCCGTTCAGCTTTTGATGCCATGGAGTTCAATAGAAGATTTTTAAAGGAGGTGTGGTGATGCAGCTAGCAGGGAACACCCAACTGCATGTGTACATATGTCTACCTGATCATGGCGCCGAGGGGTAATCCGGGGTCCTTCCTCTCCTTGAAGAGAGCCAAGAATTGAGACGCGTTCACCAGCGTGTCTAGTAGTCCGGGATCGGCCTCAGGTCGAGCAGCGACACGAAGGGCGTCCCGGAACGGGTGTTCACCAGGCAGACCTCGATGGATCCCGCCGTGGGGACGGTGATGATCTCCAGGAGCAGAGGGGAGTTGTACGGGGACGAAGTTCGCTGAGGCGCATCTGTTCACGCCCAGGTACAGGTCGAACACCGGGGTCTGGTTGACCTCGTCGTAGTTTCCGTACAAGAAACCGGCCCAGACGATGTATTTCTTGCCGGGACGGATGGGTTGCAGGGCGTACGTAGCAGTTCCGAGCTCCGGTGGGAAAAGCTGCGGAGGTCCCCGTAGGGTGCCTTCCTGTCGAAGGCGGGGGAGATGATCTTGTTCTCTCCCGTGCGGCCGTGCCTACATATCTCTCGTCTGAGGAGCGGACGGTGCTCGATCGTCGACGAGTCTGCGTGGCTCAATCCTTCGGGGATCCCACAGTCTATGCTTATGAAGCCTGCCGATCGAGGTTTGGATAATTGGATGTCGATCGACTAGTTATATATTGGCAAAACAGCCATAACACAGAATTTATAAGCAGATGCAGAGGGACGAGGGAACATGATGAAATTAAAACTAAACCATCATTAATTTAGAACACAATATCGAAGGAAGTAAAAAAAAAAAAAAAGAGTTCACGATCACGCGCTCACCTGACTGCGCGCCTGGCAAAGAATGGAAGCAGCATCAAATGCCAAGAGAAACAAGGGGAATGACATTAATTAGAAACCCCCTCATGTTTGTTGCAGGTTATGCAGTCCACCTCAGGTTTACTGGTGCGACGGCTACCGCGTGGCGTCTCTAGACACTCTTTTACACTCCGTCGAAGCTCAAAAGAACAAACACACCGAAGAAGGAGAAGCCAAGGAGAGATGTTAGACGTTGCACTTCAATGTTCACTCCGTCACAGAAGTAAAAAAAAAAAAAACTTAATCGCCTTCTCGATCATTTGATCCGGCCTTGACTGATGCCATGAAAAGAGAAGTTTTTTCCTTTTATGATAACTTCAATCCTTAGTTAAGGTTCAAATGATCGAGCTAGTAAATCTTACGTGAGGTATGGATGGTGGGGTTTGTATAAGTTACTACAAAATGCATGCACACACACATAAATATATTTCTTCCATTTGCAAACGCACGTACGATTCACTCTCCAACAGTTGTATACTCTTTTGGACAGTGTTAAAAGAATTATAAACCATATATATATAGAGAGAGAGAGTCAAACCTCTCCTCAATTAATTAGTTCTCCCATGTATTCAAGTCAACTGTGAAGAGCAACGCATGGATCCCACGACAGTAATGGGGATTGTTGGAAAAATCAGTCAACGTCGAACAGCGACGACTGGGGAGGTCAGTAAGAGATACACGTGCGGAAGCTTCTGGCACCAAGCAAAACTAACCTACTGTGTAGATCCATGCATGATCGATGTTAAAAAGGAAATTTCCCTACAAATGTACACGTCCAGGAGATGCGGCAGATGTTGCAGCTCAGTTCCGTCTCATAAATAAAGAGGTCAAGTTGACATGCATCGCAAGGATTAAGTATATATATATGAGACATTTGCATCTGCTGCCACCCGCTCCCATCGAGGTCGAAGGGGGGGGGGGGAGGGTGTTCGTCTTGAACTCTTGGAAAGTGCTGCTTTAGTTTTGTCTTTCTTCTATGCTTTCCTTAATTAATTAATTTGCATCTGGCGCCTCCACGCTCTTGTGTACTTTGGAAGAGAGAATCATTCTTAGCATTTCTTTGATTCATTCAGGAGCAGAGATAGACTCGAGTTATTCCTATACATGGATGGACAGTCTCTGTCTCTCAGATGAAGAGGCTTTTGACTTTGATAGTAGATGAGTTATTCTTAAGGTTAGATTATAAGTCAGTTGATCCCAATTAGTTAATCCCCTCAATTAAATCACTTTTCACTTAACCCTTGCAGACGGAAGGACGTAAAATGTGTTAGTGAATTAAGCTGATTCAGCGGCCGGCTAGATTTGGCTCAATCTGTAATGGGCTTGGGCCAAGAAAGAGAACGAGTTTGAAGAGAGGGAATGGCTGAAGTCAGAACCAATTGGGCTCATTTCTGGTCTGGGTGCGGGCTTGTTGGTTAGGCATAGTTACAGAGGCTCGGTTTTAAATACTAGAACTAGCACTAATCCCAACGCAACCACCCTGCCATCATCCTTCTCGATGCCTGCTACTCTTCCCTGCCATCTCGTGGTACGTCCCCCTGCTTCTCCTTCGTCATCGTCGTCCTCATCTTTCTTCTCCCATTACCCGCCAATCCTTACAGTCTCTCCCATTCATTAATTACCTCACGCGGTTGGCCCCCGTGACAATATTTCTCGATCCCCTTCTTCTGCCTGTCTCGCATTCATCACGTCACTGCTTCATCCCCCACCCCACCGTGGAGACAAAGAGATGGAAGTGGCGTGGCCACGGTGCATGAGGCGGCAACGATGGCACAGCCGATTGGCAACGTGAGACTAACGACGACATCGAAATATATGGCGGTGATGGCACTTGCGTGGGGGACGGTGGCGTGGCGTCGGCAACGAGACGCGGACCCACAGTCTTATCCCCATCGGTTCTTCTTCATGATCTCTGTCTCTCATTTCTGGGCTTCACCTTGTACAAGATAAGTTTTGAAGCATTAGAGGCATTGTCGGGCCTTGGGCCAACCTTGGGCTCTCAGGATCAAGTACGGGCTACTGCGTAGGCCTGGTCAATTGATCTCACTTTGGCAGGGCAGGGAGTTAAAATATTTTCGTGAGTTAACTCAATCTACTTAAGTTAGTTTGAGTTTAACTCATTTTTAATTTGATAGAAGGATAATTAACTTGGAAATGAAGAGAAAGACTAATTTATTTTTAATCACTATAATTTGATAGGTGATGAATTAACCCGATAATAATGGCACCTAAAATGTCACATTTGTTCTTCTTTTTTGAATTTTTACATATAGATATGTGTTCACTTTCAAAATTTTATTATATTTTAAATTTTTAAATGTTTTTAATATATTACTATAAATTAAATATATCGTAAAAATAAATATATTTTTTATAAATAGCATAATTAATATCACTAATTTAAATTTAAAATATTGAATGATCATTAATTACCGGTTTGAATTAATTTTATTTAGTTTAAGATGAAATGAGACGTAATGGGCCTGCGACAGGGGAAGGACGTAATGGGCCGCTCAGGTGGTACGGTGGACTCTGGAGAGTTGGACTCCTGTAATGAATTGGAGATCGAACGTTGTTGGGCTGGTAAGATGGGCCCTCCTCGATATCAAATCATAAAAATAATTAACTCTCGGTTAACTTCAAATAACTCATAACTAACCCTCAACCAAAGAGGGGCTCGATGTCTGGCATGTAAGCAAGGCATATGATGTTGGTGGCTCCGCCTGTGGCGTCTCCAGCCAACCGTCTCCCCTGGTTATCTCGCTTGATGCTTCCCGAAGCTCTCCCGCACAAGCGACCATTCCTTCAGATTGTGCTCTCGACGAATTTGATGGTTAGGTGGATGAGATGGGCTCGGAGTTTGATGCTTCCTTCTAGCCTGTCCGCAGATGCAAAAGAAAGAATCGTCGCAGGCCTAAACTTCTTGAGCTTTACGATGTCAGGGTTTAGTTGGCGGGATCTATGTATTGGCACTCATGGCCTTTGCTGTTTGGGCTTTGTTCCTCTCGTTTGTACCCTCTTTCGCCCCTATATGTTTGAGTGCCCCTTTCCTCCCCTACTACTGTACTATTCTTTTACTTTATGCACTCCTTAATGAAAATGCTTGCCTGATGATCAGAGTGAACGTCCATTCCCTTCCGCAATGAAGGATGCACGGGAATCCTCATCTCACCTTACAAGTATTACCTTTGAGTTAAAAAAAAAAAGCATGACATATGACACTATTATTTTTGCCCGCACTTACTACTTCGGAAAAGCATCAAACAACATGCGTCGTGCTCTATTATTAATTACATGCCGTTCGATTCTTCTCTGGTTTACGGATCTGCATCTCTCCTGGTGTAGATTGAACTCAACTTTCAAGTTCTTGAGTTGTTTAGGTACCATGGAGCCCCTCCCTGGAGTGGCCCATATATGGTCTTCCCTTTATGTGATTCCTTCAATGACTCAATCCCACAAATAGGCATACTTTATCCCGAAGGAAATAGAGTCTCTAACTCCATTGCTAATAACCATGCAAATGTCACTTTGAATACCAACCCCATTTTCTTCGAAGATGTGCCCTGCCTCGATCGGGTCATGAGGGCACATGCATGCATGTTTGCTCAGCATCTTAGATAGAATCGCTAATCCATCCATTGAAGAGTTTAAATTTTTAACTGTCAAGGGGAGATATGCCTCCTTAACAGAATGCAAGACCTTGGATCTTAATTTTGCTGATGAATGAAATAACCGAAAAGCACATCTTGCCGTAACTCGATAAGCTTCATTAATTCTTTATTTTTTCTGTTGAACGTTTTTCTCTGGCTACCAAAATTAATCAGCCCATATTCTATTAGTCCTCTTGACATAAATATCTCTGCATTCTCTTCTTTTATCTAGCTTCATCCGATTATTCATTATTAATTTTTTATTTAATTTGTTATCGAAAGATTATCCACCATTCTAATCCGCCGTAAATTTGAGACGAAAATGTCTGACGGAATAGAGACGTACTCATATTTTTTACGATGAATTAAAGACGAATCAGTGATGGAACTTGTCCGTCACTGATCTCAATTTTTCTTGTAATATTTTATTGGTTATTTTGACGTATAACAGTCTGTACTCTTCATTTGCTAAATGATCCATCCTTTTCTCCTCTCGATGGCGTTACTTGTCAAGGTGCCTAATTAATTGGGCCATGATACGAGCACGGGACAGGAGGACCCGTGAAGCTGGAGGACCGTGCGTTTCGTCTAGGAAGGTCCATTAACCAAGATGAGTTGAGATGTAGCGGGGCTAAGGTTTTGTCGTTCCAAGTTGCAATCGATATTCAGATGGCTCCAGCCCAGATTGTGGATGGGACTGACCCTGAGTTCATGTCAGCCAGACTTGTTCTAATTAGTTTATCACATTATGTTCCCAAACGAATTCCGAGTTAAACTCGGGTAGACACCATCTTTACACGCGGACAGTCGAGACTCGTGATGAGACCAAAACTGTCTTGTTCCGTCGGTATATGTGATGTGCGTATTGTGCATCCGAGGACACACACTCGGCGTGCAACAAGTATCACCGTCGTCCTGTTTTCCATTTGAGTCGATCCAGTTTAACTCAGCCCGAGCTGGACCAATAGATGCAGTTCTGAGAAATTGGGCTGTCCAGATCCACTCAAATTTGCACACGATAGGTACAATGCAATATTCTTTTCAGCTAAAATGCTGATGCCGGTTATAGAGAAAAAAAATAAAAGAAAACATGATCACGCAAATACGCCGATGAAGGTTAATCAAAGAGGCGCGCACAACTCTGCACAATTAAGTAGTAAGTATATCACGACGATCTTTCAAATGACGGATCGATGCCGAATGAATCAATTTAATTATTCAGAAAAGCTGGTCAAGGAAAACCGCAGGTTTCCTTGTCTCCGAACCCCTCGTACGTACGAAAGAAAAGGGGAGAGAGTGGCTGCGACGTCCATGTCAATTGAACATCTTTTGACGAGCATCTTTGACGTAGAGAATCTATGTGGGGTACATGTATATCCATACATAATTGTACATTCTCTCTGACTTGAACCCTGCAATAGATTATAGGCATGTGTCCCTGGATTTATCTAAACATCAAACACGACGAAATCTAGCTAGCATTTCGCTCGAAAACAGACATCGAAATCTTCGGAGAGAAGAACGCTGGTCAAACAAACAGAGGGTAGATCGCCCGGCCCATAATAGAGGATCGATGACGTCGCCCTTCATCTCTCTCTCTCTCTCTGGTATATCTGCTCACTAAAAATATATATCAAGACTAAAAAATCCTCTGCCCTCTCGCTGCACTGCACCTTACCTTATACGAGGGCACCACAGTCTCTTATCATAAGATGCCAAATACAGTTCTGCACTCTCTGGTCCAATCGATTGACCATCGACTGCCAGACTTGAATTGGATGAGTTTTGATGCACAGGGATTCCTGCGACGAGGGGTATGGGGCACTGTTTGATCGCGCATGCAATATATAGGGTGACCAGACAACATCATCTCTGCTTTCGTGTGGGGGCAAACTTCCCCACCTGTTTGAATGTGGTTACGTACTGTAGATCGTGTAATAATGAGTTGTGGTCATCTGATCATTCCAAACCTTATAAGTTGGCGTGATCAGAGGGCCACCACCTATCCGATCCAGTGGCTAGAATTTCAGTGTGTTAACAGCAGATTCTGGAGGGAAATAGCTTAATTAGTGTAATGTAAGATTCTTGACACATTTACTGAATACACCTCAAACATTGCCAAAAATACATCTTCACATTGAAACAATGCCCCAAGTATATATATATATAATTTCTTGACCAAAAGAGTCACACTTCTACGTATATGCCGACGTAGCGATGACTTCGAGACCTCCGAGGAGACTCTTTCGCAATCAAAAGTCACTTTTGAGTTCAAGCACAAGCAATAGACTTGCAAATAAACTTAGAATACCAAGACCCAGAGACTAGTCATGCATAGACATCGAGCATCGGAAAGAGAGAGCAAAGCTCTTAACTTGTGTAGAGGGGAGTTTACTCACACATGGTAACAAGTATGCACAGAGAAGATTTCATTTTTACAGAAAAAAAGAAATCGAGTATATTATAGCGACGCGACAGTTACAATGACTCAGACACAGACAAAGACACGATGACAATTACAAACACATATATTACAAACGCTGGCAATTACCAGAGGGAGAAATACATATAGACGAAGAGTACTTACAGAAAGAAGATAGAAGACCAGGGATATGTACCTTGGATCACCGGAGACTGAGCGAAGGCAGGGTGCCTTGGGTTAGATGGTGAAAGAAGTATGGAAGACTAAGTGGAAGGCAGAATGTCTTGGTGGTAGATGGAATGAATTGAAAGAAGGTGGAATGGGAAGAGTTCTTGCAAGGTGCAAGAAGGCCACTCGCTAAAAATTAGAAATGGAAGAGAGGAGGTGGCGATAGAAGAAGAGTGGAGAGCTTGAAGGCTTGGAATGCCTTGAGCTTCGATGCTTCGGGCTTCAGTGCTCTCGACTATATATATATATGTAGGCATTAAATGCAATACCATTCCAGTTTGTACTCTGCTTAATTTTGTCTGTATCAAATCCGATGTTAATTTCGAAGCTAGAAAGTGTGAACCGGATTTTGAGCGGGATAAAGATTAATCAAACCATTCTTTAACCTAATCTACGTAAGAAATATTAATTGTGTCGCCACTGTTTATACCATACTTTTTACCATTTTTTCCCTGCCATTCAAATTTGAAATTAGATGGTGCAAAAAAAAAGGGTAACTTTAATTTTGTTGTTCCGGGACTCGGGAGCCTCAGACTTAAATTATTCAGTTCAATCGTCCGATCAAATAATCCAAGTGATCAGGATGACAGAAAGATTTATAATATAAAAGAATGACACCTTAAGATTTATGTAACGTGGCGCACGCAGAGGGTGTGAGTACCCAAAATTCTCATCTCCCAGATAATAAAGACACGGAAAGAGAGTGAGGGACAACGGTCAACCGCCCTTGTAACCGACCCATGTGATGAGAGCCACTCGGATCCCGACATCTCATACGGTCGCGTGCTCCGGGGAAAAAAAAAGCCATGATGTTAACGTTGCAACCACCGCCTGTGTCGCAATATAATGCACTTTGCTTGGATAGCCTTCTCAACGCGCCCCCCCCCCCCCACCTCAAGTTCATTGCACTACCCTCAACAAACGTTTCTAGTGAGGTGGGGGGATCCCAGAGACCAAACAAAGACTGAGCCTCTGTGGGCGCGCAGGATTGAGAAGTAGAGAGAGAGAGATATATAATATAGGATGCCACGGCCGGGAAGAAAGACTCGGGAGATAGCGCTCAACAAGGAATGGGTCCGAAGAAGACAAGTGATATAGATGATGTTGGCTGAAACCCATTTCAACATCCCAAAAAACACATACATATATATATATATATATGTGTGTGTGTGTGTATATCTATATATAAATATATTGCGAGAGAGAGAGAGGGGGGCAAAACATGCCTACAGACCCCACCATGAGATCCCACTCATATTTAATGCCGTGTGTTATGTTGCCCTTGTCCTGCTAGGAAGGTGGGATGAATGTGGTGGGGGGGGGGAGGAGGAAGCGAGGGCTTGACCGCTGCTCCTCCGTGTGGGGATCCCAACGATATCCCTGTCTCAGGAGGAGGGGGGGGGGGTCCAACGGCGACATTTGTCCGTCGCTCGGAATGGTCGACGCACGGTGGGCGCAGCGGGGTGGACGGGCACGGATTGGGAATCCCAAGCTCTTCCCCCCTACCCCCCATGGGCGCTCTGATCGATTTAACTTCTGGGTCCAGACGGCGCGGCCGTGGTCGGTGAGACTTCCCTGTACCAACTTTTGGAACGATGGCGACTCGGCAGAGACGACGACGCTAGTCCCGGACGTCTTTGCATGCATGATTTTCTGTGTTTTGGATAAGAGTAATAGCATGGATGAGCTAACTGAAGGGTTTGAATGCACAAGGACAAGGAGTCAAAGGATTTTAAGTGTGCGAAAATTGTAGGCCTCTGGAAGGCACATCACATGCAGGAATAATACCAGGGATTGCATCCAGACATGGAGAGACAACAGATAACCCTCCTATTTTTCTTTCTTGGCTTTGCATTCAGGAGGACTCCGAAGCTTTGGAATTAAGAATATGCAGCTTCGTCTGCTCACGTGAGAACCGAAAGGAAGTATCGTGGTAAAAACACGTAACACTGGGCGTTTGGCCCGGGTTGCATGGGGAGAGGCCGGCCGGGGGTGGAACTGGGGAAAGGGAAGTGGTCCTCCCATGGAGTGTTAGCTGATTTCATTTAAGGGTGGCGGGGGGGGGGGTGTTTCTTGGACCACCGTGCGCACAAGTTCAAGGCCAGCTTCTTGACTAGAAGGTAAGCTAGCCAATCATGGATTGAAGAGTAAAGAACCTAGCATCTTGTTATGTCGAATTTGTACTTGTGTATATCTAAACGTTGTTTGTAAACGCGAAAAAGCGGCTTCATCAAAATCACTTTCTCATGCAGTAGTTAGATGTCATATGGTTAAAATCGATATTTACAATCTCATTTAGAGAGTTAAAAGTGTGGGATTTTGCTGTCTGTGTATGCGTGCATGCGTGTGCGTGTGTGTGTGTGTGTGTGAGAGAGAGAGAGAGAGAGAGAGGGATAACTAGGCAAGCCTTGTCATCGTCCACAAATGCCCTTCAAGCCATCTAAGCGGTTGACCATCTTGGCCATGCTGACGAGTTTTCGT
This sequence comes from Amorphophallus konjac, assembly GCA_022559845.1. Lineage (NCBI taxonomy): Eukaryota > Viridiplantae > Streptophyta > Magnoliopsida > Alismatales > Araceae > Amorphophallus > Amorphophallus konjac. The sequence continues at coordinate 104,352 of JAHNEJ010003253.1, read as the reverse complement.
CTTTCTATTTGGCAGTGTAGTGAGGTGTGAGGGAAGATGAGAGATTGTGTATCATGTGGATCTTGAGTTCTATACACTGAGTCACTGTCCATCGTCTGCCATTTGGCTACAGTGGTGTAGTCACCACTGCTTGGCACCAATATCTTAGCCAGTCGATAGGGTGAAAGGGATGATATATAGGACTCGTTTTCCCATCGGTGGCATCCTAGCTAGCTAGCAATGCTAACCAGTATTTGTACATCATCGGCATTAGTTTTACGGTAGCCATCTGTTGTCGGCGATGGGTTTGTCCACTAAGCATCAAAAGAGAAGTATGGCTTTCTCTAGAGATGATCAGAGAAGAAAGAAAGAATTTAATAAAGAAAAGAGGAATATATATCTTCAGAGAGAGAGAGAGAGAGAGAGAGAGAGAGAGAGAGAGAGAGAGAGAGAGAGAGATTTTTACGTATAAACTATCATTAGAATAAAAATCATAGATTTAACATTCCTACATATGTATTTTTACATGTGAGGAGGGTAAAATTGGCTCGACCCACGTAGGACCCATCTACCGCAGGCCTGCCTCGGCTGGCATCGCATACAGCGGGCCTCGATTAACGTGGCCCATTACATACGGCCCAGGACGACAGTCCTTGAATTCGACAGCAAGACCGGTCTTAACCCGGGCAGAATGACCGCCGGATAGGTCTTCAACGACCAACCGTTAACCCCCACGACTTTGATCTCGACTCCACTAAGGGCGAGTACGTTCCACGGGCGCCGTAACACTCGCCCAAAAATCGACCGACTCCGGGTGACCGCCCCACAACGGGAAACTCCCGCCACGATCGCGGGGGGCGTTATCCCACGACTTACGACATTCCTTGTTAAGGGATCGACCATCTCCACCAAGAGAACCCCCTATAAAAGGGATCTTGACAGAGAGGAGAGGACACGGGAAATCTCACCAACAAAAATGCCTATAGAGAAGCTAACTAGAGAGCTACACGTCCTACTACTAGAGAGGTCACGACTGCTCATTCCCTCAGAAGAGAATCTCCTCCTGAATGACGTTACCGCCCAGCGAGCACTCTCCGAGTGACCACTAGGGCCGGCGAGCACTCGTCTAGAGGGTCTACACATCTCTCAGATCCTCTATAGCGGCCTCCCTCTCCACTCTCTCTCCTACTCTTCTCTATTCATTATCGCCCAGCCGTTGCTGACTTAAGCATCGGAGGGTTGTCCCCTGGGGTAGCACCCGGGACTCCTTCTGACGCCCTTCTCTTCTGGTGATTGTAGGTTTCCACGGGTGCCGAACGATCTCCCCCAATAAATAAATAGAAAGGTGTGGTGCGTGGCATAGAACCAGATTCCAATCGCTACAACATGTATTTGTATTTGTAATTTTACACACATATCCTTAAAAATGTTGACATTACACAAAAGGGCCAAGGAATGATCTTTTTGCATTATTTCCATGTTCAGTATACAAAAAATCAAAAAATCACTTAGCATAGTTCAAAAAGATCATTATGTGATTTTTTTGCATTATATATATATGAATGATAAACATATAATTTTGATCTTAAAAATTATTTATATGGAGAGAGAGAGAGAGAGAGAGAGAGAGAGGATTATGTGAATGCGAGGGATGGGCTCTCAAGCAATTCACCCCCGCTCCCCCAAACAAGGTAAAGAGAGGAAAAGCGTCTCCTTAAATAACATCTTGTTCTCTCCGCTAAAATTTAGTTAAAGATAATCATAGCTAAATTCACGGAGTTGCGACGATGATATTTTTACATTAAAAGTAATGATATGGGTGCCAATACATTTTAGTTGGAATGATATTTTATCATTTTTCTTTTATAACTGATTTATATGCAAAACACCCTGATAATTTTGACGATAACAAAATCTAACTTGTCTTATCTAATGTGCTTTTATGTTGTGCAGGCATTGCACAAGTTGCATTAAATATGAAAATTTGGTTCATTTATTTGACTATTCTATATATGTAAAGTTTGATTTTGGTCAAAGTGTCTTTAGCAAATTGTAGACTCTTCGAGACCTTTCAAACGAGCCTAAGTTTTTCGTCAACTGATCTATCCTACACGATACAGCTTGTAAAAATTGGTTGTGCATACGGCGTGAGAACAAAGTTTCAACACCTTGAGTTGAGACAGCACCTCCACCCGTAGCTATAGGGGATGGAACAAGGTGTCAACCCCCTGAGTCAACAACACGTTCACCCGCAGACGAGGGATGCAACATGGTCAACACTCTGTGACAACATATCAGTCTGACCTGGACAAGCATTGTTAATTGGGATTTTTTGTTTCCTTTTCTTGGTGTATTCTTTTGTCTATTGATCGAGCATGCATGCTCCTCCTAAGCAAGGTTGCTGCAAAAATACAAAGTTTTCTGGAGGCTCTAGGGTTTCTTGCTGGTTGGAAATTGTAGGCTCGCTAGCTGGTGATGCCCTGGGAACCCGCCCCATCGTGTGGATACCCCCTACGTATACTGAAAACCGGTTGCTTCGTCTCCGTGATTCTTCCACTTCGACTTGTAGATAGATTTGCTCAATCATCTGCATCTTTTAATTTGCTCCTTAATTAAATTTGCTCTTAATCACTGTGTCTTTTGTGTGCTTATGCGTGTGCACCTCCCTTCACTAGTGAGCTTGTGTCTTGAACACAGATGCGTGTGAAACATGCAGGAACAATCACCTTCCTTGGTATCTAGCATGTCAATGTTGTACTGACTCATATCTAATAGTGAATACATACTCAAATGACTTTGTGGAGTGGACTCAGGTCAATGTGATTAACCGAACAATTACACTACAAAAAAGGTGTCGTTAGCGACGTACGGGCTCCGTCGTAAATCCGTCGTTATTTCATGTCAAAATATCGTAACGATGAAAAATTATCTGTCACAAATCTATCGTAAATATTAATGACCGAGAGTATTCCGTCTCTAAATAATTGGCACCGTTCTTCGGCGACGGATCATTTATTTATCGATAATCGGCCGTAAATATGTCGTTAAAATATTTGCGATGGAAAAAAAATTGATCGCAAAATGAGTAGTAAAAAAATTAGTGATAGAAATAATGTCAATTGTTAATCCATCGTAATTATGACTGAAAATGAGCGTCTATCTCGATGGATTGATCGATGTCTCAAATCCGTCGCAATTGCGACTAATCATGGCCGTTCTAAATATGTGGCTATTGTTTTTGACTTTTTAAATTATTTCATTAAATTAAAATATCAAAAACTTGTTTAAATAATAAAAAATACAACATCCACGTCATAATGACAAATGAAAATGACAAATAAATTCAAATATAAAATTATTCAAATATATATTTTTAAATTATTATTTTTTACAATATGATAAAAAATCAATTAAGAAGGATCCTGGGTGAGCTCATCCTCCTCTTCCTCCTAGTCTCCCCTAGCCCGTCGCCATGCGTTGAATGTGTAGTAAGATCTTATATTTGAAATAAAAAATAATATTATATTATATATTAATAAATAAAAAAATTGATAAAAATTATTTTATTTTATAAATTTGAAATGAGATGATTCGTACATGAATTCTTTGGTTTTAAACTAAGTTATTTCGAAGAAGGGTATTTTGAGCACCAACCCCAGATCGGGAATCATATTTGGAATTTGTAAGCTCTGACAGGTCACTCTGATCACCTCCCCGATCATGTTGGAATAATCGACATACCGGTCGAACTAGTACGTATTTCATATTTCGGACTCTCGAGCTCAAGTTCTTTGTTTTTAAACTAGGTTAGTTGGGAGAAGGATAGTTTGAGCGCAGAGCCTAAACTGGGAAACCGATTTAGATTCCGTCAGCTTCCACAGGTCACTCTCGCCTCCCCGGTCGTGTTGAAATAATCGACAAGCCGATTAGATCGATATTTTATATTTTAGCCTCCCAACCCGAGTTATTTAATTAGTTTTAAAGTAAGTTATTTCAGATAATGATATTTTGAGTATTGAGCCAAAATTAGATATCTGATTTAGATTCCGTCAGTTCTCATAAGTCACTCTCATCACTCCAGTTGTTTTAGAATAATTAGCACACCAATCGGATTGGTATTTTAGATTTTGTTCCCCCTGTTAGAATAATCAGCATGTCAATCAGATTAGTATTTCAGATTTTGTCCCCCCTTCCAACCCGATTTCCTTAGTTTAAAGTAAGTTATTTTGGAGAAGGGTATTTTAAGTCCCAAACTTATACAAGGTATCTGATTTGGATTCCGTTATCTCTCACAGGTCACTCTCACCACCACAGTCGTGTTGGAATAATCAACACACTGATCAGATCGGTATTTCATATATTGGACCTCCCGAGCCCCAGTTCTTTGGTTTAAACTAAGTTATTTCGGAGAAGGATAGTTAAGCGTCGAGCCCAAACCGAGACTCTGATTTGAAATCCGTCAGCTCCCACCGGTCATTCTCACCTCTCTGGTCATGTTGGAACAATCGACACATCGATAAGGCCGATATTTCAGGTTTTGGACCCCCCATCCCGAGTTCTTTAGTTTTAAACTAAGTTATTTCTGAGAGGAGTATTTTGAGCAGCAAGCTTAAACTGAAAATCTATTTTAAAATCCATTAGCTCCCACATGTCACTCTCACCTCCCTGGTCTTGTTAGAAGAATCGACACATCAATCAGACTTGTATTATATATCTTAGATCCCACAACCCGAGTTGTTTCGTTTTAAACTAAGTTATTTTGGAGATGAATATTTTGAGCATCGAGCCCAAACTGAGAATCCGATTTAGATTTCGTCAGCTCCCACATATCACTCTCACCTCTCCGGCCGTGTTGGAATAATTGGTTACACCGATCTAACTGGCATGAGGTTTTGCATCCCTCGAACCCAAATTCTTTAGTTTTAAACTAACTTGGTTATTTTGAAGTAAGTTAATTTTCATGGAAGTTCTTTTAAATTAAATAGGAGTATTATAACTCAAAATTTATAATAGAAAATACAACAAATCTGTCACTACCATGAGGGAGTTGTGCTATAGTCAAGGGTGCTCCTTGGGGAGGCAAAACCCCCACCTGGGAGAGGAGCGCCTGCATGATGAGTGACTAGTAGTTGCCTTTTCCTCTCAGATGAGATCTCCGATGTCGCTCGAAGAACTGGAGGGGGCCGTAGTAAAGACTGACGCGGCGGCGATGTGGGAATGGATCGACGGTACTCCGGGGCGCGAACAGGATGGGAATGGATAACTGCTATCTCACATAGCTCGGCCTCACGCCGGACGGTCTCACACCGGGCGACACACTCAAATCTTACAAATGGAGAAAGAGGGAAGGGAGAAAACACAATGGCAAAACACTTCATTCATTCATTCATAACATGTCTCGTAACAAGCATTGGCCTCCTATTTATAGGAAAGGTCTATTACATCCATACCTTCCTTATTTCCTTTATTTGTATATCTATCCTAGCCTAATAAAACAAAGGCCACCAACCCACTATTGACTTATGGGTTTAACAAAATTAAAATACAAATAACTTTTGACCAACCTTGCCTAATAAAATAAAAGTAAATACATGTAGTAAAACATGTATTTTACACACGTACAAATACTCAAAATACACACAAGTATATCTACTCAGTATGCCGGGTCTTCAATCGAGTCTCCGAGCCATAAGCTCGGTGCAGTCAGGGCGATGCGGCGTCGGCTCCGAGTAGTGGGTCCGGTAGTGGACCCGATGTCCCCACCAACCCTCCCGGGGCGGTTGGAACTCGACTCCGTCGAGTAAGGGGGGACACTACTGTGGTAGTGCTCCAGCAGATATGGATCGAGGCGCTGGAGATCTTCTCGGCTGATCCAGGAATCATCTGATGGTGGACGGTCCCGCCAGCGGACAAGGTAGCGCTGGTACACCCTGCTCCGTGTAGTGGTCACCTGCTCATCCAGTATCCTCTCAATGTGCTCGCGCGGTACTCTCGAGGCTGTGGGACGCACAGGGGTGGGCTCACTCTCAATGGGAGGAGAAGGCTCGAAAGGGTCACTAGGAATCGCTGTGGGTTCCTTGTAGGCCACTAGGTCTGCCACATTAAAAGTCGAGTTAATCCCATATTCGGGAGGTAAGTCCACAACATAGGCATTGGCGCCAATCTTCCGTAGGATTGGGAAGGGACCATCACTACGGGCTTGTAACGTTTTAACGACTCCCGAGGGGAGTCGTTCGGGCCGGGCCCGTACCATAACCAAGTCACATTCTTGAGATTCATGGTGACGCCTATGCGAATCAGCTGACTCATGCAGACTAATGACGTGATGTGCAAACTCTTCGGCTGACTTGGACAGTCTAGACTCGAGGGGAAGGTTGGGTAGGGTGGACCCAGGGGCAAGCTCAATAGCGTGTTGTACATCACGCATGGGAGGGAGTTGAGAAGGCAAGTCCTCGGGGACGATGCCTTGGAAGTCCGACAGTATGGCCGGGTCTTCAGTTGGGACTGAGACTCGAGACTCCTTGGGTGTAATGGTGACGTCAACAGCTAAAACAGAGGCACCCTCAGCAACCTCTATGTCTAGCTCACCGACATTCATGGAGTCAAGGCACCTAACTAGGTCATGACTAACCTTAGGGGCCTCAGAAATGGGTGTGATAGATGCAGGAGAAGAGAGAAGGAGAGGTTTCCCTTCAGTGGGAGTTTGGGGATTCTCCTGAATGTTGGGAGTTACGGTGGGGGTGGAGGTGGAACTCTTTCCCGTGGTCACCTTTGGAGGTACCGGGTACAACTGAATCTTCTTCCCATTGTAGGAGAAGGAACACTGATTGGACCGACCAAAGGTAGCGAGGTCTACATCATAGAACCATGATCGTCCTAAGATGACGCTCCCGGCCTTCATAGGCATTACGTCAAATAAGATTTATCCTTAGTAGGACTGGAACTGGATGGGAATGACACATGTAGTGGTGACTTGGATAGACGTGTCGTCAACCCAAGCCACGTTATACGGCCTCGGATGAGGGTGCGTAGGTAGACCTAAACGGGAGACAAAGTCTGAAGAGACTGCATTGATACAGCTCCCATTGTCAAGGATTACTTTGCAAGGATGAGAGTTCACCATGATGTAGGTTTGAAAGATAGAGGTTCGACGCCAATCGTCCTCTTGGGGTGTTGAGATATAGCGAACTACACCTAATCTTTTCTGACTAGAACACTCGGCAATGTCTCCAACCTGCATGTACTCGACATGCGTGTCATCAAATATTGCATCCATTTCCTCAAACTGTGCGATGAGGTCAGGATCGGCCATATATCTCTCCTGATCCATAGGTGTTTGTAGAGTTGAAATGCGCTCTAGACGGCCTGGTGAATTCCTAGACCGACATGGCATGCACGAGATCGAACCTAGATGATGCAATCCTGGGACCTAGATGATGCAATCCTGGGACCGAGAATTAGCAAGGTGTGGACCCGGCTGATATGCAAAGGGTCAATTTGAAGGGACTGGTCAGGGAAAGTTGCTCGCCCGCAGGCGAAGTAGTTGTGGAACTACCTCCTGACAATTAGGGGGGGCCCTAATGCGGCAGTTCCAGGGCCTAAAGATAGGCGCATACAAGCTCACTCTTGCCGTCCACAGCGATGTACTCAGAAGGCTGGTTGCATGGATCGGGCTCTCTCTTACTTCATTGCGCGACAATCGAAAAGATACTAAATGAGCAAGTGATTGGAGCACGTACCTAGCTGACTGAGAAGTCAAGCTCTGACCGGAGACGAAGGCGAGCGGGGACGTGCGTGCCCGCACGGCGTCGAAGAAGCTTCACCGGTTACAAAGAATTCTCTCCTCGCAGGGAGGTTGCAATTATTACAAAACCACGTGGCTCAAAAACTTCCCACGCAGGGGAACAAATTAGTCCAATTTCTCCGCGCAGGGAGACTTACAGACACTCACACTCCTTGAATTACAGACTGTGTGTCGGTGACCGGGTGACTCGGGCACCTGGCAGGCCGCCGATTGTGGACTGGGGTGCTACAATAAATGAGTTAAAAAGATATATGTATATATATATATATAAGATTATATATATCCCAAATATATATATTATATATATATATTTAACTCTTTTTTTCCATTTTTTTTTCAAACTTCACCTACCCTATCTTTTGACCTTTCAAATCCCTTTTTTCCATTTTCAATTTTTTTTCAAATCTTTTTTTTCACACTTTTCACACTCTGTCCTTTCGTTCAAATCTTTTGTCTTTTTTTTTGTTTCAAACCTGTCTGCTGGGCAATTGACGCAGGCAGAGGGCAGGTCGGCAGGCGGCAGGCGGTCAACGCTGGCCGGCGGACTAGCTGGGGTGTGCGGCACGCGGGGCGTGGGCGGGCGCCGACGTGGGCGCGGCAGGTGCGCACGCAGAGGGGGAAGGTAGAGGCCACTGGGTTCACGGCGACGTAAGTGGTGGTGAAGGTGAGCAGGAAGGCGGGGGGGGGGGGGGGGGGCGGTGGTGGGTTGGCCGTGGGGTTAACAGGGTGGCGGTGAGGAAGGGGGGAGGTCGGCCGGTGGGCTACGGTGAGGAGGAGGGTGTGCGACCGGGGGCTGTGAGGAGAGCTTGTGTGGGAGGTTCACCGGTGACGGGGAAGAAGGGAGTGGAGTGAAGGGAGAGGTTAGCAGGGGGGAGGAGTTCGTCCGTGGAGGCTGTTTGGAGGCTCGGAGGTGGAGCGGCGTGGGTGGGTGACCGGAGCTATGAGGGAAGGTGGGTGTCAGGCCAGGGGGCGTGTGCAGGGGCTGCCGGCGACGGTGGGCGTGCGGCCGGGTTGCGGCTACTGGAGGTGGAAGCGCAGGGCGGCTGGTGCTGGGAACACGAGCGGCCACGCGGTGGGCTGGCACTGGCGGGCGCGGCAGCGGGCGCACGCGCAGGTGCTAGCGCGGATGGCGAGACCTTGGCGGGCTCGGGCGGTGCTGGGCGGCCGGGCGGCGACGGCGCGGCAGAGGGCGGGTGCGGCTGTGGCGATGCCGGCGGGCGGCGTCGGCGTCCGGGGTGCGCGGGGGCGCTGTGGTGGAGGCGGCCGCGGCGTCCGCGGGTTACAGAGCGGACAGATAAACCGAGAGAGGGAGGGGGAGAGGGGTTAGCGGGGAGAGAGAGGTTAAGGGAGAGAGAGATTAACGTGAGAGGGAGAGATTAGTGTGAGAGATAGAGATTAACAGAGTGAAAGAGGGGTTAACAAAAAGAGAGATTAAGAGAGAGGGAGATTAAGAGATAGAAGATTTACGGGAGAGAGAGAAACAGAGAGCAAACTGAGAGAGAACTGGGGAGAGAGAGAGAACGCACGGGGTGTCTCTCCTTTTCCTTTTTTTTTCAATTTTTTTTCTCTATTTTTTTTGAAACTCTTCTCAATCAAGATCCTTCTACTTCTCTTCTTCTTTTTCCCACTATCTAACAATCGAGAAATAAGAGAGACGACGGGGACGTCGGAGTCGGCGGAGGCGTCGTGTTAGGCTCTGATACCAATTTGACGCGGTGGTAACGTGGGAATGGATCGACGGCACTCCGGGGCGCAAACAGGACGGGAACGGATAACTGCTATCTCACACAGCTCGACCTCACGCCGGACTGTCTCACACCGGGCGACACACTCAAATCTCACAAATGGAGAAAGAGGGAAGGGAGAAAATACAATGGCAAAACACTTCTTTCATTCATTCATAACATGTCTCGTAACAAGCATTAGCCTCCTATTTATAGGAAAGGCCTATTACAGCCATACCTTCCTTATTTCCTTTATTTGCATATCTATCCTAGCCTAATAAAATAAAGGCCACCAACCCACTATTGACGTATGGGTTTAACAAAATTAAAATACAAATAACTTTTGACCAACCTTGTCTAATAAAACAAAAGTAAATACATGTAGTAAAATATGTATTTTACACACGTACAAATACTCAAAATACACACAAGTATATCTACTGATCAGTATGTCGGGTCTTCAATCGAGTCTCCGAGCCATAAGCTCGGTGCACTCAGGGCGATGCGGCGTCGGCTCCGAGTAGTGGGTCCGGTAGTTGACCCGGTGTCCCCACCAAAGACGCTGGTTACGGCAACGCTTGAACTCGTGTAAGATAATATCACATTGCTAACATTCAAACTCTCCCCAAAACCATACAACAAGTCTTTCTTCGATGGTCTAGCTACCGCCATCCACTTTTTAAGATCTAGCTTCGGCTCCTACGTGGGCTCCTCTCCGTACTTCTCACTCATCCATCTGCTATATGACTCCTGCAAATGGAATATAAAATATTATAAATTTCATATTAATTATTCATATTTGAAATGAAAAATACTTGTATATGTATATAAACTTATCGCCACCTCCCGGGGAATCTTGTTGACGTACTCATCCGTCCACTTCTTCTTGTGGTTTTTGTCGAACAACTCTCGAAACGATGGTTCGCGGTTGAGCTCCTTTGCCTATTTTACAAGTCTTAAAAATAAATGAGGGTATATACGAATAAAATATAAGAAAATCTGAAATATTACTTACCATTTTATGTTCTTGGGTCCCGAATGAGACGAACCCGGCCACTCGTGTGCACGTTCATATTCAACTATTAGGCCTAGTTTCCTACCGCTTTATGAGACTTGTTTTTACACCCCTCCTGGCACTACACATCCTCTCCCAATACTCCGTCCTCATCCAAGCAGGGTTGTGCTCCTTCTAGCGGTTGGTGTTTACTGGGCTCCCAAAATCCTTCTTCGCCTCTTCTCGGGTGTTGAACGTCTGGGTGTATCGATATTTTACGATCTTCTCCCAGACAGACCGAGCTCGTGCCTCGTCTGAGGATCTCATGATCGAACCGATACGTCCGTTGCAAAAAAAAAGTGTAAGCTATATAAATTAGTATAGTGAAATTAAGAGTTGAGAAAGACATAATTTAAAAGATTAATTAAATTGCATATCATGAACATGTCGAACATTAAATCCTAGATGTCCACCAGAAAATGCTGGAAGGAGAGGACCAACTTAGGAATGTAATGTTTAAATGCCTCATCAATATCATGGGTCACCTCAGTAGGCTGAAATTTATTGCTACGATTACAAATATTAAAATTGGAGAGTATTACATAGTTGATGGATAGATAAGGAACATAATTCAAGAAATATACTTACCCTCGATCCAAATCTCTTGGCAGCTATCGACAACCCCCCTCCTTTGATCGCCCTTGTGCATGCTGCCGTCGTCATTTGCTGGCCTGGCAGAGGAACTAACAAGTAGTGATGATGTGGCCTGCACAACTAGTGTAAGGATACTCGGCGCTGTAAGCAAAAATTAAACTATTTAAGATTGAATCAACTATTTAATCAAAAATTATTGAATCAAATTGAGATTGGATCAAAAGATGCCTGTATGGATCGACAGTGGCAGCGGCGGTGGTGGCGGTGCTCCCTACCCAGTTGGTGCATGGACACTCGGGCTTGTAATAATTGAATGACATAAGCAGAGCATATAATAAATACACATATAGTTAGAAACTTGAATACACATACTTGTGCCGAGAGACGTTGGCAAGGGAGAGGAACCAGAGCCCCTCCCGGCCATGGCCCCCTCTCCTTCCATTAGATGCTCTACGTAAGAAATAAATCGTATAAGCAGACATATTATCAATACACATATAGACGATTGATTATGTTCTCGTCATGGCATACTCTTTCCGCGTGCCATCTCATATGTCGAGTTATCTTTGAGGATATATACATCTCCTGAAATCTAAGCGTGAGAGAAAGTACCGCAATGACTTGTAAGGTGCATCCTTTTACTTTTAATTGCCCTCTCTCTTAGGTTTGAACCGATTATGATGACAAATAGAACAAGATATCTTATATGCATCCTCTTGATAATATAACATACAATCATTAGGGCATGTATCTATTTTCACAAATCCAACCCCTGGCTCATTGACCATCTTCTTTATACGATAAAAAATTTCAAGCAACTACTCGTCTCGAGGCAACATACTCTTGATGACGAGGAGACGGTCAAAACAACTTTCCCTGATGCGAAATTCATATTTCAAGTTCAACAACCATGAGGCCGTAGACAATCGAGTGTGATTCTGACAACTATCTCATAATGGCTTATTAGCCTCTCTTATTAATTGATAGAATCTTTTAACAGTCTTGTTCGATGCTTCTTCATTGTACATTTGTTCTTGATGAACATTAAATTCGAGACCAGCATCATCTAAAATCATATCCACGTATGTGCTTCTACCTTCAACATTAACTAGCTCATATGACCAAACATCCTCACCATGACACGTATAATTCATATAGCATTGCACAAACACTTTCTTGTACCGATGACGTTGCATCTCCCATGGTGAAACTCACTTCAAATTCCTACAAACTGATCAGGCACATCAGATGTGAATGTTTCAATTGGATTCCATAATACAAAATGAATGAACTTTTCAACTCCATCTTTAAACTTCTTAGACATGACCCGACCGGCTATTTTATGATACATCCATGAACGATCTACAGTTATTTTTCATACACCCACTTAATGTTAATTACTAAACTTATAAACTTCTTATTGTTAAAAATAAACTCGACCCTTTTCTTATGTCGTTCGACATGGACAATTTGAATAGGAAGTGATTATTATTTAGATTTTCACGTTTTAACTCATCCATGAAAATTTGAATGCACAATAACTTACTATACGTGTTGTACAATTTGCTAAAATTTTTGACAATATCTCCCCACACTTCTCCAATATACCAAAAATATTTATTGATTAAGAAATTTTCTTAAACATCTACTAATAAGTGGTTAAGAAAATACTCAAAATCAATAAAGCTATACTACAAAAGTGTGAGAAGACACAACCGAAATTTTCAACAAATTGTACAAACACGCATAGTAAATGACCACCTAAGTGCGATCAAACATTCATAGACTTTCCGAATGGGTCAATTCAAGACTGTGTGTTAGATATAAACATTCTAATAAAAAAATGAGAATAGACACATCAATCACAAAGTCTTGAATGAGCAAGTTAATTAACATGGGCTTAACACACTCTCTCTGACATGCACGTAATGTTAGGATACACCCACGCACCTCAGATCACCTGGTACACCACATCTAATTAAAAAATATCAAATTAAAGAATATTTAATTGATATGAATACATTGAATTAAAAACACCTAATTTAAAGACCATCCAAATTAAGAACTTTAAATTAAATAACACCAAATTAAATAACATACACAAACTACAAATATATAAAATTTATAAGAATAAACTTTATATGCATGTGGAGACTAAATAGTGTAGCCCCGTGCCTCTCTCCTGACTCTCACCCCAATCCCATCCTAGCCGTCGGGTGCCACCCCTGCCCATTCCCCTATCCTGACTCTCACCCTATATCTTATACAACTCTCCCCTCTCTCCAGCTACCATCGCTGCTGTAATACCCGAATTCGTCCGAAACTTTAAAATAGTTAAATATCTTATAGTTAGTCTATATAAATTTTATGTTACCTTAAGTAAAGTCTAATACATTGAACGGTATTATTTAATGAACCTTATTAAGTAAATTAAATAGCTATCCCACTTTAATAATATATAACTTTTCATAAGAATGTCAAAATAGGATCAATATTAGGTCTGTTGGATAGAGAATTCAAAGATCTACAAATTTCATGTTGAACACCTTTTCAAATTTTGACGTTTGATAGGTCAAAAATAAGATAAAGTGAATTGATTCCTTAAGACCTTGTTATTGTTAACTTTTTATGGGCTCTTATATAAAAATCCAACCAAAACAAAAAAAACCCACACATTATCCCCCCCTCCCCATCCACGTGAGATTCCCCTCCCCCTCATTCTTATCACTTCCCCATCCCTATCATCTCCCTCCACCTCATCTTCTTATGCCCTCCCCCCATTCCCTATATAATCCCCCCTCTCCCTCTCCCACATTCTCACCTTCTCCCCCCAACTCTCCACTCTCTCTCTCCCCCTCTCTCCCACACACACTCTCTCTCTCTCACTACTCTCTCTCTCTCTCATCTCTCTTTCTCTCTTTTATTTTCTCTTTTTTTACTCTCTACTATCTCTCTACTATCTCTAATCTCTCTCCACTTTCTCTCTCTACTCTTTTTAGTTTCTCTCTCTTTTTTCTCTCTCTACTTTTTCTCTTTAAATATCTCTCTATACTTCTTTCTCTACTCTCTCTTCACTTTCTCTCTCTATCTTCTCTCTCTACTTTCTCTCTCTAAATTCTCTCTCTATTTTCTCTCTCTACTTTTTCTCTTTAAATATCTCTCTATACTTCTTTCTCTACTATCTCTTCACTTTCTCTCTCTATCTTCTCTCTCTATTTTCTCTCTCTAAATTCTCTCTCTAAATTCTCTCTCTACTTTTTCTCTTTTATATCTCTCTATACGTCTTTCTCTACTATCTCTTCACTTTCTCTCTCTATCTTCTCTCTCTACTTTTCTCTTTACTTCCCACTCTCATTCTCTTATTAATAAACGGAGAAGAGAAGATAATACAACTTCAGAATAATATAAATAATTAATAAACACTTGGACGGAGGATTTGAAGCTATTTTGGACAATTTCACCATTCTTTACACATCTGGGACTGAGAAATTATCTTTTCCTACGCAAGAACTTTTACGGGAGCTCGGGTAAGATACTAAGTTTAATTCGGAAGACCACCCGAAAGGTAGGCATGATAAACCGAGTGCATGTTATTCGTTATTTACATTTATTTGATTTGATTTTGTTTGAAATGTAATTTAAGTCATTGATTTATTTAACCCAATGATCTATGTTTAGAATCAGTTATTTATTTAGTTACCATTCTGTAAAAATATTATTTTCTCTCTAATCTCTCTCTAGTTTCTCTCTAATCTCTTTCTATTTTCTCCCTCTAGTTTCTCTCTCTACTCTCTCTCTACTCTAATCTCCTCAAATGTTATATATATTTAGTTAATAATATTAAAATACGATCTAGTTATTTTTTAATGGCAAGTTTTAAGTATTAAGACGACTATGTAATAAGTATTATAATAAGAATAAAAATTTGATTAAGCATATGGACTGTGTCACTTTAAGGAGGTGTGGGGCGACAAACCGTAGTTAGCTTCCGCTACGGGATTAGGCCCATTTTCGAGGACAAACAGACTTCTGAAAAATCCGGAATCCAGAATAAGAAAATTATCTGGGAAATGGTGGAGTATTACTCCCGATCCTGCGTAGTTGATCAAGGCCGACAGGCTCCAGCGTTTAGACATTTTATCTTTATGTCTACGTATGGATGCCTAGGTATGTGTTTGCTACTGCTTTTAGTGACGGGATGCCTGTCCAATATATACTGTCAAATAATATGAAGTTCAGATTTGATATATGACTTTGATATGATCTGAGAATAAGTTCATCTGTATAAGCTCTGATTTAGCTAAGATATGTATTATGCCATATATATATAAGTCAGATAAGATTTGTTATACACATTTGCTTATAAATATGAAAATTATTTTACTCTATTATATTTCCTTCGCATTCATAGTATATGTACAATCCAGTGAAATTACGATTAGCTTTATATCATGGATTTGCACAGTTTAGTATATGATAAGCATGTGATTGGTTTTAATGCCTGCTGAGTCTTTGGACTCATATCTGTTGCCTAACCATTTCAGGAAACTGACAAGTGTGTACCTCGACTCCGACGGATAGTAGGTCGGAAGTTGATCTCGGACGTAATTTGGATTTCGCTGCGTAGAATAAATATACTTAATTTTCTTTTGAATAATGAATGTAAATATGACTTTTGAGTAGCAATATGTAGTACTCTGTATATAGTGTAAATTATGAGTGTTTATATTATGGAAAATGGTATGGTTATATTGGATTATGTGATGGTTTGGCCTTTAGCGCCTTGTAATATATCACCTCACAATACTTCCGTACATCCGTTGTGACGTCCACGGACCCGATACGGGATCGCGGGAAGGGGGCGCCACAGAGAGTGGTATCAGAGCAAGGTTGTGAGGCTTGAAATTATTTGCAACCATCTGAATTTACATACCATACCAGAAGATCGTAGGAATTTATTTTAGAATTTGATGTCAAACCTAGAATCATACTAATTCGGATTAGTTCTCGCTCGCAGGAGATGGCAGGGAGTGATAGGGTTGAGGTTAATACTTCTCCCGAGGAGTCTGCGCCCTCAAATGGGACATCACAAGGAGTTGTCGGGGAAACAATTCATGGCGAGCTTGCTCCCGGTGGGCAAGGTGCGTTACCTATTCAGGGTGTGCCAGATTTAGAAGGGTTCAAATAAGCTTTTCAAGGGTTAGTACAGACTATACAATTACAGGCCCAAACTCATGCAATGATGCAAGCCCAAATATAAAACCGTGTGCAAGAACAACCGAATAGGGCAGCAGGCGCTACCCTGATGGAGAAATTCAGACATATGAGTCCTCCTTCTTTTAAGGGGGAGAGTCACCCGGAGATTGTGGAAAACTGGGTGAGAGAAATTGAGAAGATTTTCACGACCATTAGATGTGCAGAGCAGGATAAGGTGATATTAGCTACATTTATGTTGAAGGACCGTGCGGACGAGTGGTGGAGGTCTGCACTTAGAACCACTTTTAGAGATAGAGAGATTGAGATTAGCTGGAACGAATTTCTTGATATCTTTCATGCAAAATTTCTCCCTCAGCATGTGAAAGATAGGAAAGAAGTTGAATTTTTAAATTTGACTCAAGGAGGTATGTCAGTTGTCGATTATGAAGTAAAATTTACTGAATTGAAAAAGTATGCCCCTCATATTTGTTCAGATGAGCTTAGAAGGGTGAAGAAATTTGTTAGAGGTTTGAGAAGTAACATTAGAAGTAGAGTTGCAATCCTTGAACCTCAGACTATGGCAGCAGCTTTGAGGACTGCTTTTATTGCAGAAACTGAATATGCGGAATTCTTAATAGAAAGACAGAGGGATAATGTAAAAAGGGGTAATCTTGGTTCAATGGTGAGGAAAGATAAGAAGCCGAAGATGATTTTTTCAGAGAAAGTTCAACCAGTTAGGAGAGATAATATGCCAACTTGTCAACAGTGCGGGATGCAGCATAGAGGTAATGAATGTTGGGGGATTACAGGTAAATATTTTTCATGTGGTCAGACAGGGCATATGATAAGGGATTGTCCCACAAGGCCAAGACAAGATCAGCAACCACAACAGCAGCGGAGAGTTCAAGCCAGAGTATATGCACTAACAAGGGAAGACACCCGAGATGCCAATGCAGTAGCTGAAGGTATTCTTCTTATCAATGATATGCATGCAAAAGTTTTATTTGATCCGGGTGCTACACATTCCTTTATTTCTCTGAGATTTGCTGAATTATTGAAAGATGTCCATTAACACACCAACTGGGGAGATAGCTAGAACGACTTCTGTTATTCCTAGCATTGATGTGGTGATTCAGGGGAAGATTATGCCAGCATGTGTGTATCTGCTGGAAGTGGTGATTCAGGGGAAGATTATGCCAGCATGTGTGTATCTGCTGGAAATGATTGATTTTGATGTCATCTTGGGAATGGATTGGTTAGATACAAATTTTGCCCTTCTACATTGTCATGGAAAGAAAGTAATTTTTCAAAAACCTGGAGAGCAGACATTTCACTATCAATGTTCGAGACACCATTCTAGTAAAACACTAGTTTCAGCACTTAAAGCTTTGAAATTGCTTAGAAGTGGATGTCAAGGTTATTTGGCTAGCATAGTGGCTATTCCTTCTAATGAAAATAAGAAAACCACCTCAGATATTGATGTTGTCAGGAAATTTCCAGATGTGTTTCCTGATGAACTTCCGGGTTTGCAACCACACCGAGAGGTGGAGTTCACTATTGAACTCTCACCGGGTACTTTACCCATTTCCATCCCTCCCTACAGAATGGCACCGGCTGAATTGGCAGAATTGAAGAAACAATTGCAAGAACTGCTAGATATGGGGTTTATTCGACCAAGTGTATCCCCTTGGGGTGCACTTGTTCTGTTTGTTAGAAAGAAAGATGGGTCACTTAGATTATGCATTGACTATAGGAAATTGAATCAAGTGACCATTAAGAATAAGTACCCTTTGCCAAGAATTGATGATTTATTTGATCAGCTACGAAGTGCCACAATATTTTCAAAGATTGATCTCAGATCTGGATACCATCAACTAAGGATAAGAGAAGAAGATATCTCAAAGACTGCTTTCAGAACACGATATGGGCATTATGAATTTTTGGTTATGCCATTTGGGTTAGCTAATGCACCAGCAGCATTTATGGATTTGATGAACAGAATTTTCAAACCATATCTAGATACATTTGTAGTGGTGTTTATTGATGATGTGTTAATCTATTCTCCTACTGTTGAAACTCATCAGGAACATTTGAGAATTGTGTTGAAAATTTTAAGGAAACATCAACTCTATGCGAAATTCAGTAAATGTGAATTCTGGTTGGATAAGGTTCAATTCTTAGGGCATATTATTTCTGGTGATGGAGTGTCTGTTGATCCAGCTAAGGTTGAGGCAGTTTTGCATTGGGAAAGGTCGAAGAATGTCAGGGAGATTAGGAGCTTTTTGGGTCTTGCGGGTTACTATCGCAGGTTTATTGAAGGTTTTTCTTCTATTGCAGCTCTTATGACAAAATTGACTAGGAAAGGAGTTCCTTTTGAATGGTCAAATAAATGTGAAATGAGTTTTCAGGAATTAAAAATAAGGTTAACTACAGCCCCAGTGCTTACTTTACCTTGTGGGTCAGGAGGATTTGTGATATATACAGATGCCTCTAGAAAAGGACTAGGATGTGTCCTAATGCAGAATGGCAAAGTAGTAGCTTACGCATCCCGACAATTAAAGACCCATGAGATAAATTATCCAACACATGATTTGGAGTTGACAGTGGTGGTACATGCTTTGAAGATTTGGCGCCATTATTTGTATGGTGAGCAGTTTGAAGTATTTACAGACCATCAGAGTTTAAAATATATTTTCTCTCAGAAAGAATTAAATTTAAGGCAAAGACGGTGGATTGAATTTTTGAAGGATTATGATTTCACCTTAAATTACCACCCAGGAAAAGTAAATGTGGTAGCAGATGCACTCAGTAGGAAGAGGTTAATGGCAATCCAGTTGCGCCAAACTTGGAAAATGATATCTGATATAGTGGAGTATTCTCCGATATGCAAAGGGAGAAACTTATTTCTGGCCCAACTAACTATTCAGTCTGCAATGGTTGGGCGAATTGTGCAAACACAAGTGAATGATCAGCAGTTACAAAAATTGATTGGCACACCGAGATTTACTCAAAGTGCAGACGGGGCAATCAGATTTCAGGGAAGATTGTGTGTACCTCAGAATGAAGAAATAAAGAAAGACCTATTAAGTGAGGCACATAAATCATAATATTGTATTCACCCAGGCAGTACAAAAATGTATAAAAATATGAAAAGACAGTTTTGGTGGATGGGTATGAAGAAAGATATAGCAGACTTTGTCAGCAAGTGTCTTACTTGTCAACAAGTAAAAGCAGAGCATCAAAGACCAGCATGACCATTACAGTTGATGGAAATTCCACAGTGGAAATGGGAATATATCACTATGGATTTTGTGATGGGATTACCAATGACTAGGAGAAAACATGATTCCATTTGGGTAATTGTTGACAGACTTACTAAGTCAGCTCATTTTCTGGCAATCACAAAGACACAATCGTTAGAGGATTTAGCCCATTTATATATCAGAGAAATTGTAAGATTTCATGGTGTGCCTGTATCTATTATTTCAGATAGGGATGCAAGGTTTACAGAAAAATTTTGGAGGAGTTTACAGATAGCATTGGGTACACAATTGAAATTTAGCTCAGCTTTTCACCCTCAAACAGATGGACAATTAGAGAGAACCATTCAAACACTAGAAGATATGTTGAGGGCATGCAGTTTAGACTGGAAAGGCAGTTGGGATGAACATTTACAGTTAATTGAGTTTGCATATAACAACAGCTGTAACGACCCGAGAATCCGATTACCGGGAAGGCCCGATAACCCGAGACTCGCACCGCCACCCACGAACCCGAAGGCTCGAAAGGGTTAAAAGGATGGTGTGGAGACTACACAAGTATCACAAATAATTGTAGAAATTAAACAGTTAAAATATTAAGCAGGAAATAAAATAACGTTTTACATGGTCCACAATAACAATACCCACGACATCAGTCCACAACTAGTACGGAGACAAGAAAAGAAAGTACAGCTACACGGGGCATCCCCCGGCTCTGACCTCTGGCACTACCTCTGGGCACCCGCGCCACGCTGCGCTCCTGACGCGCTCCCCGAAGGTGGCGCCTCACCTGAAACATGGTGAAAACACGCAGGGAATGAGTCTCGGAACAAGACTCAGTAGGGATCACCCGAACCCTACCTCGTAAAACGAGAAACCACTACACTAGCGGTCGGAGAGTACCTCGGAAAAGAAGGCCATGTTCTCTACAAGACAAAGGTCCCATGGCACGCAAACCGACACCCGTGCCACGGTAAGAAGTCCAAAGCTCAACGGCCAAACCGACAAACCCGAAGGTCGGAAACACACGACTGAAAGTCTGACACTCCGTACTCGACAGGAGTACCACCCACTAGAAGCACAGCCGGTAGCGTCCCCTGACGTCTGACACCGCGCCGCAGGTGAGCCGCCTGACGTGGTAGGTCCTACCCGAGGCGCAAACACCGAACAAGTAACCACAACAAGTGACTAGCTGGGGTCACGCCCGTCGACGTGGGTCCAACCGCCCCCAACCACGTGTGCACACACAGACCACGCGTCCTACGTCTGGCCCTCTGACCGGTTTTCCCCCGCAGCCGGACTCTGGCTAAGACGAGAGGCCTACGGTAACCGGTCCACAAACCGTCTCGAAAGGTGGGTGCCCGTACACCACTCCCAGGTGAGACCAGCACCTCGTACTGGTGGGCTACGACTAGTGGAGGGTCACTGAAGGAGTAGACTCTCAAGTCAACAGAAAACAACGCCCGAAACTGACGAAGCACGAGGACCGTCCCATGTACCATCACCATCGCATCGTGACCACAGTCGAAGAAGAAAGGACACACTGCCCATGGCCAAACACATGACCAAGGCAACCGAAATCTCCGGACGCCCGAAGACACGGTCATGGAACTCCCGGCCCAAGGGGAACACCCGACAACGGACAAGATCGCGCTAGGGATACCTAGCGCGACAAGGAGACAGGGAAGATCGCGCTAGGGAACCCTAGCGTGATAAGGACCATCGCGCTAGGTCCTCCTAGCGCGACAAGGCTAATCGCGCTAGGACCCCATAGCGCGACACGAATCGCCCTGCTGTTCATCTTCTCTGATGAACGCGCCCCGCCGGGGCAGTGCGACACTCAAGAACGCGCTACTGGAGTATAACGCGTTCTCAGTCCGCACCCGAAAACGGTAGAAATGCCTAAAAATTTCAACCGCGCCCCCATGCCTCCACCGGAGATGGGGAAATCAAAGGGGAAGACCCCTGGGGACCCCTAGCATGATTCTAGGCCGCCAAAACACGAATCCAAGCATCAAATCCATAGATCGGGCGAGTTCTCCCCAAACCATAGAAAAACCGTAAAATGCTCAAATGATCCCCTCTCGGCCTCCCCGTGGCCTACAAATCACCGGAATTGAACGGCAAGAGGCTAAGGCACGTCACCCTACCTCAATGGAGCGAATGCTCCGCCGAATCACCCGCGGATCGCGAAGAACGCTTTAAGCTTCACGAACTCCCCACGCTTCCCACGCTTGCCGCACGCCCACGAGATCGCCTCGCCGTCGCCCACGCGTCCACGCCGTCGCCCTGCCGTCGTCAACAGCCGGAGAGGGGTCCGCCGCGCCCGAATGGGAGAGAGGGAGAGAGAGGAGTGCGGTCACGGTTGGGGAAGGAAGGAGAAAGAAGAAGAAGAAAGAGAAAGAGGAAAAGAAAAAGAAAAAGAATTAGGGTTATATAGAAAATCTAAAATTTTGGAAAAATACCAAAAAATAGAAAAATACATTTCCGGAATCATCGGAACGCACCGATCGCAATGGTACCACTCGTGCCCGGGTGAACCGCCCGGTTCGCCCGCAGCGAGCTTCCGAAGAAAAAGTCGAATCCCGCGCCGGGAATCGGAAAACACGCGCGGAAAAGTCGCGGAAAGCCTCCGGGCCTCCGAAACGACTCCGGATCGCGTCGATCCGAACACGAAAGATGTCTGAAACAAAATTTCAGACACAACAGAGCCGGACGCTCCGAAAATCAGATCCGGGACCCACGAATAAGGATCTGAAAGGTCCGGGGTATTACAGCCCTCCCCCCTTAAGAAATTTCATCCTCAAAATTGAGAACAACCCAAGGGGAAAGAAGAGGAAGACTCACTCAAACAGGTACGGGAACTGCTGACGCATCTCGTCCTCACGTTCCCACGAAGCCTCACCACCAGAGTGTCGCTGTCACACGACCTTTACCAAGAGAATGACCTTGTTCCGCAGGCGCTACTCTCGCCTATCCTCCACGCGGATCGGAAACTCTGGGAGAGAAAGATCTGGAGTCACCACAGGCCAAACCGAAAACTCGAGCACATGAGAGTCATCGGGCATATACTTCCGTAACATCGAGACATGGAACACGTCATGTACCGACGCCAACTCAGGAGGTAACTGCAGCCGGTAAGCAACCTCACCGATGCGCTCCACAATCGCGAAAGGACCAATATAGCGGGGACTCAGCTTCCCACGCCGTCTAAAACGCATCACCCCCTTCATCGGAGAAACTCTCAAGAACACACGATCGCCCACGGTGAACTCGAGGGGCTGCCTCCTACGGTCAGCATAGCTCTTCTGCCGACTCTGGGCCGCCAACATGTTCTGACGAACCAGGTGCACAACATCCACACATTGCTGCACCAACTCCGGTCCCGTCAAAACACGCTCACCCACCTCAAACCAATCAAGCGGAGTCCTACATGGACGCCCATATAGAGCCTCATAAGGAGCCATGTCGATGCTCGAATGGTAGCTGTTGTTATAGGCAAACTCCACCAACGGTAGGTGATGAATCCAACTCCCCTGTCACTCCAGGCAGCAGGATCTCAGCATGTCCTCCAAAGTCTGAATGGTCCTCTCAGACTGACCATCTGACTGAGGATGATACGCTGAGCTAAACGCCAACTCCGTGCCAAGAGCTCGCTGGAAACTCCTCCAGAACCCCGAAGTGAAGCGCGGATCCCGATCCGACACGATCGAAATGGGAATCTCATGCAACGGCACGATCCGCTCCACATAAAGACAAGCCAACTTAGGCACGCTCCAGCTGACCTTGACCGGTAGCAACCGAGTCACCTTCGTCAGCCGATCCACCAGCAACCAAATACTGTCCTGCCCACTCGGGGTCCTCGGTAACCCCACCACAAAATCCGTGGTCACATGATCCCACTTCCAAGCAGGAACATCCAAGGGCTGAAGAGTACCTCCTGGTCGCTGATGCTCCACCTTCACCTGCTGACAGATCAGGCACCTGGCCAAAAATTCGACAACATCTCTCTTCATGCCAGACCACCAGAACTGCCTCCGCAAGTTCCGATACATCTTCGTTGCACCCGGGTGCACGGTGTACCAGCTCCCATGAGCCTCGCGCAGCACCGCACGACGAACCTGCTCCTCGGCTGGGACGTATAGCCTGCCACGAAACCTCGCAGCACCGTCCTCGCCAAGCTCCACATTAGCCATAGCCAGAATCCGGGGCAACTCAGGGTCCGCATGCTGAGCCTCTGTCACCTGACGACGGATAGCAGGAGTGACAGTCAGACTCGCAAGCACCGCCAACCCTGGCTCCTGGGGGACCTTGAGCCTGAAAGAAACATCGGGCACTTGTTCCCAGAGCCTCCACCTCCTCAACATCATGGCACTGACCGCAACCTTCCGACTCAAGGCATCAGCAACGACATTCATCCTGCCCGGCTGATAAGACATGGTGAAGTCGTAGTCCTTCATGAACTCCATCCAACGCCTTTGCCTAAGGTTAAGATCCTTTTGCGAGAACACATATCTCAAACTCTGATGGTCAGTGAACACCTCGAACTTCTCACCGTACAGATAATGCCTCCAGATCTTCAGCGCGAAGATCACCGCCGCCAACTCAAGGTCATGGGTGGGATAGTTCTCCGCGTGGGGCTCTAGCTGCCGAGATGCATAAGCCACCACTCTACCATGCTGCATCAAAACAGCACCCAGTACAACGCCGGAAGCATCTGTACACACCACGAAACCTCCCGATCCAGAAGGTAAAACCAACACCGGAGCCGAGGTGAGCAATCTCTTCAGTTCCCTGAAGCTCTGCTCACACTCCTCGGACCAAACGAAAGGTATATCCTTCCGCGTGAGCCTAGTCATCGGGGTCGCAATGCGGGAAAAATCCTGGATAAACCGACGGTAATAACCCGCAAGCCCTAAGAAACTCCGGATCTTCGTCACCGACCTCGGCCATTGCATCACAGCCTCGACCTTGGCGGGATCCACGGAAATGCCATCACCAGAAATCACATGCCCCAGAAAGTGCACCTCGCTGAGCCAAAACTCGCACTTGCTGAGCTTCGCATACAACTGGTGACCTCGCAACGTCTGCAGCACCACACCCAAATGGTACGCGTGCTCCTCAGCAGACTGCGAATAAATAAGGATGGCGTCCACGAAGATGACCACGAACTGGTCCAAATACGGATGAAACACCCTCTACATCAAGTCCATGAAGGCTGCAGGGGCATTGGTGAGCCCAAGCGGCATCACCAAGAACTCATAATGCCCGTACCTCGTACTGAATGCAGTCTTCTCCACATCGGACTCGCGAATTCTCAGCTGATAGTAACCGGATCGTAAATTAATCCGCGAGAACACTCGCGCAGACTGAAGCTGGTCGAACAAGTCATCAATCCGCGGCAACGGATACTTGTTCTTAATGGTCACGTCATTCAGCTGCCGATAGTCAATGCACAGCAGCAGACTACCGTCCTTCTTCTTCACAAACAACACGGGCGCACCCCAAGGGGAAAAACTCGGACGAATATACCCCTTGGCCAACAGTTCCTGCAACTGCGCCCTCAATTCCCTCAGCTCAGCGGGGGCCATGCGATAGGGAGCCTTCGCCAAAGGTCCCGTACCAGGCACAACCTCGATCACGAAATCGATCTCCCGCTGGGGAGGTAATCCAGGAAACTCCTCAGAAAAAACGTCGGGAAACTCGCATACCACCGGAATGTCCTCGACATCCGGCTCCATCCGGTCAGACACAACCACTGACGCGAGAAAACCCTGACAACCTGAATCAAGCAATCGACGGGCTCGAATAGCAGAGATAAGGAACCAAGAAGAGGTGGAACGGATACCTAGGAAATAGAAGGTCCGCTTGCTCGGATGCTGGAAGTAGACCCTCTTCATCCCACAATCCACCACCGCTCCATGAGTCTCGAGCCAATCCATGCCTAAAATCACAACGTAATCCCGAAGCTGTAACGCATACAACCTGCCTGGCATACTCCGCCCATCGATCCAAACCGGAACCTGATCGAAGCAATACGGAGTGATCATAAAATCACCCGAAGGCAACTCCACTGTCAAATCACAGGACAACTGGGTCACCGGCTCCTCGACGCTCGACGCAAAATCATCCGAAATAAACGAATGAGACGCGCCAGAGTCGAACAAAACCCGAGCCGCACAACCCAAAATCTGAACGGTACCTTCCACGAGCTGCGACGCCACTGCCTCTGCCCTGGTCAAGTGCGTGATCTGGCCTCGAGCCCTCTGCCTGCCTCCCACGCTGGCTGACCTGGGTAGCGGCGGATACTGTCCCTGCTGCTGCTGCTGCTGCCTCTGCTGCTGGGGAACCTGCTGCTGCTGAGGAAACTGCTGCTGCGGCGGTCTCTGAGGACAGTCACGCGCCATGTGCCCTGGCTGGTCACACCGAAAACAGATGATCGGCGCCGTGCACTGTCTGCCTGGGTGGGTCCCACCACACCGTGGACAAGGTCCACGCGCTCCACCCGCTGATCCCTGACGCTGCAAAGGAATCGGCTGCTGTACACTGCCTGATGAAGCCTGCCCCTGATCCTTGTGCTTCTTACGGAAATTCTTCTTCAAGAACTTCTTGACCTTCGAGCCAAAGGACGCAGATCCTAACACCGAAGCTGCCGATGCCGGTACTCCTGAACCACCCGACGCATGCTGGAAGAAACCCTGCTGCTGGGTAGCCGACTGCTGGCTGCGACCTGACAAGGACCGCCCCTGGCTGACCGGTCCTCGAGTCCTCTGCATATCCATCTCCAAAGAAATCGCAACACGAGACGCTGTCTCTAGATCAGTGGCCCCGTTCGCGATCAAATGGTGCCTCAGCTCCAGCCTCAAGCCCTGCACAAACTGCGCGGTCCTCACCCTCTCATGCTCCATGATGTGAGGTGCATACCGACCCAGCTCGACAAATCGGGCCCTGTACTGCAACACGGACATGTCGCCCTGCACCAGCTCCGGAAACTCCCGCATCCGCTGTGTAGCAACAACGTCTGGACAGTACGTACGCTCGAAAGCACTAACAAAGTCATCCCACTCGATTTGCTCAAGTGGACGAAGCTGAAAGGACGTCTTCCACTCAGAAGACCACCACCTCCGAGCCGTACCCTGCAACTGGTTGTAGGCCAACACCACTCTGTCCTCGGCAGCACTCTTCGCAGAACTGAACACCCGCTCCATCTCATCGAGCCAATCACGAGACGCATCAGGGTCTGCCTGGCCGCTAAAGTAAGGTGGATGGAACTGCATGAAGTCCCTCACTGCTCGGCCTGGCCCACCCCTAGCAGACGAGCCCTCACTAGCCTCTCCGCCGAACTGCTGAGACATAAGCTGGTACATGCCACGGAAGAAATCCTCGGCCCCCGGAGCTCTCGCAGCATCCGCAGCCTCGGTAGCTCCCGGTGGCGCTCTACTATGCTCCTCCTGGTCCCTCTGGACCCCCTGCTGGATCTCCTGACCTCCAGCCGACTGCCCCTGCTGAGAGCGAGAACTCCTCCTCGACGTCATACTCGCTCCTGAAGCAAAAGACAGAAAATACGAAAACGGCAAGGTCAAAATAAACACACGGTGCCCAATGCCAGCGTCACCTGTACATCATCGTTGTGGACTAGTGGACCACTACAATTACCTATGATTCTCATGTAATTCCACAACCGCGCTCTGATACCAGCTGTAACGACCCGAGAATCCGATTACCGGGAAGGCCCGATAACCCGAGACTCGCACCGCCACCCACGAACCCGAAAGCTCGGAAGGGTTAAAAGGATGGTGTGGAGACTACACAAGTATCACAAATAATTACAGAAATTAAACAGTTAAAATATTAAGCAGGAAATAAAATAACGTTTTACATGGTCCACAATAACAATAACCACGACAGCAGTCCATAACTAGTACGGAGACAAGAAAAGAAAGTACAATTACACGGGGCATCCCCCGGCTCTGACCTCTGGCACTACCTCTGGGCACCCGCGCCACGCTGCGCTCCTGACGCGCTCCCCGAAGGTGGCGCCTCACCTGAAACATGGTGAAAACACGCAGGGAATGAGTCTCGGAACAAGACTCAGTAGGGATTACCCGAACCCTACCTCGTAAAACGAGAAACCCCTACACTAGCGGTCGGAGAGTACCTCGGAAAAGAAAGCCCTGTTCTCTACAAGACAAAGGTCCCATGGCACGCAAACCGACACCCGTGCCACGGTAAGAAGACCAAAGCTCAACGGCCAAACCGACAAACCCGAAGGTCGGAAACACACGACTGACAGTCTGACACTCCGTACTCGACAGGAGTACCACCCACTAGAAGCACAGCCGGTAGCGTCCCCTGACGTCTGACACCGCGCCGCAGATGAGCCGCCTGACGTGGTAGGTCCTACCCGAGGCGCAAACACCGAACAAGTAACCACAACAAGTGACTAGCTGGGGTCAAGCCCGTCGACGTGGGTCCAACCGCCCCCAACCACGTGTGCACACACAGACCACGCGTCCTAGGTCTGGCCCTCTGACCGGTTTTCCCCCGCAGCCAGACTCTGGCTAAGACGAGAGGCCTACGGTAACCGGTCCACAAACCGTCTCGAAAGGTGGGTGCCCGTACACCACTCCCAGGTGAGACCAACACCTCGTACTGGTGGGTTACGACTAGTGGAGGGTCACTAAAGGAGTAGACTCTCAAGTCAACGGAAAACAACGCCCGAAACTGACGAAGCACGAGGACCGTCCCATGTACCATCACCATCGCATGGTGACCACAGTCGAAGAAGAAAGGACACACTGCCCATGGCCAAACACATGACCAAGGTAACCGAAATCTCCGGACGCCCGAAGACACGGTCACGGAACTCCACGGGGTGCCCAGGACACACACGGCCCAAGGGGAATACCCGACAACGGATAAGATCGTGCTAGGGATACCTAGCGCGACAGGGAAGATCGCGCTAGGGAACCCTAGCGCGACAAGGACCATCGCGCTAGGTCCTCCTAGCGCGAGAAGGCTAATCGCGCTAGGACCCCATAGCGCGACACGAACCGCCCTACTGTTCATCTTCTCCGATGAACGCGCCCCGTCGGGGCAGCGCGACACTCAAGAACGCGCTACTGGAGTATAGCGCGTTCTCGGTCCGCGCCCGAAAACGGTAGAAACGCTTAAAAATTCCAACCGCGCCCCCATGCCTCCACCGGAGAGGGGGAAATCAAAGGGGAAGACCCCTGGGGACCCCCAGCATGATTCTAGGCCACCAAAACACGAATCCAAGCATCAAATCCATAGATCGGGCGAGCTCTCCCCAAACCATGGAAAAATCCCAAAATGCTCAAACGATCCCCTCTCGGCCTCCCCGAGGCCTACAAATCACCGGAATTGAACGGCAAGAGGCTAAGGCACGTCACCCTACCTCAATGGGGCGAATGCTCCGCCGAATCACCCACGGATCGCGAAGAACGCTTTAAGCTTCACGAACTCCCCACGCTTGTCGCACGCCCACGAGATCGCCTCGCCGTCGCCCACGCGTCCGTGCCGTCGCCCTGCCGCCGTCAACAGCCGGAGAGGGGTCCGCCGCGCCCGAATGGGAGAGAGGGAGAGAGAGGAGTGCGGTCACGGTTGGGGAAGGAAGGAGAAAGAAGAAGAAGAAAGAGAAAGAGGAAAAGAAAAAGAATTAGAGTTACATAGAAAATCTGAAATTTTGAAAAAATATCAAAAAATAGAAAAATACATTTCCAGAATCCTCGGAACGCACCGATCGCAATGGTACCACTCGTGCCCGGGTGAACCGCCCGGTTCGCCCGCAGCGAGCTTCCGAAGAAAAAGTCGAATCCCGCGTCAGGAATCGAAAAACATGCGCGGAAAAGTCGCGGAACGCCTCCGGGCCTCCGAAACGACTCCGGATCGCGTCGATCCGAACACGAAAGATGTCCGAAACGAAATTTCAGACACAACAGAGTCAGACGCTCCGAAAACCAGATCCGGGACCCACGAATAAGGATCTGAAAGGTCTGGGGTATTACAACAGCCATCATGCAAGTATAGGAATGACACCATATGAAGCGTTATATGGTAGACCGTGTAGATCACCTGTTTGTTGGGATGAGGTTGGT
Organism: Amorphophallus konjac; assembly: GCA_022559845.1. Classification (NCBI taxonomy): domain Eukaryota; kingdom Viridiplantae; phylum Streptophyta; class Magnoliopsida; order Alismatales; family Araceae; genus Amorphophallus; species Amorphophallus konjac. Next base: position 74,623 of record JAHNEJ010003253.1, on the reverse strand, counting down.
GAGCGAAAATTGGTTGGGCCACAGATTGTTTAGGATTGTGTAGAAAAGGTTGAGTTGATTAGAAAAAGATTACTTACAGCCCAGAGTAGGCAGAAAAGTTATGCTGATCAAAGAAGGAGAGATCTACAATTTGCTGTCGGAGATCACGTATTTTTAAAGGTTTCGCCTACTAGGGGAGTAATGAGGTTTGGCAAGAAAGGTAAACTCAGTCCGAGGTATGTTGGACCATTTGAAATCTTAAGAAGGATTGGTAAGGTGGCATATCAACTGGCTTTACCACCATCATTGTCAAGAGTTCACGATGTATTCCATGTGTCTATGTTAAGAAAATACATGCCAGACTCATCGCACATTATAGAGTATGAGCAGTTGGAAATTCAGCCAGATCTTACATATGAGGAGAAGCCAGTCCGCATTCTCGATCGAAAAGAACAAGTGTTGAGAACGAAGATAATTCCATTGGTGAAGGTATTGTGGAAAAGTACCTCAACAGAAGAAGCCACTTGGGAGATGGAAGATGATATGAGGAAGAAATATCCACATCTATTCGGTACGTATTGAGTACATTTTTTTAAATTTTGAGGACGAAATTTATTTATGGGGGAGAGATTTGTAACACCCGAATTCGTCCGAAACTTTAAAATAGTTAAATATCTTATAGTTAGTCCATATAAATTTTATGTTACCTTAAGTAAAGTCTAATACATTGAACGGTATTGTTTAACGAACCTTATTAAGTAAATTAAATAGCTATCCCACTTTAATAATATATAACTTTTCATAGGAATGTCAAAATAGGATCAATATTAGGTCTGTTGGATAGATAATTCAAAGATCTACAAGTTTCATGTTGAACACTTTTTCAAATTTTGACGTTTGATAGGTCAAAAATAAGATAAAGTGAATTGATTCTTTATGACCTTGTTATTGTTAACTTTTTATGGGCTTTTATATAAAAATCCAACCAAAACAAAAAAAACCCACACATTATCCCCCCCCCCATCCACGTGAGATTCCCCTCCCCCTCATTCTTATCACTTCCCCATCCCTATTCTCTCCCTCCACCTCATCTTCTTATCCCCTCCCCCCATTCCCTATATAATCCCCCCCCTCCCCCCTCTCCCTCTCCCACATTCTCACCTTCTCCCCCCAACTCTCCACTCTCTCTCTCCCCCTCTCTCCCACACACACACTCTCTCTCTCTCATCTCTCTTTCTCTCTTTTATTTTCTCTTTTTTTTACTCTCTATTATCTCTCTACTCTCTCTAATCTCTCTCCACTTTCTCTCTCTACTCTTTTTAGTTTCTCTCTCTATTTTCTCTCTCTAAATTCTCTCTCTACTTTTTCTCTTTAAATATCTCTCTATACTTCTTTCTCTACTCTCTCTTCACTTTCTCTCTCTATCTTCTCTCTCTATCTTCTCTCTCTACTTTCTCTTTCTATTTTCTCTCTCTACTTTTTCTCTTTAAACATCTCTCTATACTTCTTTCTCTACTCTCTTCACTTTCTCTCTCTATCTTCTCTCTCTACTTTCTCTCTCTAAATTCTCTCTCTAAATTCTCTCTCTAATTTTTCTCTTTTATATCTCTCTATACGTCTTTCTCTACTCTCTCTACTTTCTCTCTCTACTTTTCTCTTTACTTCCCACTCTCATTCTCTTATTAATAAACGGAGAAGAGAAGATAATACAACATCAGAATAATATAAATAATTAATAAACACTTGGACGGAGGATTTGAAGCTATTTTGGACAATTTCACCATTCTTTACGCATCTGGGACTGAGAAATTATCTTTTCCTACGCAAGAACTTTTACGGGAGCTCGGGTGAGATACTAAGTTTAATTCGGAAGACTACCCGAAAGGTAGGCATGATAAACCGAATACATGGTATTCGTTATTTACATTTCTTTGATTTGATTTTGTTTGAAATGTAATTTAAGTCATTGATTTATTTAACCCAATGATCTATGTTTAGAATCAGTTATTTATTTAGTTACCATTCTGTAAAAATATTATTTTCTCTCTAATCTCTCTCTAATTTCTCTCTAATCTCTTTCTATTTTCTCTCTCTACTTTCTCTCTCTACTCTCTCTCTCTCTACTCTAATCTCCTCAAATGTTATATATATTTAGTTAATAATATTAAAATACGATCTAGTTAGTTTTCAATGGCAAGTTTTAAGTATTAAGAGGACTATGTAATAAGTATTATAATAAGAATAAAAATTTGAGTAAGCATATGGACTGTGTCACTTTAAGGAGGTGTGGGGCGACAAACCGTAGTTAGCTTCCGCTACGGGATTAGGCCCATTTCCGAGGACAAACGGACTTCTGAAAAATCCGGAACCCAGAATAAGAAAATTATCTGGGGAATGGTGGAGTATTAACTCCCGATCCTGCGTAGTTGATCAAGACCGACAGGCTCCAGCGTTTAGACCTTTTATCTTTATATCTACGTATGGATGCCTAGGTATGTGTTTGCTACTGCTTTTAGTGACGGGATGCCTGTCCAATATATGCTGTCAAATAATATGAAGTTCAGATTTGATATATGACTTTGATATGATCTGAGAATAAGTTCATCTGTATAAGCTCTAATTTAGCTAAGATATGTATTATGCCATATATATATAAGTCAGATAAGATTTGTTATACACATTTGCTTATAAATATGAAAATTATTTTGCTCTATTATATTTCCTTCGCATTCATAATATATGTACAATCCAGTGAAATTATTACGATTAACTTTATATCATGGATTTGCACAGTTTAGTATATGATAAGCATGTAATTGGTTTTAATGCCTACTGAGTCTTTGGACTCATATCTGTTGCCTAACCATTTCAGGAAACTGACAAGTGTGTACCTTGACTCCGACGGACAGTAGGTCGGAAGTTGATCTCGGACGTAATTTAGATTCCGCTGCGTTGAATAAATAGACTTAATTTTCTTTTGAATAATGAATGTAAATATGACTTTTGAGTAGCAATATGTAGTACTATGTATACAGTGTAAATTATGAGTGTTTATATTATGGAAAATGGTATGGTTATATTGGATTATGTGATGGTTTGGCCTTTAGCGCCTTGCAAATATATCGGCTCACAACACTTCCGTACATCCGCTGTGACGTCCCCAGATCCGATACGGTATCGCGGGAAGGGGGCGCCACAGCTGCCCTCTCCCCCGCAACACCCTCCCCTCCCCTAACCCGATCCCCTGCACCCTGCCAGACCCCCTTCGCCCTACAACTGCCAGAGCCCCCCTCCCCCTGCCTTGATTGCTGGACCCCCTCAATCCACCTGCGCCACCAGCACCCCTATCCTTCTTCCCTAGATATCGGACCCCCCCTTCCCTAGCCGTTGGAACCCCTCCCCATCCACCTGCGCCACTAGCGCCCCCCTCCCCTCCCCTGGCCGCCAGAACCACCCCACCCCTCTGGTCACCCCCCATCTCTGATCTCAACCTCACTGGCAGATACACACACACACTTGAGCACCTAAGCCCACCCCTCCGGCCACCCCCCTCCCTTGGCTGCGGGAGCTCCCTCCCCATCCACCTACGCCACCAGCACCCCCTCCCACTCTCCCGGCCGTCGGACCCCCTTCCCCACCACCTGCGCCGCCAACACCCCTCTCCCCCTCCCCTGGCTTCCAGACCCCCCTTCCCATCCACCTACACTGCTAGCACCCCCCTACCCCTCCCTTGGCTGTTGAACCCCCCTCCCCATCCACCTGCGCCACCAGTCCCCCTCCCCTGGTTGCTAAACTCCCTCCCCTCCCATAGCCACCAAACCCCCCCACCCCTCCGACCACCCCCCATCTTTGATCTCTCCCTCTCTCCCACGAGAGCACACACACACACCTGAGAACCTAAGCCCACCACACCCCCAGCCACTCCCTTTAATCTCTCGCTCTCTTTCCCTCTCGCACACACACAATCACACACACACCCCAGCCACTCCCTTTGATCTCTCACTCTCTTTCCCTCTGACACACGCACAATCACACACCCCCCCCCCACACCACCTTGCCGCCAGCGAAAACAACCCCAACCCTGCTCCCCCCATCAACCCTCGCCCCTCTGGTCCATGTATAGGCCTGTAAAAGAGAGAGAGAAAGAGAGAGTGGGAGGGGAGGAACCTGGTAGCGGTCTCCGTTGTGGTGAACGGAGCAATGTGACGGTAGGGGGATCTGTGGTGGTGAACGGTAGTGATGGAGGCGAGGCTGCTTTGCTCCTGTGGCAGTGGCACATGGAAGGAGGCGCTCCAGTGGCGATGGCGCTCTGGAACGACAGTGGCAGACCAGCGGCGGCGGCGGCCCTCCAGAATGGTCGTGCCGACAGAGAGGGAGCGAGGGAGTGAGGGAGACAGTAAGAGAGAGATACCGTGTGCGTGAGGGATAAATTAGGGCCATTGTGATGCCTTTGTGACTGAAAAATCAGTAGTAGCACCGTCATAAAACGTTATCCATTGGCGCCAAATGAATTTCGATTTGTGACTTATAAGCATTCCATCACCGATCAATCTCTAATAGTGCACGCTTCAATCAAATTAAAATTTTCTTTTGCGACGGATCTTTTTTTCATCGTAAATCTATCGCTAAATAATTATTTAACAAAATTTAAAATGATAAATATAATTGTAATTTATTATCTTATAGCTAAAACCAGTAAAATAATATGTCAAATGTAACCTAAAAAGTAAAAAATAAATGTTAAAACATATTTTATTAATGTTCAAAGTATTCCAATGATTATTAAGAAAATACTATTTGATGATAATTAACAAAGTAAACATACTAAATAAAATAAACATAATAATATATTATTATTGTAATTATTGTAATAATAAATATAATTGTAATCATAAGTGTTATAATAATAATTGTTACATAAATGAATGTGCATTAAAATTTAATAAAATAAATAAAAAATGGCATGACTATATTCTTCGGACTTGCCTACCTTTACGTCTTCAAGAAAATAATTTTTAAATATTGATTATCTTATATTTTTTATATTTCTTGGTTGACATAAAATGATACCCAGCTTAGTCTTACAAATTCATTTACCATAACTTACCATATGACCCACTCTTGTTGGGTAGTATAACGGTTAGCAACTGAAGATACCTTACTTCACTATCCTTAATCCCAATAAGACCCTTATCTAGATTCTCTACTCGTATAGGCTCGTATAAAAGTATGATATTATGAAACATATACCAACGAATTAATGGAATGCATCGATGAGTTAACCCTGTAGGTTACAAAGGTTAGGGGTGAAGGATTTGATTGAGGCCTTGAGTGTGGCGAACAATCTAATAAAGAGATACATAGGTAGATATGACTGTTGGATTTCCTCATGATCAATATCAGACCGTTGGATCTAAGTTTCATCTAGATTTGACCATTGGATTTGCACTCATCATAATCTGATCGAGATTCGACTATTAGATTTACTTCCGATCAAAATCTGATCGTTAGATTACATGTTTGATTAAAATTCGGTCATTGGATTTGATCCTGATCGGAATATGACTGTTGGATTTAAGTTTGATCAAGATCTAATCTTTAGAATTAATTTTGATCGAACTCTGATCAAGATCTGACTATTGGATTTACTCCTATAGAAATTTGATCAAGATTCGACTGCTAGATTTGCTACCAATTCAAATTTGACTGTTACATTTAAGATTGATCAAGATCCGACCGTTTGATTTGGTCCCCATGTAAATTTGATCATTAAATTTGAGTTTGATTAAGATCAGATTATTAGATTTACTACCGATCACATATTTTTTCTCTAATATAATTTGCGATATATAAAATCTATTGCTAATCTATCATAACTTGTGACATATTAGAGATAGATATCTCTTCCATTGCAATTTGTGATGGACATGCGGTTGTAAATCCATCTCTAAAAGGCCGTCAGTTTGCAATAAAATATTGTAGTTAGATATTTGCGACGGATCATTTTTCCATCTCAATTAAGTCAAAGAACTGCAATGGATTAGAGACATATTACCATCCATCCCAAAATCACATATTTTATAGTTTACGATGAAAGAGTCCGTCACAGTTATGTCTCTAAAATTAAGGCCATCAGTCAGTAATATAATTTTTGTAACTAGATCTTTACTATGGATCATATTGTTGTCTCTATTCTGTCGTAGAACTGCAATGGCTTAGAGATAGATTACCATCCATCGCAAAGTCACATAATCTCTAGTTTGCGAGGGTTTACGATGGAACGGTCCGTCGTAAGTCCATCTTTAAAATGTCATTCCACAATATAAATTTAGTAGCTAGATCTTTGCTATGGATGTTATTTCTGTCTCTAGTCTATCGTAAAAATTTTGTTGTTGAGACAGAATTTGCGATTGAATTTTTTTTGTCATAAATTATTGACGGATGTATTTTTCGTCGTTAATCCATCGTAAATTTGTTAGAATAGTCATGTATTAGAAACGAGCTAAAATATAATGTACTTATAATAACGAAACCCTCTCCACTCAACACCTTAAAATTTTGAGTTATTAGATGTCTCAATCTAATAAATTTTAATATGGTATCAAAGTCCATAGTTATAATCTGAGCTGCGCACCCCATGTTTGTCATGGTCCACATGACGGGGCCTAAACCGATCTGCATGTGAGGTGATGTGTTAGAATAGTCTCATATTAAAAATGTGTTAAAATATAATATACTTATAATATGGAACCCTCTTCACTCAACACCTTAAAATTTTGAGTTTGATGACCTAATTTAATAAATTTTAATAAAATTAACGACGATTATGTCCACCTCAATTTTTCCATCACTAACGCCACATTTTTTACGGTGTTATAAAAATCAGCTTATCACTTTGTGTGTTGGAACCATCTCCTCTACCTCACTTCTACACGTTTGTGATTGCTTGTCTAAAATTTTTAAAGCACCCAATTCATGGGTGTGCATCATAACTCTAGTCCAACGAGTCTTATCATCCTATGTAGATCAATCAGAATGGCCTCAGATATTATCAAGCTATGTCACTTTCACACGTGATAGCGGAATCTGATTTCATGGCATTGGTTCATGTTATATACTAGGATCTTGCACATGTCCTTACAGAATAATGTCCTTTGTTAGACAGATCAAGCAATTTCTTCAATGATATATTAATCATATTTATCATAAAGGTAATCAAGATGTCAATACTTTGGCCTCCCATGGGTGTATCTCTAGTAACTAATACTGTTAGCAAGATTGGAGTATGCCTTATATATGGTGCTCGTGGCTGTGCTAGACTTGATCATTATATTGGTCTTCCTGCACTGACATTGAAGTCTTCTTTTGACCTTTTGGTTTCTTATAAATCACGACTAACCAGTTGAATAAAATTTTGGGTTTTTTATATATAAATTATTGTTAAATAAGAATTCATAAAAAAATATTTTTAAAAATATATTAATAATTGTATCACTGTGTAAATCTGAATTGTGTAAAAATATCATATTTATTTGTAAACATATTATTTTTTTTGTTAAAAATTATAAAAAAATCATATTTAAATGACATTTATGCATTATTTGAATTAACGCAATAATATGTCTACTAATACATTTTTAAGAATAATTTTTATACAAATTCTTATTTAATAATATTTTTTGTACAATTATTTTTAAAAGCTTTGGCCATGTAAGCTTTTGTTGTCCAAAGCCTTTATTTAAGTATAATAATGAACTTTTTTTCTCGGAAGAACGATCAGCTCCACCTAGAGCTCCAAGCTTACTCTTCTTCTCCCAGCATTCCGTTTTCCCATTCAAGAGATAGGAGAAGGAAATTAAAGCTATGTGAAAGGCATCTAAGGCTTCATCTCCACTTGTGCAACTGCTTGTTTTGCTTTGTTTTCTTTGTTCCTTCTTATATATATATAGTCACTAGTGTTATTATGTACATTGTATACTTATTCTGTTTTGAATTGTTTCTTGGCCCAAGGGATATGTTTTGCTGTCAAGAACATCGTGGGATGGCGATCGTGCTAGCATCATACAAACTATCATATATAATAGACTCATTTCTAGTGGAGGAAATTCTCAACGAGACGAGCTAGTATTGTACGGTTGAATCTACAAAATCGCGGTGTTGAGATACAAGGGATCGATCATAAGATCATGAACCACAACATATTTAATCAATACGGGACTATTACCTAGGGAAATTATGCCCAAACACTAACACTCCCCCTCACGGTTAAGATGGGCCGTGGACATTAAATTAGGTGAAGGTGACAATATATGGAGTTGGGCTAAGACTATGCTCTGATACTAGTTGAATCCATAAAACTGTAGTGTTGAGATACAAGGGCCCAGAGGTCATAAGCACGTGAACATAACATATTTAATTAATACGGAACTATTGTCTAAGAGAACTATGCCCAAACACCAGCACGTACAGACTGACATATATAATTGATTAACGTATATAACAGACTCATGTTTAGTGGAGGAAAATCTCAACGAGGTGTTGGGGACAGGTCTCACAGTTGACTGGCCACTATAAAATAGGCTGTCTACTCCTTATCTTCTTCACTTCTATTCTTTTCATTAATTGCACCACTTTAGACAATTATCTTCTTTCTCATTTTCACTTCGTTTAGTGCTGCATTTCCCTCGAGGAGCCTTACTCTGTCGACGTATGTTGAAGCCTCGAGGCGATGGGATGAGATCTCTTCTACTTCAATTTCCTACACCCAACTTAATTGTACTCCATGAACTGATGGAGTTAGCATGGGATAATGTATCAAGGGGGCCATCTTGTTGCCAATTCTCAGCCATCTAAGCTCAGACATCATCTGATAATTTTTTGATCTCTCCATTAACGGATTTGAGCCTCCTCACCTCGAAAATCCAATTAGCACGCTTGCTTTACTTACATAGTGAAATTTCATAGGTGGTCCTGGACACCGCCCTCAGAACTTTGCCATATATACTACTTCTTCGGATCATGTTACACTAATCATAGAGTGTTAGAATAATATCCTATTTATGTTAAAATATCATGTGCTTATAATAGTGGATCCATCTACACTCAACATCTTAAGATTTTGAAATAGATGGTCTAATTTAAAAAACTCTAATAGGATATCATACATTATAGTTATGATATGGGCCGCGCTCCATATATGTTTGTGATAGTGGTGGGGACACCACCGGATCCACTATCGGACCCAATGCTCGGAGCCGACGCCGCACCGCCACTGCACCGAGCTTATGGCTCGGAGATCCTTCCTGAAGACTCGGCTTACGGCTACGGTAGTATATTGCGTATTGAGTATATGTATTTGTATGTATGTATACATGTATTCCTACATATATTTTTACTTTCGTTTTATTAGACTAGTCATAGTCAAATAACATGTGTGCAATTATTGTATTTTATTTGATTAAAACCCACAAGTCAAAGTGAGGTGGGTGGGTTTTATTTTGTTAGGCTAGGGTATAAACATAATTAGTGGAAGTTAGATGGTATTATTGCTATGGCCTTTTTCCTATATAAGGAGGCCAATGCTTGTGTGTTACGTATGAATCATATAGGAATGAAAGAGTTAAGTGAAGGTGCTTTGCCTTTGTATTTTCTCCCTTCTCTCTTTTCTCTTTTGTGAGGATTGAGCGTCGCCCGGTGTGAGACCGTCCGGCGTGAGGCCGAGCTGCACGAGATAGCAACCTATCTGTTCCCGTCCGTGCCGTCAGGAGTTGCCGTCGATCCCTTTCCACGTCGCCGCCGCGTCATATTTGGTATCAGAGCCTAATTACACGGTGCCTCTCTCGACCCCGACGTCCCCGACGTCGTCTCCCTTTCTCTCTCAGTGTTAGATAATGAAAAAAAAAGAGTAGCAGAATATCTCGGTTGGAGAGAGTGGAAAAAATAACAAAAAAAAGGAGGAGCATCAGGATCTCGGTTGAAGTAGTTGAAAAAAAAAGAGTTGAAAGAAAAAAAAATTTTAAGCACCGAAACCCCCCCTCTGCACTCTCTTTGTTTCTCTTTGTAATCTCTCTCTCCCTTAATCTCTCTCTCTCCCGCTCTTTCTCTCTCTCCCGGATTCTCTCTCCCGTTCGGTTCTCTCTCTCTCTCTCTCTTTCTCTCTCTCTCTTTCTCTCTCTCTCTCTCTCTCTCTCTCTCGGTTCTCAGAAGAAAAAAAAGAGAAATCTTTTTTTTTACACTTCGCGGCACGGGCATCGTCGCCCGTGCCCACTTTCAAAAGCGCCTCTAGCGAACGGCCGCCACCGCTCGCCGCCGTGCCCCAGCACCCGCCCATTTCCCACGCCTCGACGCACGCGCGCCCACGAGCCCTCCTGCCGCGGCCACCCGCGCCCGAGCATGCCCAGCGCGCATCCGGCAGCGCCCGTGCCCGATCGGCCGGTCACCCGCCTGGTGCGTCGCGCCCACGTCGTCTGCACCCTGTGCGCCCTCCTGTGCGCCCGTCTGTGCGCACCTGTCGCCAGCGCCCCTCGCACACCCCGCCGGCTGCGTCTGCAACTGCATGCGTACGCGCCCGCACCGCCAGGCGCGTGCGCCCGCCGGTGTGCCCCCCCCCCCCCCCCCAATCTGCCCCGTTTGACCACCTACTAGCCGCCGTGAATTGCGCAGGAAATAGTGTGAAAGTTTGAAAAACAAAAAAAAGGAGAAATAGGTTTGAGAAAAAAAAGTCAAAAAAAGAGTGGGTGAAGATTTAAAAAAGAAAAAAAGAGATTTTTTTAAAATAAGTTAAATATATATAATATATATTTGTGATATATATAATCTTATATATATATATATATATATTATTATATATATGTTTAACTTATTATTTCTTGTGGTACCCGAGTCCACTATTACGGCTCGGCCCGTGCTCGAGTCGCCCGGAAGCTGACAGAAGATCCGTAAATTTCGGAACGTGGGTACCTCTGAGTCTCCCTGCGCGGAGAAATTTGACTAATTTGTTCCCCTACGTGGGAAATTTTAAGTCACGCGGTTTTGTAATAATTGTAACCTCCCTGCGAGGAGTGAATTCTTTGTAACCGGTGAAGCTTCTTCAACGCCGTGCGGGCACGCACATCCCCGCTCACCTTCGTCTCCGGTCGGAGTTAGACTTTTCAGTCTAGCTAGGTACGTGCTCCCCTCACTTACTCATTTAGTATCTTTTCAATTGTCGCGTGAAGTGAGAGAGAGCCCGATCCATACAGCCAGTCTCCTGAGTGCATCGCTGTGGACGGAAAGCGAGAGCTTGTATGTACACATTCTTAGGCCCTAGACTGTCGCATTAGGGCACCCTAATTTTCAGGAGGTAGTTCCACAACTACTTCGCCTACTGGCGAGCAACTCTTCCTGACCGGTCCCTTCAAATTGGCCATTTACCAATTAGCCAACAAAATTTGGGTCTATAGCTTGCTAATTATCGGTCCCAGGACTGCATCATTTAGGTCCGAGATCGTGCATGCCACGTTGGTCTAGGAATTCATCTGGCCGTCTAGAGCGCCCCTCAACGCTACCCATGGATCAAGAGAGCGTGACTGCTATGCTAGTCCAGCTCGAGCACAATCTCGTGGCCCACTTTGAAGAATCCATAGGCCAACTACGGACGGAACTCGATAAGAGGATCCGAACCTTAGAGGATCGACTGAAGGGAGAGGAAGGAAGAGTGAATGGCCACGGCAATCCCGTAGCCAATCCTAAGGAGGAAAGAGAGCAAGCCCGCCACAATCAGGCTCCCCAAGGTAGAGAGCAAGAGGCACGTGTGCCTCGAGAGAGAGACCACGACGATGAAGATATCATCCTACGGAACGTCAAGATTGACGCTCCAAGTTTTGATGGGTCCCTCAACCCCGCTACATACCTTGACTGGGAGACCGGGATGGACCAATATTTTGATTGGCATCGCCGCATGACCCCTGCCACAAGGGTGAGGTTTGCCAAAATGAAACTCCTAGGTCAAGCCAAAACTTACTGGTGCAACGTTGAAAATCTCCTAGTCAGGAGACGGGAGGAACCTATAGGCTGAAGGAGAAATTAAGGGAGAAGTATCTGCCACCCTCCTACCATCATCGTCTTTTAGACCAATGGCTGAAACTCACCCAAGATGGGAAGTCCATGGACAAGTACATCGCCAAATTTGATGACTTCTTCCTTCGGAGTCGAGTCATGGAGGATGCCTCCGTCACCCTCTCACGGTTTAGGGCTGGCCTACACGAGAGTATTCAGCGGGAATTATTCTTGCGGGAGGTTAACACCCTCGAACACGCCTACCAGGTTGCACGAGATGTTGAGAGGTTTCAAAGGGTGGTCTCACCTCGGGTTCCCATCTACCGCCAACCTGAACCCCGAAACCCCATAGTCCGCTATACTGAGAGAGCTGGCCCCTCCACCTCCTACGACCCTACTGCTACCCCACTTAGGGCCATTGCCCCTACTGCTCCTTTCCCAAGGAACCCTTTACCTGCACCCGTTGTTGTGCCTAGGCTGGAGTATACTCCACCAGTTGAGAGGAGAGATGACAAGGGAAAAGGGGTCATCCCTAGCACCTCCCAACCTGCCCCTATCTCGGGAGTTCGATGCTTCAGGTGTCATAACCTAGGGCATATTGCCACCAATTGCCCCACCCGAGCCTTGGTCATCACCGACCCCCAGTCCATGGAGCTTCCACCTCAGGAAGGAGAAACCCTTGAGAGATATGAGCCTGACCCTGATCTCGTTGCCCAGTTTGAGAAATTAGACGTAGGGTATGATGGAACACATGTCGGGTACATGCAAGTGGGGGAAATTACCGAAAGTTCAAACCAGGGAAGACTAGGTGTAGTTCGCTGCATCCTCGCACACCCACAGGAGGACGACTGGCGTCGAACCTCCATCTTCCAAACCTACATCATGGTCAAAACTCAACCCTGCAAGGTGATCTTTGACAACGGGAGCTGTATCAATGCAGTCTCTTCAGACTTTGTATCCCGTCTAGGTCTACCTACCCATCCTCATCCGAGCCCATACAACGTGGCTTGGGTTGACGACACGTCTATCCCAGTCACCACTACATGTGTCATTCCCATCCAGTTCCAGTCCTACCAAGGACAAATCCTATGCGATGTAGTGCCTATGAAGGTCGGGAGCATCATCCTAGGACGGCCATGGATCTACGATGTAGACCTTACTACATTCGGTCGGTCCAATAAGTGTTCCTTCTCCCACAATGGGAAGTGGATTCAGTTGCTCCCAACACCCCCAAAGGTGGCCACAGGAAAGATTCCTACCTCCACACCCGTTGCATCCCCCAAAATTCAGGAGAATGTCCCAACCCCCACCAAAGGGAAGCTTCCCATTCCCTCCTCTCCTACACCTGTCATATCCATCCCTAAGGCCCCTGAGGTTGACCATGACCTGATTAGGCGCCTGAACTTCATAGGTGTTCGTGAGATGAATAGAGAGGTTGCCGAGGGTGCCCCTGTTTGGGCTGTTGTCGTCACCATTACCTCTGAGGAGTCCCAAGTCTCCATCCCACTTGAAGTCCAGGCAACCCTACGGGACTTCCAAGATATCTTCGCGGAAGACTTGCCTTCAACACTCCCTTTCATGCGTGATGTTCAACACGCCATTGATCTTGTCCCTGGGTCTACCCTACCCAACCTTCCCCACTACAGGTTGAACCCCAAGGAGCATGCTGAGCTCCAAAGGATTGTCGAGGACCTTATCCACAAAGGTTTCCTCAGGATGAGCAAGAGTCCATGTGCGGTCCCTGCCTTGCTTACACCCAAGAAAGATGGCACATGACGGATGTGTGTTGATAGCCGCGCCATCAATAAGATCGCTGTCAAGTATAGGTAAGTCAGCTGAGGAGTTTGCACAGCATGTCAAAGGTCTGCATGAGTCAATTAGCAAGCAAATCAACCTCAGTAATGAGACTTATAAAAAATTGGCTGATTCGCATAGGCGTCACCATGAATTCCAAGAAGGTGACATGATTATGGTACGGGTTCGACCCGAACGACTCCCTTCGGGAGCCTTTAAGAAGTTGCAAGCCCGTAGTGATGGACCATTCCGAATTTTATAGAAGATTGGCTCCAATGCGTATGTTGTGGACTTACCTACCGAATATGAGATTAGCTCGACTTTTAATGTGGCAGACCTAGTGGCCTACAAGGAACCCACAGCGATTCCTAGTGACCCTTTCGAGCCTTCTCCTCCCATTGAGAGTGAGCCCACCTCTGTTCGTCCTACAGCCTCGAGAGTACTGCGCGAGCACATTGAGAGGATACTGGATGAGCAGGTGACTACTACACGGAGCAGGGTGTACCAGCGCTACCTTTTCCGCTGGCGGGACAGTCCACCATCAGATGATTCCTAGATCAGCCGGGAAGATCTCCAGCGCCTCGATCCAGATCTGTTGGAGCACTACCACAGTAGTGTCCCACCTTACTCGACAGAGTCGAGTTCCAACCGCCCCGGGAGGGTTGGTGGGGACACCGGGTCCACTACCGGGCCCACTACTCGGAGCCGACGCCGCACCGCCCAGACTGCACCGAGCTTATGGCTCGGAGACTCGATTGAAGACCCGGCATACTGAGTAGATATCCGACATACTGAGTAGATATACTTGTGTGTATTTTACGTATTTGTACGTGTGTAAAATACATATTTTACTACATGTATTTACTTTTATTTTATTAGACAAGGTTGGTCAAAAGTTATTTGTATTTTAATTTTGTTAAACCCATAAGTCAATAGTGGGTTGGTGGCCTTTGTTTTATTAGGTTAGGATAGATATGCAAATAAAGGAAATACGGAAGGTATGGATGTAATAGGCCTTTCCTATAAATATGAGGTCAATGCTTGTTACGAGACATGTTATGAATGAATGAAGGAAGTGTTTTGCCATCGTGTTTTCTCCCTTCCCTCTTCTCTCCATTTGTGAGATTTGAGTGTGTCGCCCGGTGTGAGACCGTCCGACGTGAGGCCGAGCTGTGCCACCAATTGCCCCACCCGAGCCTTGGTCATCACCGACCCCCAGTCCATGGAGCTTCCACCTCAGGAAGGAGAAACCCTTGAGAGATATGAGCCTGACCCTGATCTCGTTGCCCAGTTTGAGGAATTAGATGCAAGGTATGATGGAACGCATGTCGGGTACATGCAAGTGGGGGAAATTACCGAAAGTTCAAACCAGGGAAGACTAGGTGTAGTTCGCTGCATCCTCGCACACCCACAGGAGGACGACTGGCGTCGAACCTCCATCTTCCAAACCTACATCATGGTCAAATCTCAACCCTGCAAGGTGATCTTTGACAACGGGAGCTGTATCAATGCAGTCTCTTCAGACTTTATCTCCCGTCTAGGTCTACCTATCCATCCTCATCCGAGGCCATACAACGTGGCTTGGGTTGACGACACGTCTATCCCAGTCACCACTACATGTGTCATTCCCATCCAGTTCCAGTCCTACCAAGGACAAGTCCTATGCGATGTAGTGCCTATGAAGGTCGGGAGCATCATCCTAGGACGGCCATGGATCTACGATGTAGACCTTACTACATTCGGTCGGTCCAATGAGTGTTCCTTCTCCCACAATGGAAAGATGATTCAGTTGTGCCCGACACCCCCAAAGGTGGGAAAGAGTCCTACCTCTACACCCGCTGCATCCCCCAAAATTCAGGAGAATGCCCCAACCCCCACCAAAGGGAAGCTTCTCATGCCCTCCTCTCCTACACCTATCATATCCATCCCTAAGGCCCCTAAGGTTGACTATGACCCGATTAGGCGCCTTAACTTCATAGGTGTCCGTGAGCTGAATAGGGAGGTTGCCGAAGGTGCCCCTATCTGGGCTGTTATTATCACCATCACCCCCGAGGAGTCCCGAGTCTCAGTCCCACCCGAGGTCCAGGCAATTCTGCAGAACTTCCCAGACATTTTCCCAGAGGATTTGCCCTCTAGACTCCCTCCCATGCGTGACATTCAACACGCTATTGATTTTGTCCCTGGGTCCACCCTACCCAACCTTCCCCATTACCGATTGAACCCAAAGGAGCATGCTGAGCTCCAAAGGATTATCGAGGAGCTTATCCAAAAAGGTTTCCTCAGGGTGAGCAAGAGCACATGTGCTGTCCCTGCCTTGCTGGCACCCAAGAAGGATGTCACGTGGCGGATGTGTGTTGATAGCCGCGCCATCAATAAGATCACTGTCAAGTATAGGTTTCCCATTCCCCGTCTTGATGACATGCTTGACATGATGAGTGGAGCCACCATCTTTTCCAAGATTGACTTGAAAAGTGGCTACCACCAAGTCCGAATCCGACCAGGGGACGAGTGGAAGACAGCCATCAAAACCAAAGAAGGTCTGTATGAGTGGCTTGTCATCCCGTTTGGGCTATCCAACGCCCCCAGCACTTTCATGAGGCTTATGACAGAAGCCCTTCGTCCTCTCATTGGTCGCTTTGTTGTCGTCTACTTTGACGACATTCTCATCTATAGCCACAACCCTCAGGACCACATCTACCATTTGAGGGAAGTTTGCGAGACTTTGAGGAAAGAAACCCTGTACGCCAATCTCAAGAAATGTGAATTCATGACAGACCGGGTCGCTTTCCTCGGATTTGTGGTTTCTAGTCAAGGAGTGTATGTGGACCCATCAAAGGTCCGAGCTATAGTAGACTGGCCGAAGCCCCAGAATGTCCATGACGTTCGTAGTTTCCACGGGCTAGCCACCTTCTACATACGGTTCATCCAGGGATTTAGCACCATTATGGCACCCATTACGTATTACATCTATAAGGGGAATTTTGAGTGGACCAAAGCCGCCTCCCAGGCTTTTCTTGCCATAAAGGAGCTTATGACGAAAGCCCATGTCCTCCCCCTACCATACTTTTCCAAAGTCTTTGAGGTTTCCTATGATGCATCTGGCGTAGGAATAGGTGGGGTGCTTAGTCAGGAGAGCCACCCTGTGACTTATTTCAGTAAGAAGCTTTCTGATGCAAAGCTTCGTTACTCCACCTATGATAAGGAGTTTTATGTCGTGGTCCAAGCCCTCAAACACTGGAGACACTATCTCTTACATCAAGAGTTTGTCTTATATTCGGATCACGAGGCTCTGAAATTCCTTAGCTCTCAGAAGGGCATAAACCCTAGGCATGGTCGGTGGGTCGAATTCCTCCAGTCTTTCACATTTTTCCTAAAGCATAAGGCTGGAAAGGACAATAAGGTGACCGACGCCTTGAGTCGAAGGGTCTCCCTTCTTTCCACTGTTCGGGTAGAGGTCACGGGATTTGACCGCATGAAGGAACTCTATGGAGAGTGTCCTGATTTTGGCCCTGCCTACTCTGCTATGTCCACTGGACCCTCGACAACCTTTTCTGACTATCTACTCCAGGATGGTTTTCTATTTCGAGGACAGCAACTCTGTATCCCGAGGACTTCTATTCGGGACTTTCTGATTTGGGAAATGCATGCTGGAGGTCTTGCTGGTCACTTTGGCCGCAACAAGACCATCCATTCTGTGGAGGAGCACTTCTATTGGCCTGGCCTGAAGAGAGATGTGGCCAAGATTGTAGCCCAGTGTAGGACATGCACAATGGCCAAACAGGTCAAACAGAACACGGGTCTCTACACTCCTCTCCCCGTTCCTGATCGGCCATGGGTTGATGTGAGCATGGATTTTATCCTTGGGTTACCACGCACTGCTCACAAGCATGATTCCATCTTTGTTGTTATTGATAGGTTCTCTAAGATGGCCCACTTCATTGCATGTTCCAAAACATCTGATGCATCTAGAGTACCCCATTTATTCTTTGATGAAGTCGTGCGTCTGCATGGTCTCCCCCAAACTATCGTGTCTGACCGAGATGTTCGGTTCACTAGCTATTTTTGGAAGACACTTTGGCTCCTAGTTGGCACCAAACTGAAATTTTTCACTACCTATCATCCCCAAACTGATCGGTAAACCGAGGTCATCAATAGGAGTTTAGGAAATCTGTTGAGATGTCTTGTAGGGGAACATTCCGGCACTTGGGATCTTCTTTTGCCTAGAGCCGAATTTACATACAACAGCTCCATCAATAGGTCCATAGGTATGAGTCCATTTGAGGTCGTGCACGGTTACAAACCTAGGAAACCTGTGGATCTCATTCCCCTTCCCCTCGAGTCTAGAACATCCAAGTCAGCTGAGGAATTTGCACAACATGTCAAAAGTCTGCATGAGTCAATTAGCAAGCAAATAAATCTCAGTAATGAGACTTATAAAAAATTGGCTGATTCGCATAGGCGTCACCATGACTTTCAAGAAGGTGACTTGGTTATGGTACGGGTCTGACCCGAACGACTCCCTTCGGGAGCCATTAAAAAGTTGCAAGCCCGTAGTGATGGACCCTTCCCAATTCTGCGGAAGATTGGCTCCAATGCTTATGTTGTGGACTTACCTCCCGAATATGGGATTAACTCGACTTTTAATGTGGCAGACCTAGTGGCTTACAAGGAACCCACAGCGATTCCTAGTGACCCTTTCGAGCCTTCTCCTCCCCTTGAGAGTGAGCCCACCCATGTGCGTCACACATCCTTGAGAGCACCGCGTGAGCATATTGAGAGGATACTTGATGAGCAGGTGACCACTACACGGAGCAGGGAGTACCAGCGCTACCTTGTCCGCTGGCGGGACCGTCCACCATCAGAGGATTCCTGGATCAGCCGGGAAGATCTCCAGCGCCTCGATCCAGATCTGCTGGAGCCCTACCACAGCAGTGCCCTCCCTTACTCGACGGAGTCGAGTTCCAGCCGCCTCGGGAGGGTTGGTGGGGACACCACCGGGTCCACTACCGGGCCCAATTATCGGAGCCGACGCCGCACCGCCACTGCACCGAGCTTATGGCTCGGAGATCCTTCCTGAAGACTCGGCTTACGGCTACGGTAGTATATTACGTATTGAGTATATGTATTTGTGTATATGTATACATGTATTCCTACATATATTTTTACTTTCGTTTTATTAGGCTAGTCATAGTCAAATAACATGTGTGTAATTATTGTATTTTATTTAATTAAAACCCACAAGTCAAAGTGAGGTGGGTGGGTTTTGTTTTGTTAGGCTAGGGTATAAACATAATTAGTGGAAGTTAGATGGTATTATTGGTATGACTTTTTTTCCTATATAAGGAGGCCAATGCTTGTGTGTTACGTATGAATCATATATGAATGAAAGAGTTAAGTGAAGGTGCTTTACCTTTGTATTTTCTCCCTTCTCTCTTTTCTCTTTTGTGAGGATTGAGCGTCACCCGGTGTGAAACCGTCCGGCGTGAGGCCGAGCTGCGCGAGGTAGCAACCTATCTATTCCCGTCCGTGCCGTCAGGAGTTGCCATCGATCCCTTTCCACGTCGTCGCCGCGTCAGATAGTCCACGTGATAGAGTTTATATATAGTTGACATGCACATGAAAGGACGTATTAGAATATATAGTCTTCCATTAGAAACATACTAAAACATATTGCACGTGCTTATATTATAGTGGAGCCCTCTTCGCTCGACATCTTAGGGCCGCTTTGATATTAGAATAAGATAACGGGCTGGGGTAGCTAAACCATTAAGAGAGAAAGTGTGGGTTCCATATGCGCTTCTCACATTCAAAGGGCGCTAACTTAGGTCGGGTAACGTATTCTCACCCAATAGGTCGAATACGCTATCCTAATCTGTTTCTAAAATGGCCCTCAAAATTTTGAGTTGGATACATGACTCAATCGAATAAACTCTAATAGGGAGTCATGAAGTTCAATAATGTGAAACCATTATATATCCAACTGACGATTTATTAGATTAACATTCCTCCCACACATCTTTGCACGTATTCCATTCATGGGTTCAAGGTGGTCGGCAAGTGGATGTTAACCGGAATCCCGTCTAGAGGATCATCTCCTTAAAAATGAATGGTGGCGGTTGTTAGCATGTGGCCAACCATCTTTTCCAATAATAGCACCGACAGTGCTGTTAGGGAACCACTCACCGAGTTTCTCGAATCTTGTCTTGGGTGCACTGTTGAAGTGGGACGGAGGGGAGGTGGGTGCGATGCACCCTTTTAATACAGATGGCTTGCCATCAGAATTGACATACAGATCTACGGATCTAAAGAGAAGAACTCACCTCGCCGGAGTCCCAAACTCGCCCCACGGAAAACCCACTAGTGAGAAAAACCTTCACTGGTATCAGAGCGCCAGTCACCGCCGCTTCCCTTGGGAACTCGCCGCCGGCCTCCATCCCGCGTGGCCGCTGCCCTGTTGCTGCCAGCTAATCTCGCCACCACTGCCATTATTCGTTGCCTGCCCTCAGCACCCCCACTTCGCGCACCGGAGCCACCGCCGCTGTTGAGAGCCACCGCCTGCGCCCTCGTCGAGCCGCTGCAGTTGGCCTCCACGTGCTCCGTGCTCACCGGCGCCCTTCGCGGCCGCCGGCTCACCACCGTCGGTCACCTCGCCGCGACTGCTCCCCTTTTTCGTGCAAGTGAGAGAGAGAGAGAGAGAGAGAGAGAGAGAGAGAGAGAGGGAGGAACCCCTCACCTTCGCCTGCAACGCCCGCCGCCGCCACTGCGGCTCCCGGCCCCGCACACCGCTGTCGCCTTCGCCGCCGCGACCGTTGTCGACAGCCCACCGCAGCCGCTGCTACCGCTGCTGCTCATCGCTGCTACCTTGCTCCAGCACCACCGAGCATCCACCAGCACGCCACTGCGGCTCCCTCCACTGCTGCCCTGCTACCAGCACATTGGTCCACCGCAACTGCTCATCCCTGCCTGCGCCCAAGGTAAGTGCTTTAACACTTTCACGTCTCTTCCCGTGATAAAAGGGGGCAGAGAGAGTGTCAGTAGATAACAAAAGGGAGGGTTAATGCACCTGACATATATCTGTCACATAATAAAAGGGAGGGGGAGAGTTATTTGGCTAGCGTGAACACTGAACTTTTCCTTTTAAAATTCATTTATCATGACACAGTAGGTAATATAAATAAAGAATATAATGCCAATTGGGTGAGACTTCCATCTGTAAAAGACAGATAGAGGTGTCCCCTCACTCACGTGAAGGGGACAGAGCCTGTTATCATCATAATAAAAAGTTTTTGCATATAAATAATCACCATGTCATTTGTCAGAAGCAAATAAAGGGGAAGAGACATTTCTTTTCATTGCATAACAAAATGGGTAAGACTTATGTGAATATTAGTTAATATATATATATATATATAAAGGTGGCCTCCCATCTGTTCAAGAGGACCAGTCTCAGTCACGTGAATGACCATCTGCCAGACATGCTAAAGTGAAAATGAACGTCTCTAGTCTGTGATGATATCATCTTAATATATATATATTGCGTTCATATCATACTTGGAGTTGATTCGTTATTTACTTCACTGATAACAGTTCCATCCTTATTAAATATTTTGTTCATATTTATTAACAAACGTGTCGGTTACATCACTGTCGTATTAATAACTTTATTCTTACATCACATAGGAAATTTAACAAAAAAAAAATCATCACATACATGTGCCATGTTAATTTGATTAAAGAAATTCATGTTTACTATTTTATGTCATTTCATATAAATATTTGACTCCTTGAATATTGTTTAATTTTGTTTAAATTAGCAAGATACAATCTTATGTGTTGCATGCACATTTAAAAGAAAATTATATGTTTAGACATGACATTTTTACATGTTTAGTTGTTTGTTTATTAATTAGTTATTTTGATCACAAAATAAACAAGAAAAACAAAATTCAAAACCCCTCACAAAGAAAATGATTGAATTAATCAACATGAACCTTAGTTTAATTTTTATCATCATGTTTAGGCTTATTAAATTAAGATGTCATATCTCCAGATTCATTATAATCATAATGGCCAGTAAACTCATTGCTTCGGAGCTGACAAAATTAGATAAATTTAATGGAACCAACTTTGACATGTGGCACCGGAAAATCCGATATACCTTTATCCATGACAACATAGAACATGTCATTGATACTAATGCTCCGGAAATTAATGAAACATCCACGGAAGTGGAAAAGAAAAAACGTGAGCAATGGTTAATAGATGACAAAAAGGCTAAGAGCCTAATGCTCATGTTCATGGAGGATAATTTAATAAAGTTTTTCGAAACTTATAAAATCTCCAATGAAATGTGGAAAGCTATCAAAGAGAAGTATGACACCAAAACAGAGGTGAATACTCAACTCTTATTGCATCGTTACAACACATGTAAGATGCAGGAAGGTGATAGCGTTGTCGAGCATGTGAATAAAATGATTGTCATGGCTAAGGAGCTATCGACCGCTGAAACCGAAATTCCAGAGAAGATGCAGGTGGCGACTATATTGAATAGTTTGTCAGCATCATTAGACATGGCTGCCACAACCTTAAGAATGAGTGGTTCTATTGTAAGTGTCACAGATTTGCCAGCTCGGTTAGCGATTGAGCAGGACATTATGACCAGGAGAAAAGAACTAGAAGCGCACTTGCAGGAGGCCAATGCTGTACACCGAAAGCCCACCGGCCAGAATCTACCACTCGGAACGCAAAGGCCCAAGTTTAAGGGCAACAAATTCCAAGGCAGAGGAAAGAAGGTTCCTCGTGGTACTTGCTACACATGTGGGAAGTTTGGCCATTTTATGGTAAATTATCCCCAAAAGCAAGGCAATGAGGGTGGAAGCAAACACCCGAAAAATAGAAGAGCAGGAAAGAGAGAATTCGTGGGCGTCACGGAGTGCAATGCCGTGATTGTCGACTCAAATGAATGGTGGGTCGATTCTGGAGCCACTCGTCACATTGTAAAGACGAAGAAGGGGCTGGTGATGCTAAACAAGCTAAAGGAGGGTGAACAGAGGATTTACATGGGTAACAACACCTATCTGGATGTAGAAGGTGTTGGTACATATAGGCTGGATCTTGGAGAAAACATCATGGTCCTCAAAGATGTATTCTATGCACCTGGAATCCGGTGGAATCTAATCCATGTACCGGCCTTGATGAAAAATGGTCTGGAAGTGCGGTTCTATAATAATCGAGTGTCGATTGGGAAGAACAAGAAAGTTCTTGCTATGGGGAGATTTGTCTCCGAACATGATTTATTTTGTATCCCTATAATTGACACTGAGAATAATAATATTAAAGATTCTGAGTATTCCTTGTGTTCTCTATCAGAATGTGATCTATGACATTTTAGATTGGGACATCCCGAAAAATCTAAAATGGAACAAATGATTAAAATGGGCCTACTGCCCGGTTTGTCAAAGGTGGAATTAACACCTTGTGAACATTGCTTAGTAGGAAAGATGACTAAGAAACCCATCACAGTAGGTCATAGATCAAATGAATTGTTAGGATTGGTCCACTCGGACATTTGTGGCCCCCTAAGTATAAAGGCATATAACAACACGGAATATTTTATAACATTTATAGATGATTATTCCATATTTGCCTATGTTTATCTGATTTCTGCAAAATCAGAGGCATTTGATTACTTCCGAAAATATAGAATGGAAGTGGAAAGGCAATATGGAAGGAATATTAAGGTGTTAAGAACGGATAGAGGTGAGGAATATAACTCAAAAGAATTTGAGTTATATTGTCAAGAACACGGAATTAAAAGACATGTGACAATGCCTTACACGCCACAACAGAATGGTGTGGCAGAAAGAAAGAATAGAACTTTGATGAATGCTGTTAGATGTATGCTATCACATTCAGGTCTCCCTAAGAATTTATGGGGAGAGGCATTGCTTACGGCGAACTATATCTTAAACAGAATTCTCACAAAATCCATAGAAAGTACACCTTATGAATTATGGAATGGGAGGAAGCCCGATTTGAATCACCTCAAGAAGTGGGGATCAATTGCCCACGTTCTCATTTCGAGTCAACTTAGAGATAAGTTAGACTCAAAGACATTGAAATGTAGATTCATAGGGTATTGTGAGAAATCATCTGGTTATAGATTTTTTCATAAAGAAAAAAGGATCATTGAATATAGGGATGCGACATTTCTAGAAAATCTAGAGGAAGAGGAATCTCATGAAAAAGAGAATGAACCTCTAGTTGTAATAGATGATGACTATTACAACGATGTCCCTAGAAATGATCCAAAAATTGAGGACGAACCTCAAAATATGGAAAATGAACCAGTACCTATGAATGAAATGCAGCCTGATCAACCCGGAATAGGTAATAAAAGATTGAGAACTCCACCGACATGGATGGATGATTATCATTTGTATTCCTGTGAGCCTTCATGTCTGATGATAGACATGGAAGACGAAAATTGCATAGATCCCATGAATTACATAGATGCGATGAAATCGCATGATAAAGAATTATGGCAAGATGCCATGAATGAAGAAATTGATTCCATGAAAAGGAACAATGTATGGGAATTATGCGATCTTCCAAAGAATCGAAAGGCTATAGGATGCAAATGGGTATTCAAGAAAAAGCTTCGAGCTGATGGGTCTATTGATAAATATAAGGCCCGGTTAGTTGCCAAGGGGTTTATGCAGAAACCAGGTATAGATTTTCAAGAAATCTATTCTCCATTGGCTAAGTTTGCATCCATAAGAATGATCTTGGCAATAGTTGCATATTTTGATCTGGAGCTGCACCAGATGGATGTAAAAACAGCATTCCTTAACGGAGAGTTGAAGGAAGACATCTATATACAACAACCTGAGGGATTTCAGGTGGAAGGCCAAGAGGAAAGGGTATGTAAGTTGAAGAAATCAATATATGGTTTAAAATAATCTTCTAGACAATGATATATCAAATTCCACGAAGTAGTTGTCCAACTAGGGTTTGCTTCAAACAAGTTGGATAACTGTGTATATGTCATGAATAGTGGGAGTAAATATATCATGTTATCCCTATATGTGGATGATATTTTACTCGCCAGTAATGACATAGAAATGTTGATTAAAATCAAATTTGAACTCAGTGGAAAGTTTGAGATGAAGGACATGGGTGAGGCATCCTATGTTCTTGGTGTACAAATCCTAAAGGATAGAAAGTCTAGAATGTTGAGTATAAACCAGGAAAAATATTTGAGGTTTGTACTCAAGAGATTCGGAATGCAGAATTGCAATCCGGCACCTACACCGTTAGTCCATCAGAAACGGTTGTGTAAGGGTCAATGCCCCGGAGAGGGACAAGAACCGCTCATGGTGCCATTTGCACAAGCAGTCGGAAGCTTGATGTATGCGATGATGTGTACAAGACCGGACTTGACATACCCAGTCAGTTTGGTAAGTAGATACCAAAGTAATCATGGTCCAGCACATTGGGAAGCTGTTAAAAGGATTTTGAAATATCTGAGAGGAACTTTGCACCACAGTCTAGTTTATCAAGCTGATACGCTTAAGGTTCTCGGATATTCGGATGCAGATTTTGGAGGAGATAAAGATGACGGAAAGTCCACGTCGGGACATTTGTTCATCTTTGGTGGTGCTGCTGTTTCTTGGGGAAGCAAGAAACAAGGGTGTGTTGCTCGATACACACAAGAAGCTGAGTATGTGACATATAGTACAGCTGCTACTCATGCAGTTTGGATCAGAAGATTCTTGAATGATTTGAATCTCAACTTGGTAGATGGACCAATTGAGATGTACTGTGATAATCAGGCGGCTATTAGCCTGATTAACAGTGGAGCAAACAGTTCAAGAGGAAAACATATCGAAGTACAATATCACTATATTCGAGATATTGTACAGAAAGGGGAAATAAAAGTAACTTATGTTCCCACAAGTGATATGATTGCCGATCCTTTGACGAAAAGTATCTCAGCAGAAAATTTCATTAAGCATGTTGGCTTAATGGGACTTAGGAATATATAAGCCAGAAAGAAATATTTTCATGGATAATGAAAATGATGATACCTCTGACGGATAGTGGGAGTGTATCGGAATAGTACTCACGTATAGTGGGACTATGAGAAGAATGATACTTCTGACGGATAGTGGGAGTGTATCGAAAATACTACTCATGGATAATGAGAGTATTGGAATCATGATGGTGAGTGGAAACACTACTCACGGATAGTGGGAATGATTCAAAAGAAATATTATATTACTCACGGACAGTGGGGATATAATAATTTGTTGGCCAAGTGGGAGATGTTAGCATGTGGCCAACCATCTTTTCCAATAATAGCACCGACAGTGCTGTTAGGGAATCACTCATCGAGTTTCTCGGATCTTGTCTTGGGTGCACTGTTGAAGTGGGACGGAGAGGAGGTGGGTGTGATGCACCCTTATAATACAGATGGCTTGCCATCAGAATTGACATACAGATCTACGGATCTAAAGAGAAGAACTCACCTCGCCGGAGTCCCAAACTCGTCCCACGGAAAATCCACTAGTGAGAAAAACCTTCAGCGGCTAGAACGTATTATATCATCCCGTTCATCCCCTTATCACATCTTAAAACTAAATGGCATCGTTTATTCTGCTATCATTAGATCATGAGACACAAGTTATCAAATCCATGCAAAGATTCCTACAATTTATGTCAGAGGGTGATGAGTCAGACGGCATGCCCCCCGGTACAACATATAACGAGAGGCCACGTGCCTAGCTCCCTCGCTGGAGCCTAGTTCTTAGGCTGAAGAGGAAGAGAGAAGCAGTGTACTTGTCGTGACAAAAATGCAAAACAAGGGAAGGAAGCCAAGCAGGAGACTGGCTCACCCCTAATGTGCAACCATCGGTCTGTTCGCTCCCGGCAACAAGCAAGCGGTGTTCCTCCTCTCCCTTGCGGGCGATGAAAACCATGGGGAGCTCCAATACGGGGGAAGGGATGTAGCGGGGACCAGGCCTCCCTCCCGTGCCCAGCTATTAATAATTGGAAGCAAAAAACAAAACTGTAAACAAATTATAGCGTCTGCTTCGCTCTCCCGTTCATCAAAACTTTTCTTCTGCATGGTGCAAGTCCCGATGAAGCAGAGTTAATTGGTGGTCGCAGTTCTGGCTTCTGTTTGAATGCCATTGTAGTTTTGGTTGTTTCTTCTTTCTTCTCCCCTGTTCTTCTTGTTTCTCATGGGTCTTTAGAACTTGCAGGAGCCAGCACTCGGAGGTGCATGAATATATATGATAAGATGGAAGATGGTAATTCACACAGAGTCTCATAAAAGGAGATCTAGGAAAATGATTAGATCACGTAAAGGAAAGAAAAATACAGGATCAGATATCGCTCTTGATCTGCTGCAAGACACCATCTTATTGATAGGAGAAAAAAGATATCTTTCGTCAGACGTGTCCCAGCGACCCTTGGAGGCTTGAACAGGTCCTGCAGTGAGCATGCACCACCGGAAAGAACCAACTACACATGCGTCATCACCAGCGTCTTCATGATCCAGTTCCCTGCTCTTCCAGCTGCCCTGTGTCAAAGCTGCCCACCGTGGGACGGCTCTCTTTGGATGCTTCTGACTTAAACAGTAAAAAGCATGCAGCATGGATCTACACGCACCCGGGGTTACTAATTAATTCGAATATCAAATGATAATTTCTCTCTGATTGTTCATTTGGCCCCTTCATAAAATCTTCGTATGTATCTTGCAGAGAAACTATAGCGAAACCCTAATCGAAACTTCTAGTTTGGTAATTGAAACGATAGTTTTAGAATACATGCATTAACCTCACGGTATACGCTACTACATATCGTCTCTAAGCATGCAAATGCATGCATGCACGCACGTCGGAGCGAGCCTGCTCACCTACTTCATGCATTGTATCAATGAAAACCAGAGCAGGATGATGAACAGGAATATGAATGCGTTTCTGGGAGCTTCCGCATTTATCTGAATTCCCCGGTCTCTCTGCTCGTAGCCATCGAAAGAGCAGCAGCAGAAACACCATACATCAAAATATTCTTCCCGGAGACATGCCCTTAGTGGCCTGTCGTAGGGAAATGGGGACATGGGGGAACACTGTCCCTTTCAATCCCGATCTACGGTTTTTATCTCCTTCTAAGTCCGTGGAAGGTCGAAACTTCAACATCTCTGTCGACACCACGAGATTAAAGACCCAACCCAACGCGATGGAGCCATAGCCATGACAAACCAGTGGTATCCCCTGGACTTAGCCATTGACGCGGTGTATGCACAAGACAAAAGACAAATAAAACAAGGGGAAGCCATGCTCATTAGCGACCAAACGTTGTTATATAGAATTCTGGTCAATCTACGCTCTCTAGAAAGCGCGTTTCAGCTAGACAAAATCGCGTACGAGTGAAATCTCGATCCTGCCCGCCCTTCGTCTCTTTCCCGGCCCCCCTTCCCCTTCCCCATGCACATGCCCACAGAACATGACCTGCGGGGGACCATCTTCGGGGGTGTCCCTTCGCAGCATTATGGTGGACCATCTCGTAGAAAGATTGTTGGAGGCTCACCGATTGGGCTAATTTGTAGCTTGCCGCGGCCTCGTCTGTTTGCCGACTTTCATACCGTGCCGACGGCAGAACCGATCCACAGATCATCGTAGAAGCTTCGGGGATCATTCTGCTACTACGTACAATTGTCTAAATACTTGGAATTGGAGAAGAAATACCGACGGGTTTGCTAGTAAAAGAAGCGTATTTATTGTGGGAAGGTCACCCTGGGGAGGTCAGAAACCTTCAGCCTTCAGCTGCTGCTCCTGCTACCCTTCTAGAGAACCGCTCCACGGCAGAGATATGAGAGCCTAGGGCGGCAGCGGCAGCAGCAGCAGGAGCAGGAGGACGGGCGGGGCGGTGGCCGGCCGGTGCCCATCAGGATAATTAGAAATATATATATATATATATGAAAGGTGGGCCTCCTCCCCCCCTCTGATCACCCAGTTACGGCCCATCCCGGCCGTTGGATCCCGTCCTCGGTGGGTGCACCCTCATTTAAACCGGGGGGAGAGAGGGAGGGGAACATCTATGTGGGAGGGGGCCCTTGGGTAGCTCTACTAACCCATGTCATGTGAGTGTGGGGTTGTGCCGTGGGGGCGGCTGCCCTGGTGATGGTAAAAGAGATCAGGGTGATCCGGGAAGAAACCACCATGCAGTTGCTCACTACTGTAACTCTAGGAGCAACAGTACCAACGACCTTTTGTTGGTAATAAATGTTATGCCTTTGGCCACCCACACACACACACACACAGATAGAGAGAGAGTGTGTGAAATCATGCTGAGGGGCCGGGTTCCTATAAATAGGGATATGCCTACCCGGGATGGTCGTATAAGGGTGGCAATAGATGACACATAGATAATTGTCGTTGAGCTTGCTCGATCTTCTATATACCACATCTCCTAGTTCGTTTCTAATATCCTTCTCTCTTCTCCTTTGCTCACCTGTCTGCACTGCGATCTTCTTTCTAGTCCACACTCCTTCTTCACACTTCGCCGATCCGTCTGCCTTCGTCTGCTCTCTACTGCTCTACGATCTTACCACTGTTTCTTAATTCCCCGGCCCATATTTCCCCGACGACCGCTCCTTTTTTTCTCTCTCCCTCTGGGTCTTCTTGCTTTCGAGAGTAGAGGACAAAGGGAGGGTCAGGTGGGAGAGATTAATTTTTGGATACAATGGACGTAGACTACTACTTTAATTCATCTGAAGATGCCCATGTGGACTTGGCCGCAATGATGATGGAGATGGAGGAGCTGTACCCCGGCTTCTCCGCTGAAGCGCCCCCGCCAGCATCCATGATCAACTTCTCCCTGGGTGCTCCCCCGGCGGCGCCATTCTATGACACTACCTCGCCCGCCACCCCGCCCACGTCGGTGATGGGCTCGCCGTCGGCCATGTCGTTCCACGGGGGGGCGGATGGGGACCCGGCCGGCGCGGGCTCACTGCCCACCCACATGAACCCCGCGGCCGCGGGGCTGATGGGGTCCTATGAATTGTGCGGCGGCGAGCATCTTCTGGGGCAGAAGCAGGCGTCCATGGCGGCCATGCGGGAGATGATATTCCGCATCGCCGCAATGCAGCCGATCCACATCGACCCGGAGTCGGTGAAGCCGCCGAAGCGCCGGAACGTGAGGATCTCCAAGGACCCGCAGAGCGTGGCGGCGCGGCATCGCAGGGAGCGCATCAGCGAGCGGATACGGATACTGCAGAGGCTGGTCCCTGGGGGCACCAAGATGGACACCGCGTCCATGCTGGACGAGGCCATCCACTACGTCAAGTTCTTGAAAACGCAGGTGCAATCCCTCGAGATGGCGGCGGCCAGCAGGAATGGCGCCGGGGTCGGCCTCCCGTCAGCAGCGGCGGCTGCGGCCACAGCTGGTGCGAATTATTCATACCTTGGAGGAGGCTACGAACCGCAGGAGCAGCAGTTCATGGACCAGTCATGGATGCTGAGCTGAGCTGAGCGTATGTTGGTACGTGTAGGGGCGTCCAGCGATACCCAGCAGTTAGTGTTAGATTGTTAATTTATGGAGTGTCCTCTTAGAGAGGGATGTAAAGTCTTACTCAGAGCTTTTTTATGGATCCTGAGACTCCCTTTCTTTTGTTCCTTGCTGTTGTATCATGGGTTAGTTATTTTTGTCACTGTAATAATATCGATCGTCTGTTTATAAATACTCTCTCTCTCTCTCTCTCTCTCTGTGTAGTTTGTGCGGCGCGACAGCATGTTGTTTAGAAGCACACTGGCAATTGCCTGTTACTATACATATGTAGTTGATATGGAGCTGAGCCTATTCTTTCTCACTGAGCCTTCTCTCTCTGTCGTCAACTGAACCTGCTTACTATAATAGCTAGAGTGAGCGATTTGCTCACTGCCTTCTAAGCTCCTCCCGATCTTCTTCCAATAAGTTTCCGGTTCTTCCTCTCTCGAGGGGACTTGATTCGAAAGAAAGACCAAACCCAATAAACACGACGTACGTTCAGTCGAATTCTCCATGGATTTGCAAGTAAACATGTATATATGCAACAAGACTTGCTGGTCGCACGGAGCATTCCAAGAGAGAAGTTTCTTCCTCTTCTTCCGCCCACAGTACTCCAACAGGCAACCATGAAAAATGGAACCCAAGTACTACTGCATGCCTCATTTTTTTTCCCTTTACCACTACTATTCCGCGCAGGCGCAGCAGACAACCTCGTGCATGGCCTACGATACTTTCTGGGTGGTCCAATAAATCTTTCGTTCAGACTGAGATTGATCTCGGCATCGTTGAGGGCTCGCAGTGTCCACCCCACCCAGAGCGATACTTCATTCATTCATCCTCTGCAATAATGGCGCAGTGCGGCGGCAGTCCCCTCTCCCCAACTACCAAATGCCCAAGCTATAAGTGCCGTCGCTGTAGCTCCAATCCACCGCTCGCACGATGCCACCACCACCCACGTGCAATCCGCACCCGTTCATCACGGGCCGCACCAATCTGACGGCTCGAGATCGTCTAATAACGTGCGCCTCGGTGTGGAGGACATACACCAGATCTCGCCGAGGACGAGTTCCCACGTGATGGATCTGACGATCTTGCGGTGGTTTTATGCGATTTGGTGTCGACGGTTAAAGCTGGGTGAGAATGAGGTGAGGGAGGAAGTGAGGAACTGGTCACCGTTAGAGCGTGGGCACACAGGATGGTTCGACGGCGGACAACGGAGAAGCCGAAACCACGTGAAAACACATCTCTGCAGTCGGTGGTGGGGTGGATCTCTCTGGGATGACGTGGCCGCCGGGCAGGGTCGGTTAAGAACCTTTTGTGGAGACTCCCGGACCCCCGGTAAGAAAAGAATCTTTACTCTGTTACCGCGTGGCTCTGGAAAAAAAAAAGGATAATTATATATATATCCTTATAATATCATTTATTCTATTTTATACCTTTACGTTGTGGTTATTTTATACTTTATATTCTTAACATTATCTTACATATCTTGTTATCAAGAAATATTATTTAATTACATCGGTGGTGCTTTAACGCCATCAATGTTAATAAAACATTCTATTAAACATATAAAAATTTCAATTTTAAATAGATATACAAAATAATGTGAAAGATTATATATATAGAGGTACATGTGTTATTATTTAATTGTATGAGATGATTAAATAAAGATAAATTAATCTTTTTTCATCTAACTTTATTTAAAATTAAATTAAACAATTGCTAGATGACGGCAAAGCTACGTATGATGAAGTAGTATTATTATGGGGAAATAGCACTATTACGGGGAAATATGGGAAATACACGATGATACAAAGAATATGGAGGTACATAGTAAAATATGCAAGATTATAAGGGAAGAATGTAATTATCTCAAAAAAATACTGTTCTCTTGAGCAAGGTTTGCCGTCCCGCCCCGACCCGCACGACCCGACCCGACCCAGGCGGGCGCCGGGTCGCACGGGGTGTGGGTCGTGGCCGGGACGCACTGGACCGCATGGTCCCGTGCGTCCCGCCGCGTACCGGAGCGAGTCGAGGCGGGCCCGGTGTGGTTCGTGCGGGACGGCCCGTACGTGCCGGGTCGCCCATTTAGCGGGCCGGGGTGCGGGCGGGTCTGGCATCCGCAGCGGCTTGAAGGCGGTGGCCGGCGGGTGTGGGCGGTGCAGAGCGGCGGCGGACGGCACCGGACGGCAGCGACGACCGGCGATCAGAGGTAGGTGCCCTAATTTTTGTTTTAGGGTGAGGAGGGGGGTGGGGGAGGTTGAGGATCGTGTAGATCTGCCACCGCGGGGGTGGGGGAGGGTGAGGGTGGGCGTCTGCGGCCGTCGCGGGCACCGTGAGAGGGGGAGGGGGGCGTCTGCGGGCGTCGGAGGGGGGACGTCGGAGGCGGGCGTCGGAGGGGGGAGGGGGGCGTGCGGCGGGCGTCTGCGGGCGGCACCGTCGGAGGGGGGAGGGGGGCGTCTGCGGGCGTCGG
Source organism: Amorphophallus konjac (assembly GCA_022559845.1). Classification (NCBI taxonomy): domain Eukaryota; kingdom Viridiplantae; phylum Streptophyta; class Magnoliopsida; order Alismatales; family Araceae; genus Amorphophallus; species Amorphophallus konjac. The sequence goes on along the minus strand of JAHNEJ010003253.1, from coordinate 41,787 downwards.
GGAGGGGGGACGTCTGCGGGCGGCGGGCGTCGCGGGCACGGAGGGGGGAGGGGGGCGTGCGGCGGGCGTCTGCGGGCGGCACCGTCGGAGGGGGGAGGGGGGCGTCTGCGGGCGTCGGGGAGGGGGAGGGGGGGTGTCTGCGGGCGTCGCGGGCCGGGCACCGTGAGAGGGGGGAGGGGGGGGCCGTCTGCACCGTGAGGGGGGAGGGTGAGATGGGGAGGGGGGGCGTCTGCATCGCCGCCGCCAGCTCCGGTGGGGGGCGGGGAGGGTGGGGGGGTTGTTTAATTCTTTTTGGTTTTTTAATTAAAAATGTAAGAAAATATTTTATTATATTATTTAATCTTATTATGAATGTATTATTTAATTCATGTTATATAAATAAGATAATTTTTGTTTAATTTATGTTGTATAAATATCATTTTGATTATGAATTATTTAATTCATTTTGTAGAATTAATATAAATAATATTTAATTCATGTTGTAGAAAAAAATTTATTTTTTGATGTGTTATTCAATTCATGTTTAAATATTAGATTTAATATAAATGTAATATTAAATATTAAATTTAGTATTGCATGTTGTAGAAATATTGATATTAATATCAGTATTAGTTGTAGATGTAAAATATTTTTAAATGCATAATGTATATTAGTTAATTGAATTGCATAATGTAATTTAATTTAATGTAAATATAAATTTAGTGTTGAATATTTTATAAATAATTTTAAAGTTAATTTATATGTACAATGTAAATTATTTAGAGATGTTTATAATTTATATGTGTCATGTAATTTAATTAGAGATGTAATTTTAAATATCTAATTAGTGATAAATAATTTTAAATTTAATGTATATGTATTAATTATAAATATTAACCTTATTTGTATGTTATAGAAATAATGATATTATTTTGAACTAAATTATATGAAGATGTATTAAATATTGAATTTAGTCTTGCATGGTACGCAAATAATAAAATTATGTTCATTGTTAGTTGTAGATGGGAAATAATATAATTTCATATTTTGAATTTCTTAATTTTAGGAGATAACACTCTATGGCTCCTAAGGAACGAACAAATGATATTGGGTGGTCACACGGAGTTTTGTTGGATGGCAACCGTAGGTGTTGGCGTTGTAACTATTGTAAAATAGAACACCGGGGAGGAGGGGTGTCTCGGTTGAAGAAGTATTTGGCAGGAGGAGCCGGGGCAGGATACTCTGAGGTTGCTGGGTGTACCCATGTGCCTAGAGATGTGAAACTTGCAATGGCTAGGCACCTGCGGGAGAAGAGAGCTGAGATGTAAGAAAAGGAAAAAAAGAAGAAAAGGGATCAAGCGACAGTGAGCGGAATAGCAAGCGGCAGCAACGAGGAGGAATGTGCATGGACACCCAGTGACGAAGATGAATAAGCACGTACTGAGCAGGCTAATGTGTATGTCACTGTGAACGATCCATATGAAGCCGAGTTTCGTGAGGCAGTACGTCAGAGCAGGGAAGAGTCAAGACATCCCGAGGAGACTAGAGTCCGTAGTCGCGAGGCGGCGACGACCGGAGCATCAGGGAGTGGTGGTTCATCTACGACTCGACAACCACGAGGCATAAGGAGTTTATTGACTGGTGACTCGGGGACGCAAAGAAAAAGGACACAATCGATCAACATTGAAGATGTGGAGCCCGGTGCACTATCCCGAGAGCATGGCAAGCAAACGAGGATGGACGATGCATATGGCCAGAATGGACCTAAATGAAAACTTGGTCAGGCTGTTGTAAAATGGTGGCACCACGTGGGTCTACCTTTCAATGCAGCTAATAGCCCTTACTACAAGCCAATGTTTCAGGAAGCACAGGTCCTTGGGCTACACGTGCAACCACCTACAGCGAGAGAATTGGCTGGCGTATACCTTGATGAACAAGTTGCTGAAATCAAGAGTTACATTGACTCGTTCAAGCAGAAATTGACAAAGTACGGAGTCACACTGATGTGTGATGGATGGTCAGGTACCACAAAATCTAGCCTGATCAACTTCCTTGTTTATTGTGACAGACAGGTATTCTTTCACAAATCAGTGGATGCGTCTAGTCAAATTCACAGTCACCAATATATTTTGTCATTGATGGAGCAAGTGGTGACTGAGATTGGGGAGGAGTACATTGTGCAAGTGGTGACTGACAATGGGTCGAACTATAAGAAGGCTCGGGAGGAGCTAATGAAGAAAAAACGGCACATTTTCTGGACCCCTTGTGCAGCACATTGTGTAGATCTGATGCTGAAAGAGATTTGGCAGCTTCGTATGGTAAAATCTGTGGTCGAGGTGGCACAAAAAATCACGAAATATATCTACAACCACACACTTGTATTGGCATGGATGAGGGAGCATTGTGGCGGCGAACTGTTGAGGCCTGGCATCACACGATTTGCCACCAACTACATCGCATTGCAGAGCCTATTGAAGCACAAGGATGGGTTGAAGCAAATGTTTAGAGGTGAGACCTGGCTGAGTTCCTCTTTTGCTGCTTCACGTGAAGGGGCGGAGGTCGAGGGGATTGTCAACACCTCGAATTTTTGGGATAGAGTGAAGGTATTAGTGTCATTGATAGAGCCACTGTATGAGGTTCTACGATGCGTGGATGGGGATAGAGTACCAACCATGGGGTTGGTGTACAGCAAAATAGAAGCAGCCAAGCGGAAGATCCTTACAACGTCCAAAAAATATGGACCCACCATTCTAGAGATTGTGGAGGACAGATGGGACAGACAAATGAGCCGCGATCTTCACATGGCAGGTAAACACTTACATTCTCGTCCAATCAATGCGCTGTGATTTTCAGTTGATACTAATATGTAATTCATTGTCTTACGATTGCAGCGTACTATCTACATCCGGCATTCCAATATGCTCGGGCCCTTGCTTATGACGATACGTTGATAGAATCGGTCAACATTGTGGTAGACCGATTGTCTTTCACCCCAACAGATGCTGCTGATGCGTTGAATGAGGTATACTTGGATATTTTAACATTGACAATATTAAATGAAATATACACTTCATATTTTTTGATATTGCAGATGAAAACATTTAGAGAGGGAATTGGTTCATTTGCGACACCTAATGCCATGGCCAGTCGTGATAGACTCGTCCCAGGTAATGTCTCTTCACAATGTACCTTCTATATCTCGAGAAGTAATTTTAACATCTAATTATTATATTGTACGTGATCTGTCTTAAACACAGCTGAGTGGTGGCTAAATTACGGCACAAGTGCACCCGTATTAAGGAAGATCGCAATGAGAGTTCTATCGCAAACATCCTCGTCGAGTGGGTGTGAGCGGAATTGGTCGACGTTCTCCTTCTTGCATACTAAGCTGAGGAATAGGCTAACACACCGCAGGCTAGACAAAATGGTGTATGTTCATTACAACATGAGGCTAAAGGTCCGGCATGTACAAATGGATACAAGGAGAGGAGAGGGAGATTACGACCCAACGGATGCTGTGTACTTGCGAGACGATGATGACCCTATGGTAGCATGGGTTGCAAGAGCGACAACCGAGCGTGGTGAGGCAGAATTGGACGAGGAGGCTGAAGAACCTGGCGAGACACCACGGCCTAATACTTTTCTCGCATCAGCTGTACAAGAGGCAGTCGGGGAGGGAGATGACACCCATGTGCATTTGGGTGGTGACGAGTCAGCAACGGGACGTGATGATGAAATTAATTTAGATGAAGACCTCGTCATTGGGGGTGGAGACACATCGTATGCGTACGATGATACAGCATGGGAGCGATTGATCCAACCCCCATTAATTGAGCGTCAAGAGCCACCTCAGGTGAATTAATACATGAAAATCGAATCACAAATGTCATTAGATAGCGTAGTCATATATTGATGTATGATAGCAATATATTGCAGGTCGGTCCGACAAATGACAACATTGCGGGAGAACAGTGGTCCCGAGTTGCTGCACCGCGGCATTCAATATCTGCGGAACCAAGAAGGTTATCCACTTCAAGAGAGGCTAGGGGGAGTTCCTCATTTAGAGAGGTGAAATTATATTGTCATTTCTACATTTGTTAATATATAATTCATTGGTAATTGAATATATTCTTCTTTCAATTGTGTAGTCTTCGGTAGCATCGAAACAACCATCTCAGTCTACTGCGCCCCGACGCTCAACATCTAAGGCTAAGGCACCCAATCAGTCGTCTCAGGTATACGTACAGACTTACACAATAGAAAGTAAGTTGAAAATTTATCTAAGCAGGCTTCTGCTTCTCAGGCATCTAGAGGGACACAACATGCAGCAGGTAAGCCGCCCCCTGCTCCACAGAAGAAAAAATCATCATGGACCACATTATTCACCAGCAAGAAGGACAAGGGACCACCATTAAATCCGATAGATATTGCAGACATGGAGACATTAGATCCCAATGCAGATGACGACACTCCCGAGCCCTCTGTTGAGCCCCGCATTAGTGGGAGTCATGACTCCGATGCTGATAGTACACCGACAGGGTCTTCATCCCATGGAGGTGGTGGTTCTCAAGGTGGCCAACGGAGTCCTCGTGAGAATACTAGTGCTGGTGACAGAGAGTACAGTAGTGGTCATAGTAGAGGTCGTGGGGGCCGTCAACATGGCGCATGGACAGAGGAGCAGCACTTCACACATGCCACGCAAGATGAGGATCACGGTGCTCCACCGGCAGGGACGAGGCGGACAGTTGATCATTGGGATCCCTACTATGGAAGTTCGGTTGCAGACAGTACAAGCTATCAAGACATGTTGTCTGATTTTGAGAGGATGAGCACACATGACTCCCAGGGATCTGGAAGCTCGTATGGACGGTCATGGCCGCAGCAGCCGATGTATCATGGCGACTCAGATAACAGTAGTTCATTTTTCCCATCGTATCCATATCCTTATGCCGCAGCTACGTCAGTAGAGGTCGTGTACGCACAAGGTTCGCAGCAGTATGAATACTACGTACGCATGTACTGGGAGAACTATTCAGGTTCAATGCGCTATGAAGACTATCTGTCCTATCTGCGGACCACATTTAATGTCAGATTGTTTGGAGATGGGCACTGGCCCAGTTTGGGTCCATAGTCTTTATTAGTATGTATCATTTGGTTACATTTATAACTAACTAATAATTAATTGTAGATTTCTTCATATATAGAGTTCTGTACTTGTCATTGAAATTACTAATGTAAACTTTTACATCATTTGCAGGTCATCATGGACGGACGGCGTCACCCTGCGTGGGAGCATGGATACTCTGTTGAGGGTGATGGACATGTGCACTGTAGATACTGCGAACATCGCGTCACCGGCATACACAGGTTTGCGGAGCACCTTGCGGAGTGGGACGCGATGTTCGTGCATGCGACCGAGTTCCGGGAGATGTCCGACATTCCTTTCGGACACAGTTACAGGATAGATACGGTTCTCGTAGCACACCGAGGACATCTTCTTCTACCTCCCGGGTACCTCCACCACGAGCACAGGGCGGAGCAGGATCTTCCTCCACGTCCAGAGTTCGAGCAGCACCAGCACCAGCACCAGTCGCACATGATAGAATTGAAGCTATAGATGTAGTGAGGACTTTTTTTTACAGATTTTCATGTACCCTCCACCGCAGCACACGACCCATCATTTGTGCAGATGGTTACATATTTTCAGTCCCACCCACATGTATCTCCATCCATTAGGATAGAGTTAGATTATACGGGTGATCAGTCTCATGTATCTGATGATGAGTTTTGGGATTCATGCTTCACTGATGACGAGGATTAGTGAGTTTTGGGATTCGGGCTTCACTGATGATGAGGATTAATGAGTTTTGGGATTCGGGCTACACAGATGAGGAGGATGAGTGAGTTTTGGGATTCGGGCTTCACAGATGACGAGGATGAGTGAGTTTTTGTATTTTATACTTCATGTATGAATGTCATTATTATGTCACTGTTTACTTTTACATATTTAGTAATTGAAATATATTTTTATGTATTATATATAATAGGATGTTTAATTAAACAGTGTAATATGTAATTTTTATATAATTAATTATGTATAATTTAGTATGGATCTATTATTATAAATAAATTCTACATTCTAATATTTTTAAATATATATAACATTTAATCTTTCAAAATAAATTTATGAAAAATTTAAAAAAAAAATCAAAAAAATATCCGTCGAGAGCCCAATGGGGCGGATCGGGTCGCTGTGCGACCCGACCCGACCCGCGCCGAGACCGGGTCGGCCGGGTCGGGCGGGTCGGCAAACCCTGCTCTTGAGGTACCTTAAAATGGTTTATTTTATATATAACTCTACAAAGCAGGGTTTGCCGACCCGGTGCGTCTCGCACCGACTCGCACGACCCGACCCGACCCAAGTCGGGACCATGTCGGCCGGGCTGTGGGTCGCCACCGGGTCGGTCTATTATTTTAATATTATATTATATTATATTTTATGTATAATATATATATTTTTTATTTTATTATATTATTTTATATTATATATATATAGTGGTGTTTTAGAACGGGACGGACCGGGTCGGATCGAGACGGGAGCGACCCGACCCGACCCAAGCCGAGACCGGGTCGGCCGGATCGACCGGGCCGGCAAACCCTGCTACAAAGTACTGGATTTATATATATGCTCTTGATTTCAAATATGATCATTAATACCCTTAATATATTAAACATGTATAATTATATCCTTCAACCAAAATGACGTTAACTCCAACCAAATATGTTAGGAAGATTCTATAAATTCTAGTGAAGTTAGAGGTATGTATGTAAATTTGCAGTGAACGTGTAAGGATATACATGTAAAATTATCTGAGATTTGTAGGATCGCATCTTATCGGTGCACAACTGTGTCAGATCGTGTTAGTGAAAAATTGACACGTTAACATTCATTGTTACGATTTGATTTGATATTTTTATTTTTAATATAAAATTTATTTTTAATTAATAAATAAATTTTTAAAAAATTATTCTAGACACGGTATCATATAAAATCATACCTAACCTTAGAGTATTATAACTGTTTTCATTGGTTCAGTTGGAGTTAACGGTGCTTTAACATGAAAGATATAATCTCAACCTTTTTGAAGATATTAGAGGTTATTTATGATAATATGTGAAAATAAAAAAATATATATGTAAAATGGCAATTTGAACGTGTATAGATGTAAAAAAAAATTTAAAAAAACTAAAAAAGGGAAAGAAAAAGCCTCCACCGAGAGATCGAGTGATCAACTTTTGCATGTTATTATAATACTGAGGTGAGGCCTGCTGATAATTTATATGTAAGTGAATAATATTAATGTTAGACGACTATAACTAAATATGGACATGAATCGATTCCATCAAATGTGTGTAAACGCAAGAAAAATCAATGCGGCATGCAGGGTTTGTCGATCCGGTGCATCTCGTATCGACTCGCACGACTCGACCCGACCCAGGCTAGGACCGGGTCGACCGGGCTGTGAGTCGTCACCGAGTCGACCTATTATTTTAATATTATATTATATTATATTTTATATATAATTTATATTTTTCTATTTTATTATATTATTTTATATTATATATATATATATATAAAGTGATGTTTTAGAACGGGACGGACAGAGTCGTATCGAGACGGGAGCGACCCGACCCGACCCAAACCGAGACCGGGTTGACCGGGTCGACCGGGCCGGCAAACCCTGGCGGCATGTAGGTGGTCACTTTGATCATGACTGCTTTTCTCTTAAATTTTACGTAATCTAATATATATATATATATATATATATATAACGAGTCCATGGCATCTACTACCTTATGCATACGTTCACCAACAGATAGATAGGCTTGGAGTCTTCTTAGAGATAACCAGTGGATCTGCTATTCAGGACGTCATTGACCTTTCTCACTCAATTTCAATACGATTCATGTCCATACCAACAGTTACCCGTTGTTAATGGCAGAATGCCACAGAATTACACCTTTTACAATCTGCTTTCTTATACAATATTGAAGGGAGAGAGGGGGGAAAGAGATTTGCCATCTCCATGCATGGACTTAACATTAATGTTCTACCAACGTTCCACTGCAACCCAGGATTAATTAAGTGTGAGGTGTACGTAGATGAGAGAGGAAAGAGTGGGATGGTGGAGAATTTTCTCTCAAAGACCATCCACGGCCTCTCCAAAATTAAGCAGCCCTAGCTAGTTTTTGAGAGGAATCAAGGGGCATCAAACATTAATTGTGTCTAGCTCCCTCCTAATTATTAAATGACAACTATTAATTGATGTAATATATCTTGAGTGCATTTCTGGGCAATTTGGAAATACATGAATCGTGTCGAGTATATTAATGGTTGGGAGCACTCTAATTAATGCTTGTTCTCAAAAGATGCCCAACTTACGTACGTCTCATTTGATAAGAATATTAGTTTTGGTACTTAACATTAACTTCGACACTACATTTTTCTTTGGCGCCGTTAAACTAATAAAACAATGTGGCGTTGCTTCAAAGGGAAAGAGAGAGTTGGAGTGGGGAAGGGATCAGGTAGTCTTGCGATTTTCAAAGGTTAAACTCTAATTGCCACGTTGATAAAGGAGTAACTACGATTAGGGTAAATTAATCGCTTGTTCGATTCTTTTTTCTTTAACTTAAGTTGATTATGAATAAAGTTGAATTTTATAAATTTATGAAAAAGAGTGAAATAAATCACTCGAGGTGAATTAAGAATGAATCATCCGGAGTGACGTATCCGCCCCTAATTCACTCCAAAAATAAATTGGAACTAACATTTTAGTATAATTTCAGACCTATTGAAATTTATTATTATACCGTATATATTGTACTACTATATGAGTTTATAGAGAACAATCAAATGGATTGGTATTACTAAATTTATCTAACGCAGTAACCAGGGGTCCCATAAACCGTCGATATATTTTTTGCAAGTGCACGGTCCTTTGACTCAAACCAATTGATTGACCGTTGGCAGCGGGTTGGTTGGGGTCTACGACACGAGGGGACCTACAAATTTTATAAAGACTAGGCCCGTTAGGCCTCTTTTAAAGTGTGTGGCGTACTGCCGACCCAATCATTCAAACGGAACAAAGCAGGCCTACTGTTAGCTGGGTCGACTTCGTAGCCAGTTTCTCTCCTTGTATAAGCTTTTGATGAGCCGGGTACGAAACTTTATTAAAGCCTTTAAATGTTAGTAGACTTCAAACCTCCCATTTCCCCGCTTACCTTGTGAAGTATAACCAAATTTAATATAGATGATGATTAGTAATTAGTGCACACTCGGTGTAATTATTACACACTCTGAGTTTGTAATATTTAGCACATATTCGGGTGTAATTATACAGTCGAAAGTGCACCAAATAAATGATTTGTTTGAAAAAAAAATTGTAAAGTGATGCGCAAGACATCTTAATTTATCGTACCCGACACATCTTGATATGATTGCTTAAAAAAATTAAAAATAAAAAAATAACTTTTGAATAATTGAGCCCAAGTAACACTATTGATTTGATATGATTTTTTTTTAAAAAAATAAACCGTCGGATGTGGATGTGTTTTTATAACAATCAAGGGTAACTTGAGACTCACGTTATTTAAATTTTTTTTATAAAAAAAATTACTTACTCGATGCACACCGCAGGTGTGTGCTTAACACCCGGGATGTGCACTAAGAATTATTACTCATAGATGAATGTGTAAAGAGAGAGAAGACGAATGCATTATTTTAAGTTTAAACTTTGTGTTTTAAAATGTCAAGTCAGTCTTCATTAATTTATTACGGAATAAAATGTATAAGAATATTTACTTGATTGCCTTGTAGTAGGGAGATATGGTGTGTCGAGATTACACCTCAACTCTTTTTCGTTGATGTCAAGAAACTCTGCTTTTTGGTGGGCTATACCGTGCAATACAATTTCTTTCTACAAGCAAATGACGAGTCGACGATGTTAGAATTTGGGCATAATCCTCTGGACAATAGTCCTATATTGGTTGAATGAGTTGTGGTTCATATGCTTATGACCATGAGCATGTGTATCTCAACATTATGATTTTGTGAATTTTAACATGATATCAGAGCGTGGTCTTGGACTCAACTCCATATACTGTCATCTCCACCTCAATTAATATCCACAACCTATCTTGACCGTGAGGGAAAATGTTAAAATTTAAGATAATCTCATGGGCAAGTGTTGGAATTTGGGATAATCTCATAGGCAATAATCTCGTATTGGTTAAATAAAATGAGTTGTGGAGGGGAAGTGTTAGAATTTGAGACAATCCCACGGGTAATAATCTCGCATTGGTTAAATGAAATGAGTTGTGATTTATGTACTTATGACCTTAGGCCTGTGTATCTTAATACCGTAATTTTATGGATTTCAACAGAGAAAACCCACTTACATATTCATATGTAACAGCACATGTAATATTCTCTTAGAAACATAACAAAACTCACCGATGAAAACATTAATGCAAGTCAAAAGTGCTTTAGAAACTTCTTTTTTAAAAAAATACCATATTATTTTAATTACCGAAAGCTTTGGAAATTAATAATAATGGATGAGGCTATATCATGCATTATCTCGTGGTTAGCTACATTTAACGCCCCATCCAGTGAAAGACAACAACTTTTTTTATTGCTGACTTTGACAAATAATAGAAGTGAATAGACTGCATTAGAAACTTAAAAAATGGAAATGCCTAAATTTGTTCTTCCACGGCACAGCAAGTTCACCAACAAAAACATTAAACAAGAACGCCAACTGTCTCACCACCTTAAGTCCAATAAGCCCCTTGTGTCTGCACTTGAGAGAGAGATTTGGGGGGGGGGGGGGGGGGGGGGGCGGGGGGGGAAGGGGGGATCACGCCAATAATTGTGTTATTACGTACAAACATACCATGATAGCCTCTTCATTTAGTTTCGTTCTTCGGGGGTGTTCTCCACTGGCTGCCTTGATTCTGTTAAGACTAATCTACACCTCTTCTTCGTTACTGCAACCTTAGTAACGTAGAGGAGTTGAACAATAGACTGTATCCTGTTGGGTTGAAAAAGTTTGAGAGTACATATAAGAAAGAGAAATTCAAAGATTTTCTAAATGATGTTATCTCAAGTGTTGTGTTTTGTACTGGAACTTTAGTCCCACATTGAAAAGTACAAAGAGGTGAGGGCACCCGATAACTCCAAGAGTCCCCGAGACTATATCTTATAGACAATAGTGGAGTTATGCTAGATCCTATCACATGGCGCGGGTCCAACCGACTTGCAATGACACTTTTATCTTTTTTCTTGGAGAGAAATAGGCATGTCTTTGACTGGATCTCACGGTTTGGAGACGGACCGTCGCGGGCGTGGGCGCATAAAGAGGTGATTAAGATTCTCCTAATCATGGTTAACCCTAACTGTGCCATTTTGCACTTCCCCGAGGAATCGCTCGCGTACTTGCTCTCTCTCTCATCTCCATGTTGCGACCGCGGCACGCCATCATCGTCATCCTCGCCGCACGCCACTGCCGTACTTTCGCCGCTCACTGTGCGCATCTGTGGAACGTCTCTGTGTGTGATGCGATCTTCTTCACCGCTATTCGTGCGCACGGACATCGTCCCGTTCTTTTGCTCTCTAGCGGCCCTCTCTCTGCGATGTTTGGTACATGCTCTTCAACCTTTGTACTTTTGCTACGAAGAGGTTTAGGTTTCTTACTTAACATGTTTACGAGATTCTCGAGAGTGCACTTGATAACCTCGTGGTGGTAGTCGTATCCTGAGAAAAGACCGACATACCCGACACACCATTCTAGTGGGGGTGATATCTTATCTAAGGGGAGTCTCATTGAGGTGCTTCTATCTCGACTTGTGTGTCTTAGACTAACTGTTCTATCATCATGTTAAATTCTATAATCATGCTTATTTATATCGCTTCTTGATCGTTCTTAATTGAATCAATCCCGTATGAACTTTTACTATGGTTTGTCATGTACATGTTGATGTCCGGATGTTGCCCCGATGCACCGTTCATTTCTAACATATCCTTCATGTCTTCATGCTCTTTTTTCCCCAAAACCAGATACATCTCCTTTAGTTTTGCTAAACAAATGTATGCAGGAGGTCTAACGGATTTGTTCACATTTTTTCTGCGTTCCAACGTAGGCCTAACCTTAAGAAACACTGCCTACCTAAACCCTACAACAAACTTATGTTCGCTTACGAGTAGCATATGCTATATTTTATTCAACACTCAGATATCCCTTCAGCTTCTCTTGTATTCAATCTCTTCCCATTAGTCCCCATCATAGATTCATTTGTGCTTTTAAAAATCTTCAGTTTCCTGTATCCGCAACCTTCTTTTCTTGTGGCAATCACAAATTCCACTAATCGCTTGGTTAACTGTCCAAGCAGCCACATCCCAGGTCCTGCTTGAATCCAGTTTGGTTCTTCAATAATATCTCCAGCACGGCCAAAGCGAGTCGATCTGATGTTGTAATTCGAGGTTACATCATTGCCCACATTTTGGTCTCATTCTAATGCCGGGGAATTTGCCTCTTGTATCATCTATTACCATGCACTCCCATCTTTGTCTTCTGTATCACCTATCAATGCCCTGCATCACTTGCCTCGACACTTTCTTCAATGATAGAGCTATCTGATAACAGTAGAGGTATCATTTTCCTCCTAATGTAGACCTGTTCAACAACATAGACTTTTTAACATTGATTATCATGTATTCGATGCCGTTTATAAAATACTACAGTGAAAGGATGGCTGAGAGAAGCACATTGGTAATAGGAAATGTTAAGGGAAGTAGTAAACAAGGAGATCCCAAAGATGAGGAGAAGTTAAAGGACAACATTAACGTTATATTCACACCAATATGGTCTAACTGCTCTTCTCACACACATAATTGCTATTGGTGTTCCATTATTCTAATGAAGTGAGACAAAGATCAGAGATAAGAAACAAAAGAAAGCAAGGACCTTACATGCTGTTATTGGAGAGGTTGTCATGCTTTGCACAAGGACATACTCCTTTTACAGTGTTTACTAAATATTTACTCTGTAACAAATATCCATCTCCCATCATGGGAACTTCGCCTCTCACAAGGCAAAAGGTATCCAGTCATCTGTAAGTGACTCAGTTGGCTGTAGCTGAGGAAAACTCCTTCGACAATGCTAGAGCAAAGAAGAAATATCATAAATGTATGTGAATTGGAAACTGTGTCATTGAAATGTTAGTCCCAGTCAGAAGCTGGCTTGCCTACGATTGATTTAAAGACTAGTTGAATTGCAAGTGCACATGCATGATCAGTTCAGGTCCATTTGGTTCTCAGCCTTCATGAACCCATTGTAATTTAGAAACAGATGCCCAAAACTGACCTGATGAGTAATGACAGAGCATGGTTGTCAAGGCGGACGCCTAAGCGCCGCTTAGGCGCCGCCTAGGCGTCCGGGGGGTCTTCACTGGGTAAGGCGCCGGCCCGCCTTATTACACGACGAAAAGGCGGCCTGCGCGGTCACCTAGGCGGGCTGGGCGCCTAGGCGACCGCCCGGTCGCCTCACCTGCTAACCCGCTAACCGCTAACCCGATAACCCGCTACCGCGGGATCCGCGAGACCCGCCACTAACCGCCCCAAGTCCCGACCCCTCTCCAATCTCTCTCTCGATCCCCCTCGGCTCGTCCCGCTCCTCCTCTCCCCTCCCAGCCCTAGATCCCCCGCTCAGAGCTCCGGTGCAGCCGGTGCGTCGTCGGCAGCAGCACAATCCTCCGCCGGCCTCCGGTAAGTCCCATAGCCCTCCGGCCCCCCTCCTCCTCACTCCGGCCCTCCGCCTCCGGCCCTTCGCCCCTCTGGTGGCCCCCTCCTCCTCACTCTGTCTGTCTCCCCCTCCGGCCCCCTCCTCCTCACTCGAGCCCGACTCCCCCTCTCTCAGTCTCTCTGTCTCCCTCCTCTCTCTCAGTCTCTCTCCCTCTCTGTCTCCCTACTCTCTATCTCTCTCTCGACTCTCCCCCCCCGCCCCCTCTCTCTGTCTCCCTCCTCTCTCAATCTCTCTCCCTCTCTGTCTCCCTACTCTCTATCTCTCTCTCTCGGCTCTCCCCCCCCGCCCCCTCTCTCTGTCTCCCTCCTCTCTCTCAGTCTCTCTCCCTCTCTGTCTCCCTACTCTCTATCTCCCTCTCGGCTCTCCCCCCCGCCCCCTCTCTCTGTCTCCCTCCTCTTTCTCAGTCTCTCTCCCTCTCTGTTCTCTCTGTCTCCCCCCTCTGACCTCTCTCTCTCTCTCGGCTCTCCCCCCCGCCCCCTCTCTCTGTCTCCCTCCCTCCTCTGACCTCTCTCTCTCTCTCTCGGCTCTCCCCCCCGCCCCCTCTCTCTGTCTCCCTCCTCTCTCTCAGTCTCTAACAGAGACTTTTAGAGAGAGCACTTGAGAATGCAATGTTTGGTTTTAAAATTTAGACATGTTATTTTTTTGCTGGATATTGTATGACTTTTATGTCTACTATTGTCTATGCTACTTCCTTAATTCCTCGCTTGTTTGTCCAAATATATGTTTGTCCATGTGGTGATAATTGGTAATGTTTGTTTCTTTTGATATAAGAATTATATTACTTGTATGTTGTTTTAAATATGATTTACAGATATTTGGAAGAAATTGACAAATATCAGGTTAGTATTTGATTCTTCATTCTAAAAGTCTAATTTTTTGTGTTAATTTTATCTCAAAATTCATTTTTTATATGTTATTGCAATGTCATTTCTATTAGTTTTTATTTTTGTCCATACTATTGTTGTTATCTTTATTTGTAATGATCATGATTAACTTTTATATAGAAAATTATATATATATTAATGATCACATTTATTCATGAACATCTCGCCTAAGCGCCGCTTAGGCAGGCGCCTAAACGCTTAGGCACTCGAGGACCCCAAGCTCACCTTGTCCCCTTGACAACTATGTGACAGAGATTCCATTTTGATCAGAGTTCGCTAATTCACCATACTCTAAAATGAAACCCCTTATCCAATGTAATTTGCTTAATTATTATTATCATTGTTATTATTATTATTTTCTTTTATAAGTATCCAACGCCTATATTGGATTTCTTGATAGGAGGAAGGCTGAGAACAAAATAGAGCTGTAAACTTAAACATTAAACCAGATTTTGATCTTTAGTAGCCCTATCCCCAGGGTTTGCCGTCCCGCCCCGACCCGCACCGACTCGCACGACCCGACCCGACCCAGGCGGGCGCCGGGTCGCACGGGCCGTGGGTCGTGGACGGGACGCACAGAACCGCTTTGTCCCGTGCGTCTCGCCACGTACCGGTGCGGTGCGAGGCGGGACCCGGCTCGGTACGAGCGGGTCGGGGCGGGTCGGCCATTTAACGGGCCTGCAGGAGGGGGAGGGGGGGCGCCGGAGGTGGGAGAGGGGGGTGGTGGGGGGCCGCAGGAGGTGGGAGAGGGAGGGGGCGGTGGGGGCCAGGGGGGCGATCTCGGTGGTGGGGCCGCCGGAGGTTGGGGGGCAGTGGGGGAGGGGGGAGAGGTGGGGGGGCGGTGGTGGCCGCCGGGGGTGGGAGAGGGGGGCGGTGGGGGGCCGCAGCAGGAGGGGGCGGGGGGGCGCCGGAGGTGGGGGGGCGCAGCAGGAGGGGGGCGGTGGGGGGCCGCAGCAGGAGGGGGCGGCGCCGGAGGTGGGAGAGGCGCCGGAGGGCCGCAGCAGGAGGGGGTGGGGGGGCGCCGGAGGTGGGAGAGGCGCCGGAGAGGGGGCGGGGGGGCGCCGGAGGTGGGAGAGGGGGTGGGGGGCCGCAGCAGGAGGGGGAGGGGGGGCGCCGGATGTGGGAGAGGCAATGGGGCGGACCGGGTCGCTGTGAGACCC
The DNA here is from genome assembly GCA_022559845.1 of Amorphophallus konjac. Taxonomy (NCBI): domain Eukaryota; kingdom Viridiplantae; phylum Streptophyta; class Magnoliopsida; order Alismatales; family Araceae; genus Amorphophallus; species Amorphophallus konjac. The sequence continues at coordinate 25,902 of JAHNEJ010003253.1, read as the reverse complement.
GCCCGACCCGACCCGTCCCGCGCAGAGACCGGGTCGGCCGGGTCGGACGGGTCGGCAAACCCTGCCTATCCCATCTAGACGATAAGACTCAATCTCAACAGTTAGCATCAAGTTCACAGTCCCCATGTAATGTTTTCAAAAAAATGAAGCACGAGTATTGAAAAAGTAAATCCGTTCAGCTAGTTTGGTCTAGAAATAAAGGAGATTCACAAAAAGCTAATCTTAGGGGAAAAATGAATCTTTAATAACATCATCCTATATAGATCTGAGACTCACGTTCAAGAGATATTTATCACACCAATTTCTTAGTCCTCTGTGGCATCTTCAGAGAAAAGTTGCAAAAAAATTTGAGGTCAACTATTTTGTTTATATAAAAAAAAGGAGCCATTGTGGATGCAAATGCAAAAAGTGTGGCATGCAAAATGTTGGTGGAAGAATGATTGACACTTATAGGGGAACTGTGAGGTTGCAGGATTGAAACTTCCCTTTGGCGCCTGTTGTGCATATAGACACTGATCATGGGATGTGAGAGGCCTGGTTTACCCTGCCCAAGTTGGTGGACAGACGTGGTATTTTTGTCTACCTCATCTCTGGTTCTACAGCGTTGATGAGTCATACAGCCGGACTGAATGAAGCCTGTAGGAAGCAAAAATTCAGCAGTCCAGGGTGGTGGACTAGCCCGCTAGATGTCCCCCCAAAAAGAAGACAGTTAAGCTGAAGAATACAAGCGATCAAGCATTGTGTACAAAATATCCAACACAATTGTTGAATATTTTGATTTGGGATAGCAATATGAGAAAGGTCACTTTTAAGAAAGGATAGTGCACTCTTAATTTAGGTCCATGAAAAATATCTCAACTGAAAATGTCACTCAGATGGTCCAGAAAAACAACCATCATTTTCTTAACTAGAATGAGAAGGTTATTAAATCAGGAATTGAGCTTGCAAAATGGACACCAGTACACCGTCCTAAACTTTTCTTCTTTTCCTTTTCTTCCTGGATGAGCAAAACTATGTGTATCAAATGTATCATTCAATGTGAAATGGGGCCTTCACAGCAGTGGAGAGGTGAGCAATGAATTGGAAGATGAGAAAACAGACTTACAATGTAAGATTGATTGGCAGTCCACTACATGCATTCTCCTCATGGTATAACATCATGTTTGAACTTTGAACCAACCACAAGGTCCACATAATTTGTCTGTACATCTACAAGGGCAATAAAATTCTTGCCAGTTCAACCATGAAATGGGAGGAACCCAAGGCAACAAGCATGCAAGATGTAACTACTACCATTAGGCTACAAGACCGCTTGGTAGGTACCCCTATAGTTAGTTCCTTTGTTCTATGGGGCTTTGGTTAGCAGCACAAGGCACAGAGACTATGGTTGCTGGAGAATGACCCTGAAAGCCTCTACAGAGTAATTGCAGCCATTGGGTATGGAACATGTGTTTCCAAGCCTGACCCTCGTATGAAAGGAGGCCAACGCGCACACATTTCTTGGTCAGATGCTGATGCCCATATTTCTATATTGCAAAGATATCACTGTTCTTTGGGTGATGATGAAAAGGGTTTAATTCATATGAGCAGTTCTCCACAACATTTATTCTCAAGATTGTTGACCAATTACCTCTTACTCGTTCTGGTCAGTACTAAAAAAGCCAAAACGATTAACAATTGTAAGGACTTTCTGCCTCACCACCTCACAAACCTTACCGAGTCACTCCTCAGTAGAACGTCCAAAGAAGCCTTCCATCCAACCTATGGAACGCAAATGGTAGTGCATAAAATCAATATTCTGATCTACCGATGAGAAAAACCCTTGCAAAGAAAGGTTCTGGCTCATTGGGTTGCAGGAAAAGTAAACAGCACAAAGGCAACCAATTCTCAGAATCTAGCAAGAGAAACTTTTTGCAATTAATTACTTGAATGAACCCTGTCTTTTACACCATTGAACTACGGGACGTATACATCTTTCTAATCGGTGGAGGAAACTATAGAAGTACAGAACGAGCAGAAAACTTTCTACTACAGAAAGAGGAAGCCAAAAGGACAAGCCCGTAGCTGAAAAACCCGATTAAAGCATTGAGGAGCTGAAGTGGGAAGCCGAGCCCGTCCCACGAGCCGAGAGACCTAGACGAGGCGCAGATCCGGCAGGATGGGGATCAGGGCCAGCACCGAAACCCAGATCGGGGTCGGGACGGACAGGTGCCCGGATGATGACGGAGACGAGCTCGGTGCTCGCGAAGATGATGAAGTGGTAGCGTAGGCGTAGCATGACGCGCTGGAGCCGCCAGAAGCGGAGAAGTTTCTGACGGAGCCGCCGGTGGTTGAGCAGGTGGCGACGGCGCCGCCGCCGGCGCCTGTGCTCTCGGAGGAGGAGGGGGCGGCAAGGCAGCGAGGGGAGGAACCCGTCAGCGATCCCAGAAGAAAAGCCAAACAGATCGTCGCCATGAAAAGGTTGCAGCACTTCGGAACCGAACAAGGAGCCATCTTTACCGTTCGAACAGAGTAAAGAGAGGAGGGAGGTGGAAGTGGAAGGGGGTGATACTGGGCAAGAGGGAGGGGCAACCGGGAAGGACAAACGCGGTGCATCAAGAAGAGGCATAGTGAAGTAGAAGAGGGAAGATGACTCTTCCCTTCGAGTTGCACGTTGACTCTTAAAGCAGCCAACACGGATAAGACATGTGGATGGAGGCCCTTGACGGAAAGCCATGCGCGGACTCACGTAAAGTTACGCACACCGGAGGCTGATAGCTAGGTACTTAGGAATTGGGATAATTACCTATATATTCATATGATCTTAAATATTTTATTTTATATCCCTATACTTTATATTATCCAATGTATCCCTATAATAAAGATGTTTTTTCGCTTGTTTAATTTAATTTTAAGTGATAATATAATAAACATGTTTCATCTCACATATATTCGCCGTTGCTTGTTTAATTTAATTTTAATTAGATTAAGTTGAAAAAAATTAATCTACTCTTTTTTAATCTTCTCACGTAATTAAAATAATAACACACATATATACAATCTTTAGTATTATCTTGTATAGTCTTTTAAAATCTTATATTTTACATATTTATTAAAATATTTTATCCATTTTGATGGCATTAAAGTACAAAGGGTATAACTTAATAATATTTATGAATATGAGAGTATAGATATATATATATATATGATTATATTAAGCATTGAAGGGTTATATAGACAAAATTTTGATATTTTGAACCTCCTACCACACTTTTATGATTTCTTTGACGAGAGAGAGATCATCCATCCCGAGAAAATTTACAACCAATAAACGACACGTCAGAAGGAGCTCTTGATGCGGGATGACTACGAGACTCGACGCGGACGAGTTGTGACCTTGGACTCTATAGGATGACACGACGGGTTGGACGACACGACCAGCAACAACGATACAATGCGGCACCTAAAGAGCTCCAGAAGAGGCGATGTACCCCAAACAAGAAGTGCTAACTCACGGTCGTCCCCATCGAGGGAAGCGCGACGATCTGCACGGTTGAGTAACCGGCTTTGAGTCTCGGGTGGTCGGCTTGCTCTCACGCTCGGAACGAGTCGTGGGACGGGTCTCGCACTCACAACTCACAGCGGTGATGTATCACGAGCTAGCTAGGAAATTAACCTACTCACATGCAGCGGCATCTAGAACGCATACTAGCTAAGCAAATACGACAAAAGGGGGTGGCGAGTGTACCTCCACGATCGGGGCGTGGGGAAGACTTCCCGGCCGAGATCCGGAACTCCCGGTACAGAAATAATTAATAATTACAGAAATAATACTAAGCCCAATCCACGCAGGGAGGTAACAGGCGACACGTGGGATCCGGGAGCACCAATCTCGGGTTGACGGGCAGCAGTCGATGGTGCTCGGGCGGACGCGGTCGGCCGGTTCAGCTCCGTTCACTCGGGCCCACCGAATGGTATGTGCGACCCGCTGCTGGTACGGCGGCGTCCGGGGCTGCTCCTGGCTGCAGTGACTAACGGGGACGCTCCTGGAGTGTCCTGGGTCGATCCCCGGGAGCGGCGATCGTCGGAGTGGAGGTGGGCGATTTCTTGGGAATTATCTCCCAATGCTGTCCCGCAGTTGTGTTTCTGTCCAGATCTGCGCGCTCCGGTGAGATCGGATGGTACGCTCAACTTCGACGTCGGATCGAGACACAAAAGGTACCGTTGGAAAGAAGACTTGAAATCCTACAATATATTAGAACTACAGTCTCGTCCAATGGTTGGATTGAAAATGGGAGCGACTGTAAACTGACTGAGCACACTGTCCCAAAATAAAGAATAGACAGGACAGAACCTAACCTCCCTTATCAAGGGCTTTGACCAAGGATCAAATGGGCGAATTCGGACCATATATTTTTATGGTGAGTAGAGGGAAAGGGTGACGGAGACGCACATAGCTCATTTGTGAGATTTGGACAACATTTGATAGGTGAGAAAAATCGGCTACTAAGATCTATCCGGTAGACCTGCACACAGGCAGATTTTGGGGAAGATGAACAGGTGGATGGGAAAGGGGGCAAACGGGCTCTGATCGACCTAAAAATTGAACTGGAAATGTCCTCTGATGGGGGGAGCCTACCTTCAAAGTTTCGCGACGATCCAACGGTCGGATCTCCCGTACCAGTTCTTTCACCGAGCTACTGTCCTGAAACTCCGAGTTTGGGGCAGCAGGATGAAGACCGGCTCGTGGAGACTGAACGGCGGCACGAACGGCGGTGGCGGCGGCGGTGAACGTTCACAGAAGATAGAGGAAGAAGAGAAGTAGAAGAAATATGAGGGAGATAGAAGATTTGGGATCAGATCTAGAGAGAGTTGGGGGTGGGAGGAGGAAGAACACCAAGAACACTCAAGAGGGAGAGGGGAGTGCACACCAATCAATATTCTCTTCAATTTTCTCATTAGTTCCACACAAAATACAATGAGAGACTATAAGTATTCAAACCCTAGATCTAGACCCAAGGACATCCACTAACACCAAAGGACATCCACTAACTCCAAAGGACATCCACTAACATTGGTCAAGGGTAGGTGGGAGACAAGCATGGGGGACAAGGAGGGGGCATCCTCTACCTTTGTCTCCTTGGTCTAATGGTCCAAGTCTTCTAGAAGCCCATATTGGGCCTTGGACCAGCCTTTTAGGTCCACATGTGTAGAAGCCCACAAGGGAGAGAGAGGCCTAATGGGGCTCCTAAAAGTTTGGAGGCCCAATTTAGAAATTGGGCTCCTTACATGAAGTGTAACCCATTTTACAACCTTGACTCATTACACTCATAAATACTCAAAACAAATACACACCAATACACTAAACATAAAGAAAGTATCAACACTCACGGGGGGGGAACTCCATACTATCGCCCAGCCACAATGATGTCGATGTTGACCGAGTCGTGCTGCGGGTCCGGTACCGATGGCTCGCTGAGTCGGGCCGTACTCGTGCTCTGGTGTCCTCACCAATTCTCCCCGGGTGGGAGAAGCTCGACCCCGTCGAGTAAGGGTCCGGGTCGCTCTGGTACCGATCCAGCAGATCTGGATCTATCCTCTGTAGCTCTGCCCGGGTGATCCAGGTGTCATCGGACGCGGGCCGTCCCGTCCAACGCACCAAGTAGCGCTGGTACACTCCGCCTCGAGTAGTCGTCACCTGCTCGTCTAGTATACATTCTATCTGCTCTCGCTGCTGAGGTAACAAGGCTGGAGGTGGACACTCTAGGGTGGTGTCACTCACAATGGGTGGAGACGTCTCAAAGGGCTCACTGGGTATCATCGCTGGGTCCCTATAAGCGACGAGATCCGAGATGTTGAAAGTCGAGCTGATCCCGTAATCCTCTGGCAAGTCCACAACATATGCGTTCGATCCGACTCGCCTCACTACCCGAAAGAGACCGGCACCGCGAGCATGCAACTTCTTCACTGCTCTTGAGGGAAACCGTTCAGGTCTGACCCTGATCATGACAGAATCGCCCTCCTGAAACTCACGGTGGTGCTTATGGGCGTCAGCCAATTCTTTGTATCGTGCGTTACTGGACTCAATGTGACGACGAACATGCTCATGCAACTGTCTAATATGGCTAGCAAAAGACTCGGCTGACTCAGACACACGGGACTGGATGGGAGATGGGACTAGGTCTATAGGTCTCCTAGGTCTACGACCAGTGACAATCTCGAAGGGGCTTATACCTATAGACCTATTGACCGAATCGTTATAGGCGAACTCGGCCAAGGGTAAGACCAAATCCCAATCCCTGACTCGATCTTGGACAAGACATCTAAGAAGATCCCCCAAACTCCTATTGACAACCTCAGACTGACCATCAGTCTGGGGGTGATATGCAGTGGAGAATTTCAATTGGGTGTCCATCATGTGCCATAGGGTTTTCAAAAAATAGCTAGTGAATCGTACATCCCTATCTGACACTATGGTACGGGGAAGGCCAAACCTGGAGACACAATGAGAGAAGAACATGCGGGCAACTCTAGTGGCATCCGAAGTCTTGGAGCATGGAATGAACAAGGCCATCTTGGAGAACCGATCGACAACCACAAAGATCGAGTCATGCTTTCGGAGGGTGCGGGGCAGTGCTAACACAAAGTCCATGCTAATGTCCTGCCATGGGTTATCTGAGACGGGAAGGGGAGTATAGAGGCCGGTATTTTGCTTCCTTTGTTTGGCCATAGCACAAATGCGGCACTGGGCTACAATACGAGCAACATCCCTCTTTAGGCTAGGCCAGTAGAATCGGTGCTCAACCGCCTCTATGGTCTTGTTCGAGCCAAAGTGACCAGTAAGACCTCTCGCGTGCATCTCCCACGTAAGAAAGTCACGAACAGAAGTCTGTGGGATGTACAACTTGTCACCCCGGAATAGGTGACCCTCCTGCAGTACAAACTCGCTATAATCGCGCGAGGGACCGGCCTGAAGGATGACATAGATCGGACCAAAGTCCGGACAGTCAACATAGGCATCCTTCAGCCTCTCTAGCCCTACCACCTCAACACTCATGGTGGTCAACATCATCACCCGACGACTCAGTGCATCGGCGACCTTGTTCTCCGCCCCTGCTTTGTGCTTGAACACAAAGGTGTACTCTTGGAGATACTCCACCCAACGACTATGGCGAGCATTCAGCTTCTTTTGGGTATGGAGGAATCGTAAGGCCTCATGGTCAGAGAAGAGGACAAACTCCTGGTGCAACAAATAGTGCCTCCAATACCTCAATGCCTGGACAACTGCGTAGAATTCTTTGTCGTATGTGGAATATCGGAGTTTGGCATCATTAAGCTTCTCGCTAAAGAATGCAATGGGGTGGGACTCCTGAGTTAAAACGCCACCAATACCCACACCAGAAGCATCACACGTGACCTCAAACACCTTAGAAAAATCAGGTAAAACAAGGACAGGTGCCTAGGTCATGCGCTCCTTAATGTCCTGAAAGGTCGTGGCTGCAGCCTTAGTCCATACGAATGCCCCCTTCTTTATGCAATCAGTGATCGGGGCAGTGATAGAACTGAAGCCACGAATGAAGCGATGGTAGAACGTCGCTAAGCCATGGAAACTCCAGACATCGTGGAGCGTGCGGGGCTCGGGACACTCCCTGATGGCCCTAATCTTCTCCGGATCAGCGGAGACTCCATCTCTCGACATAATGAACCCGAGAAAAGTGATCTGATCGAACATGAAAGCACATTTCTTCGGGTTGGCAAATAAACTCTCTCGCCTTAGCACGACACAGACCTACCTAAGATGGTCTAAGTGGTCCTCCCTAGTGCGACTGTAGATAAGAATGTCATCGAAGTAGACGACCAAGAAGACCCCTATCATAGGGCGTAAAATCTGGGTCATCAACCGCATGAAGGTGCTAGGGGCGTTGGAAAGCCCAAATGGCATAACCAACCACTCATAAAGACCGTCCTTGGTCTTGAATGCCGTCTTCCATTCATCTCCAGGCCTAATCCGCACCTCGTGATAGCCACTACGAAGGTCTATCTTTGAGAAGATAGTGGCTCCCGACATCATATCAAGCAAGTCATCCAATCGGAGAATGGGAAAACGATACTTCACCGTGATCTTGTTGATTGCACGGCTATCAACGCACATCCTCCATGTGCCATCATTCTTCGGGGCCAATAGTGCGGGGACAGCGTAGGGACTCTTGCTGTCCCAAAGGGACCCCCGACTCATCAACTCTTCAACCTGCCGCTGAAGCTCAGCATGGTCCGTAGGACTCATCCTATAATGGGGAAGGTTGGGCAAAGATGAGCCCGGGACGAGGTCGATCTCATGCTAGATATCCCTCATAGGTGGAAGGCCTCCAGGGAGGCCTTCGGGGTCTGGAGGCCTTCGGGGAAGACATCGGAAAATTCCCGTAATATTACGGCTATCTCTGGGGGACGCACATCCTCAGACCTAGGGGCGACATCCTCTATGCCCCTGACAACGACAGCTAGAATGGGGTTACCCCCGGTCACCTCCTGTTCCATCTCTCTCGAATTGATCATCATCAACCTCCTGAGTGGAGGGTCCACTCTGCTAGGAGTAGTCGAAGAGGTGGAGGCTTGTGCCGAGGATAACGCAGGTGGACCGACTTTCCCCTCACTAGGAGATGTCGCAGTACTGGGGCCAGCTGGTCCTCGGACAGACGGGTCCTTCGGCTGGACGGGGTGGAGGGTAATCCTTTGGCCACCATGGTCGAAGGTGCAAGTGTTCGACTTGCCATGAAGGGTGGCATCTCGTTCAAATAGCCAAGACCTACCAAGGATGATACTACCCACCTCCATAGGTAGTACATCGCACCATATCGCATCATGGTATGCCTGGAACTGCCGCGGCACCAGACACCGCAGTCTGACCGGGATGGAAGTGGAATCCACCCAAGAAACTCTATAGGGTGCGGGGTGATCCACGGGTGTCAAACCAAGGCGCTTGACGGTGCCTGTGGAGATAGCGTTGATGCAGCTCCCGCTATCAATAATCACCTTGCGGCACCTTCCAGCCTACAAAATGTATGGAATATGGTGGTGCGACGCCAGTCGTCACTCACCTGCGGCTGGGTAAGGATGCACCTGACTACACCCAAATGTATGCCATCCTGATACTGGGTACCAGGGACGTCGACCTGCTCGCCCTCCAACAGCTCATCAAAGAATTCCTCGGCCAATTCCTGGTCCGGCTCATAACTGACTGGCACCAACTCGGGGGTGGGGTCACAGGCCGACGTGTCGGTAATAACAAGTGTTCCCCGGGTGGGACACTTGCTGGCAAAGTGGCCAACTCCAGCACAAGTGTAGCAACGGTCTCGTGTCCCAGTGCCCTGAGATGTTCCACCAATCATTGGCCCCTTACCCTTGTCCTCTCGATGGACTGGGGGTGTGGGAAGAAGAGGCCGAGCTGGTACGGCGGGCTGATAAGGCCGAGGGGCAGGGATGGGTGCCTGCGGGCGAGGGGGAGGGTCCATCGGAGGGAAAGTGCGGAGCCTAGGAGTAGTGGGGTCCTGCCGAGGGGGTTCCGAGGGACGGGCCACCGAAAACCAGCTATAGGAGGTAGGCGTGGTACGAGGGTCAGTCCCACGCTGATAAGTGAACCTCGGGCGCTGGACGGGAGCGAACTCCGCCTCGAACTGCTCCAACTCTAGAGCAACATGGTATGCGTCTTCCAAGGTGGTAACATTGCAGCGAAATAATTCATATTGGTAGTGGGGCCGCAAACCACGACGGAAGCGCGATACAGGCATGGTGCTCTCCTCCGTAACGCCACATCGCAAAAAGTACTCATCAAACTCCGCAATGTAGTCTGACACGGATCGGTCCCCTTTGGTGAGACTCCGCCTCGAACTGCTCCAACTCTAGAGCAACATGGTATGCGTCTTCCAAGGTGGTAACATTGCAGCGAAATAATTCATATTGGTAGTGGGGCCGCAAACCACGACGGAAGCGCGATACAGGCATGGTGCTCTCCTCCGCAACGCCACATCGCAAAAAGTACTCATCAAACTCCGCGATGTAGTCTGACACGGATCGGTCCCCTTTGGTGAGACTCTGCCACCTATCAATAAGTCGTTGACGGTACGTGGCAGGAAGATACTTACGCCTAAGCTTGTCCTTCATCTCATCCCAAGAACCTACCTGAGGCTCATGACGCTGAAAGAGCAAACTCTCTACATTGCTCCAGTAAGTCTGTGCTTGCCCTAACAACTTCATCTTGGCATACCTGACCCTCCGGTGGTTCGTCATCTCGAACCACTCAAAGTACCGGTCTATGCTGGCCTCCCAATCAAGATAGATCTTGGGTTCCAAAGGTTTGGACCCATCAAACATGAGAGGGTCTGCACGGACGGTCCTGAGGATCCGTTAGTCCTCATCATCCCTGTGTGGTCGGTGACCATGTCGGCGCCGGCCATTTCCCTCGTAATCGTTGTCGGACTCGTAGTCCTCAAAATGGGGGGCACGTTGCCGTTGCTCCTCAGCTCGAGGTGGTGCGAGCTGGGCAGCAGGCGCGGGCTGGGCAGCAGGCGCGGGCTGGGCAGCATGTGCTTGAGGGGCCGGGAGAATGCCAGGTAGGTCTCGGCGAGGGATTTTCTTCACACTCTCTAACCTTCCAACCAGTCCTTGGACAGATCGGTCAGAAGCCTCGGCGCAGTCCTCCATGGCTTTGAATCGACTCTCCATACCCTCGGTATGCTCCCTAAGAGTTTGCTCGGACCTATCCATGCACTCCATGAGTAGAGCTATCATGTCCTCCAGGGAACGGCCTCCCGAGTTGGCACCTCGGTGTTCACCCATAGTGTCAGGGCGGTCCTGAGGATCCGTTAGTCCTCATCATCCCTGTGTGGTCGGTGACCATGTCGGCGCCGGCCATTTCCCTCGTAATCGTTGTCGGACTCGTAGTCCTCAAAATGGGGGGCACGTTGCCGTTGCTCCTCAGCTCGAGGTGGTGCGAGCTGGGCAGCAGGCGCGGGCTGGGCAGCATGTCCTTGAGGGGCCGGGAGAATGCCAGGTAGGTCTCGGCGAGGGGTTTTCTTCACACTCTCTAACCTTCCAACCAGTCCTTGGACAGATCGGTCAGAAGCCTCGGCGCAGTCCTCCATGGCTTTGAATCGACTCTCCATACCCTCGGTATGATCCCTAAGAGTTTGCTCGGACCTATCCATGCGCTCCATGAGTAGAGCTATCATGTCCTCCAGGGAACGGCCTCCCGAGTTGGCACCTCGGTGTTCACCCATAGTGTCAGGGCGATGGTACTGGGCACCTCCACGGGTGGGCATGCAATGAGATGTAAAGAGAGCTAAGGGTGATTCACTAGACCTATATGGATGGACCGATGCAAGTTGAGGAACCTAGACTTAAACCGATATCTGGTACTTGGCGGAGTCCGGGGATCCAAAGATCCTCTCACGCGAGTGAATTGCCTCCCCGATATGTGTAACATAACGGTCCGACAACACCTTTTTATATACCAAATATTGGGATGCAACGCAAGACCTTGGACCAGACTACCCTAAACTCAACCTGGCTCTGATACCAATTTGATGCGGGACGACTACGAGACTCGACGCGGACGAGTTATGACCTTGGACTCTATAGGACGACGCGACGGGTTGGACGACACGACCAGCAACAACGATACAATGCGGCACCTAAAGAGCTCCAGAAGAGGCGATGTACCCCAAACAAGAAGTGCTAACTCACGGTCGTCCCCATCGAGGGAAGCGCAACGATCTGCACGGTTGAGTAATCGGCTTTGAGTCTCGGGTGGTCGGCTTGCTCTCACGCTCGGAACGAGTCGTGGGACGGGTCTTGCACTCACAACTCACAGCGGTGATGTATCGCGAGCTAGCTAGGAAAGTAACCTACTCACATGCAGCGGCATCTAGAACGCATACTAGCTAAGCAAATACGACAAAAGGGGGTGACGAGTGTACCTCTACGCTCGGGACGTGGGGAAGACTTCCCGGCCGAGATCCGGAACTCTCGGTACAGAAATAATTAATAATTACAGAAATAATACTAAGCCCACTCCACGTAGGGAGGTAACAGGTGACACGTGGGATCCGGGAGCACCAATCTCGGGTTGGCGGGCAGCAGTCGATGGCGCTCGGGCGGACGTGGTCGGCCGGTTCAGCTCCGTTCACTCGGGCCCACAGAATGGTACGTGCGATCCGCTGCTGGTACGGCGGCGTCCGGGGCGGCTCTTGGCTGCAGTGACTGACGGGGACGCTCCTGGAGTGTCCCGGGTCGATCCCCGGGAGCGGCGGTCGCCGGAGTGGAGGCGGGCGATTTCTTGGGAATTATCTGCCAATGCTGTCCCGCGGTTGTGTTTCTGTCCTGATCTGCGCGCTCCGGTAAGATCGGATGGTACGCTCAACTTCGACGTCGGATCGAGACACAAAAGGTACCGTTGGAAAGAAGACTTGAAATCCTACAATATATTAGAACTACAGTCTCGTCCAACGGTTGGATTGAAAATGGGAGCGACTGTAAACTGACTGAGCACACTGTCCCAAAATAAAGAATAGACAGAACAGAACCTAACCTCCCTGATCAAGGGCTTTGACCAAGGATCAAATGGGCGAATTAGGACCATATATTTTTATGGTGAGTAGAGGGAAGGGTGACGGAGACGCACATAGCTCATTTGTGAGATTTGGACAACATTTGATAGGTGAGAAAAATCGGCTACTAAGATCTATCCGGCAGACCTGCACACAGGCAGATTTTGGGGAAGATGAATAGGTGGATGGGAAAGGGGGCAAACGGGCTCTGATCGACCTAAAAATTGAACTGGAAATTTCCTCTGATGGGGGGAGCCTACCTTCAAAGTTTCGCGACGATCCAACGGTCGGATCTTCCGTACCAGTTCTTTCACCGAGCTACTATCCTGAAACTCCGAGTTTGGGGCAGCAGGATGAAGACCGGCTCGTGGAGACTAAACGGCGGCACGAACGGCGGCGGCTGCGGCGGTGAACGTTCACAGAAGATAGAGGAAGAAGAGAAGTAGAAGAAATATGAGGGAGATAGAAGATTTGGGATCAGATCTAGAGAGAGTTGGGGGTGGGAGGAGGAAGAACACCAAGAACACTCAAGAGGGAGAGGGGAGTGCACACCAATCAATATTCTCTTCAATTTTCTCATTAGTTCCACACAAAATACAATGAGAGACTATAAGTATTCAAACCCTAGATCTAGACCCAAGGACATCCACTAACACCAAAGGACATCCACTAACATCAAAGGACATCCACTAACTCCAAAGGACATCCACTAACATTGGTCAAGGGTAGGTGGGAGACAAGCATGGGGGACAAGGAGGGGGCATCCTCTACCTTTGTCTCCTTGGTCTAATGGTCCAAGTCTTCTAGAAGCCCATCTTAGGCCTTGGACCAGCCTTTTAGGCCCACATGTGTAGAAGCCCACAAGGGAGAGAGAGGCCTAATGGGGCTCCTAAAAGTTTGGAGGCCCAATTTAGAAATTGGGCTCCTTACATAAAGTGTAACCCATTTTACAACCTTGACCCATTACACTCATAAATACTCAAAATAAATACACACCAATACACTAAACATAAAGAAAGTATCAACACTCGCCCAGCCACAATGATGTCGATGTCCACCGAATCGTGTTGTGGGTCCGGTACCGACGGCTCGCTGAGTCGGGCCGTACTCGTGCTCTGGTGTCCTCACCAGCTCTGGATGTGATCCCAAGGGTCGACAACTCTCCGATGTTTAAGTCAGCATAGTACTCAGATGAAGGTAGAAAGTGCTCGGATGAAGGTTGAGAGAGCTTGGACCATAAGACGGGATGTTGGATGTAGTGCTCGGACAATGGAGAGAGTAGAGAGCAAGGTAGCAAGAGTGTTCTCTGTGAGCAGATTATGTACCCTCCCTTGGGAGTATGTTTAGGGCCTTACTTATAAGGTTTCCCTCAAACTCATCTGTTTCGCCTGCTTCCTGATTTAGTGGAGAGTGGAGTTAATGGATTGCCTGATCATGGAGTCGTCGGTTACTCACTCGCCCGTTGCATGAGAAGCGAAGGGGCATAGTAGATGGCAGATGACACGGGGACATAGGTGATGACCCTCCGCCTAGCCGTTGCCTGGGGTAATGCCTGCCATTATTACCGTAATGGCCACCTGATTGAATGTTGCTAGGGACGTGGGGCACGGACGTGCACGGAGCACGTGCCTGGATGTTGGGCCAGCCTTGAGTGGCTCTTGGTTGGCAACGTCTTGGGCTATGGACCGGTTGATAATGGGTCATAGCGGACCTGGTGAATTTTCCCCTTCTCACTAGCCCCCACTCCCGAGTAGCGAAGGTGCTCGGTGACGCGGCGGCGACGTGGAAATGGATTGACGGCAACTCCTGACGGCACGGACGAGAACGGATAACTTGCTACCTCGCGCAGCTCGGCCGCACGCCGAACGGTCTCACACCGGGCGACACACTCACACTCACAAAGAGAATGAGGGAAGGGAAATGTAAGAGAGGAGGGCTCTCACACAAAATAAGCTTTCATGCATTCTTTATCATATCATACGTAACACATCCATTAGCCTTCCTTTATATAGGAGGAGGCTATAACACTTATACCCATAAGCTTTTCTGAATAACATTTATACCCAAGCCTTATAAGACAAAACCCAACAACCAACTATTGACTTTGTAGGTTTAATAAAATAAAATACACACTTTGACTATGACTAGCCTAATAAAACATAAGTAGATAATACGTGTATTACTACATGTATTTTACACACAATACATATTTAATACACACATAAATAGGTGGATATACTGCTTGACGATTCTCGTCAAATTCCTCTGCTTGGAGGAGGTTCGACCTCGAACCTTGAACCTTGAATCACAGGACCCGTGGTGGAAGTGGTAGTGGCGTTGGTGGAGGCAAAGGCGGACGGCAGAAGAGGACGGACCTGGAGCTTCAAGTGAGGCCTCGCACCCGTCCCCATCTCAAGGACAATGCACCTAAAGCTTCAAATTATCCCTTCAGGGTGGAGCGGAGGAGGACGGATCTGGAGCTTCGAATGGGGCCTCGCACCCGTCCCCATCTCAAGGATGATGTATCCAAAGCGTCAAATTCTTCCTTCTCGGCGGAGCGGACTTGGCGAAGGACGGTCACACACACCACACTCTCGAAATCACGGACTGTCTATTGACGGCCAGGCGACGCAGGCGCTGCTCAAGCCGTCGCAGTCGACTCGGGGGCCACAGTGACACATTTATTCAAATGGTATATAGATATAAGATTATATAGATATACATATATATATATATATATATATATATATATATATAATATATCCATGATATATATATTATATATATAACACTTTTTTCACATAGATATACATATATAATATTATATATCTATGATATATATATATATATATATTATATTTTTTTCATTTTTCTCGAACTTTTATTCAAGCCCCTTTCTTTTATTTCAAACCTCTCTTTTTTGACTTTTTTTTTCAAACTTCAAACCTTTCCCCGTTGTCAACACTGGTTGGCAGGGTGGGTGGTCGGCCACCCGGCAACGCGTCTGTGGGGAACGCGGGCGACCGCGGGGAGCACGTGGGCGGCCGGCTGGCGGAGTGGGGTGGCTTCCGAAGGGGGAAGAGAGAGGATGGGAGAGGCTGCGGTGTTGCCGGAGGGCGATGGTTGCAGGGTAGGAGGCGAGGCGGTTGCCTGAGGAGTGGGTTGGCGCGAGGCCAGTGCAGGTGGAGTTCTCACAGCGACTGTGTGCGAGGCCGGTGCAGGTGCATGTGATGGTTGCGGCGTGGGGGAGAGAGTGGAGGGGCTGCAGGTGTTCGTTGCGTCGGTTGTGAGGAAGTGGAGGTGAGGGTCGCGGGTTAGTGGAAGATGGCCGCGGTTGGGGTGGCCGGAGGGGAAGGTCTCGCGGTGGTGACCGGAGGGTGCAAGGGTGGGCGCCAGACTGCCGTGGGGTGGCTGGGAGTTGAGGAGGCTGGCGAGCAGGTGAGGAAGCTCCCGTGGGCGGTCGGAGGCGGAGAGGGAGATCGGTGCAAGAAGGGTCTCACGGCGGTGGCGGTCGAGGATGACGAGGACGGCGCCGGCGGAGGCGCAGTGACCGCTCTGCACAGCGGTAGGACGGAGGCCGGTGGTGACGGACGATTGGGGCTGCAGCAGGGCGGCGGGTCGCGGACGGCAGGCGCTGGAGTGGAGGCGGGGTTGGCCGGAAGTGGCCCAGTCACGGATGCGTGTGCATAGGGCGGACGCACGGCGGGTGGCCCCCTTCGCAGGTGCTGAGAGAGAGAGAGAGGGAGAGAGAGACGCTGGAGAGAGAAATCACGGGACGTTTGATTCATTTCCCCCCTTTTTTTTATTGCCTTCGAGAGAGAGAGCAGAGAGAGAGAAAATCAAGAGAGAAAAAGAGAGAGACAGAGAGATAAACCGAGAGAGAGATAGAGAGAACGAGAGGGGGTAAAAAAAATTTCCCCCCCTTTTTTTCTCTTCCCCTCAACCAACAGAACTAGACCAATGTTTTCTCTTTTTTTTCCTTCTCTGTTTCTTTTTTTTTTCTTCTAACAATCTAGAGAGAGAAAGGGAGATGGCGTTGGGGACGTCGGGGTCGTCGGAGACGCCGTTGTTGGGCTTTGATACCAAATCTGACACGGCGGCGACGTGGAAATGGATCGACGGCAACTCCTGACGGCACGGACGAGAACGGATAACTTGCTATCTTGCGCAGCTCGGCCTCACGTCGGACTGTCTCACACCGAGCGACACACTCACACTCACAAAGAGAACGAGGGAAGGGAAATATGAGAGAGGAGGGCTCTCACACAAAACAAGCTTTCATTCATTCTTCATCATATCATACGTAACACATCCATTAGCCTTCCTTTATATAGGAGGAGGCTATAACACTTATACCCATAAGCTTTTCTTAATAATATTTATACCCAAGCCTTATAAGACAAAACCCAACAACCAACTATTGACTTTGTGGGTTTAATAAAATAAAATACACACTTTGACTATGACTAGCTTAATAAAACATAAGTAAAAAATACATGTATTACTACATGTATTTTACACACAATACATATTTAATACACACATAAATAGGTGGATATACTGCTTGACGATTCTCGTCACTCGGTGTTCTGGAGGAACTGGTAGAGGTTAGCCGGGGAGGTCTTCAGTCATGCGCAAGTGCGTTCGGATGATGCTTTTCGAACCCTCCCGCGTCGTTGAACCTATGTTGCGCTACCTACCACTTTTCTTCGGGCACAAGGCAGCTTCCACTCATGCGGTTGTGACGTCACCGCCATCATGACGGTGTCCCTTCGTCTCCGGGGAAGCAGGATCGAACGGCGAGAGGTGCCACCCTAGACTTCCCGCCTTGTGAACTGACGATGGCGATCAGACTTCTTGAGGATAGCCCGATCTGGACCGTTGAAGCTGACATAGTGTGCTGCCATTTCCGTCCTTAAAAAAGAGCGGGAAGTGGCTGAAGAGACACTTTGACATCTTCTTCTCTAGTGTCGGCATTCTCTGATTCCTTGCTTTCTCATGTTTTCGATGAGGCTTCCTTCTCTTTGACGCTCCCATGGGCGCCCCTCGTAGGAGGCTTCTTCTTTCCCAAGAGTCTGAGTCCTTAGTGGCACAGAGGTAAATCGAGGGGGTGCTCCAAGTACATATGGTGCTCAGCCTAATTCCTCTTGTCCTCCTATTCCTTCTGTCTCTTATCGCATCTTCTCAGGCATGAGGGAAGCCTTCCAGATCTCAGTGGAATACGACATCGTTTTCCCCACCTTAGATGAATATCTAGGCATGTATTTCCCCAAGGGAATCAGCATCCTCGTAGAGGCTTTTAAGGCAAGATTTTGTCTTCCCATTCCTTCGTTCAACCACAGCGTTTTGCACTTTTAGGTGGGGTTAGTGAAGCATGTAATTTAATTCCTAACGCAAGAGAATTATAATCCCTTGTTAGCGAACCGTATATATTTAGTTGGAAATCGTATTTCACTAAGAATTAAGATTCCTACTAAGAGTCAGATTAAAGAATTATTTTCGAGTATTGAATTCACACCGTGGAGAGTGAAGAATTCAATTCTCTCCTCATTTAGACATCTTTCTTAAAACAAACTCATGCTCGCTAACCCATGAATTGATTTAATAGTTAAAACTCATACTTAACTCACTAATCCAAGAATGTAATCCCGAAACAAACCCAACCAAAGCCGAGTGAAATACATTCATAGTTTGAAATACGATTCATAAATTGAATTCAATTACATATCTCACTAACCCTACCTTATTGTCTCGTGTCAAGGCAACTCACGCCCAACTCTTGGAGGATCCTGCATGCCTTCTCCTACAATTGTAGCCTTGTAGGAGCTTCCCCCACCTCTGGACTTTTTCGCCACTTCTTCAATCTCCAAAGCTACCCCGGCTCTAATAGCTTAGCATATTAATTATTTTAGGGCTCAGAATAAGATGCAGCTTCTTCATTTCTCCCCCACTATTTCAAATATAAAGCGCTGGTAGGAGCACTTTGTCATCTTGACGAAGGTTGGCGGTGCCAAGCGGGTTAGTGATTGGAGCTTTTCCAGGATTAGCCAACTTAGCATATCTAAAACGCCATTGGCGACGACCGCAGAGGATAGGACTACTATCCGAGCAATCCTTCGTGGGCAGATTAATGACATCTGTAGACACGACATTTTAGCATTATGCTGAGCAGATCCCGTATTACACTAAGACGCCCCAAAGCAGCTCGCACGTTTAAGTTAGTTGAATAATCTCTAATTTAATCTAATAATCTGTGGCTTCTTGAATAGTAATTCTTGTTAATGGGCTTATGACCATTCCTACACAAAACAAAAAAAATGTGTGTTAATGGGCTTGGTCCATCTTTTTAATCCTAAAAAGGGGGAAGGTTCATCATGTGGGCTTGGCCCATTCCTATTCAAAAAATATACCAAAAGAAAACATTTGTGCTAATGGGTTTGGCCCATTCCTATTCAAAAATAAAAAAATATATATAGATGTGTGCTAATGGGCTTGGCCCACTTTTGTTCTAAAAAATAAATAAAATTTAATGGACATGGCCCCATCTTTTATTACATAATTTATTTTTCCTCACTCCCCTCCCGGGTCTCTAGGATCTTGCCCCCCTCTCTTTAACACTTTCTCTCCCCTTCTCACCTCCTCCGTAACCCACCACCCCAGGGGAAGACCCTGAGAAAACACACACACTCCACCCTCTCAACCTCGCTAGATCTCCAGCGATCCTCATCCTCACGACAGTCACCCCCTCCACCTCCACTCCTCCACTCAGCAAGCCAACACCCATCCGCGAACCAAGCACAGACACCATTCCTCTCACCGCCAATAGCCGTTGCCTTCGGCCACCTCCCACCTGCTAACAGCATCCCAACCCACTCCCTCTCTTCTCCACGCGGCAGACCCCCACTCTCGCTCTCTTCTTCCAGACACTCCCGTCGGCCACCATCATCTCCCCTCTGCTTTCTTTTCCTATCCATTCCCAGCCACCGTCACGTTGTCTTTTCCACCCCTCGCCACCCTCGGTTCCCTCTCCATTCTCACCACCGCTGCCCTCCCCGATTGCACCGATCCCCTCACGTAGCCACCATCGTGCCCACTCCCCTCTCCCTTCTCACTACCACGTTCAACCCAGCCTAGCACCGCCGCCCCTCGCCACCCTGCTAACACAACCGCACCACTCCTCTCCCTCTTCGTTCCCTCACCTTTCTCACCGCCAGTGAACCCCCCCTCATCTCCTTGCGACACCCCCCCCACTCTGCATGCCCTCGACGCCGCAGGGGACCGCCTGCACCGTGACGCCGTGAAGCCTACCCCCCGCGACGACGCCGCCTGCCGCCCGCTCCAGCCGTCCGGGCCCCCGCGACGACGCCGCCTGCCGCCCGCTCCAGCCGTCCGGGCCCCGCGCGACCTCCGCCTGCACGCCCGACGCCGCCCCCTGCCGCCGCTGTCGCCCCCGCTCCCGCTGCTCCCACCGCCCGCGGCCGCCCTGTCCCGCTCCGGCACCCCCCTGTCCCGCTTCGGCCCCGCCTGCGCCGCTCCAACCGCCTCCAGCCCCGCCGCTCCAGCCGGCCCCCGCCTCTGGTCCCGCCTGCGCCGTCGCTCCGGGCCACCTCCGCGCCCTCGCCTCCGCCCGCAGCGCCCTCGCCTCCGGCCGCCTCCGGCCTCGCCGTCGGCCGCCTCCCGCCTCTGCACCGACCGCTCCCGCCGTCGCCGTCGGACCCCCCTCTCTCTCTCCGCGACGCGGCTCTCTCTCTCTCTCTCCCTCTCTCTTCCCCCCTCTCTCTCTCTCTCTCTTCCCTCCTGCCTCGTCGATCTCTCTTTCTCTCTTTTTCTGTTTCTCTCACTCTCATTCTATTTTTATTTTGTTTTTATCCTTCTCTCATCTCTCCCGGTTTCTCTCTATTCTTTCTCTCCCTCTCTCTTAATCTCTCCCTCTCTCCCTCTCGATCTCTCACTTTTCTTTTCTTTTTTTATCTTTTTTTCTTCCCCCCCTCTCTCTCTTTCTGCCTTCTCGATTTCTCTCCCTGTCTCAGTTCTCTCTCTCCCCATCTATTCTCTTTCTCTCACTCTCTCTCCCTCTCCCAGTTTCTCTCTCTCTCTCACGCTTTCTCTCTCTCTTCCCCTCTCTCACTCTCATCTCTCTGCATCTCACCACCCTCCTCTCACTCTCCCTCTCCCCCTCTCTCTCTCTCGATCTCCCTCTCTCATTTTTTTTCTTTCTTTTTTATTCCCTCTCACCACCGTCTCTCTGACTCTCTCTCTTTCCCCTTCTCCCTGTTTCTCTCACTCTCTCTCTCTCTCCCTCTCACTCTCTCTTCCCCTCTCTGCCTTCGCCACCCCCCTTTTTTTTATTTTTATTGTTTTTTTTTCTCTCACCAACTCCCTTCATCCCTCACTCTCGGGTCACTCTCCCTCTCTTATGTATATATAACATATATACATATACTATATATATATATATATATCTTATATAGTTCATATTCTCTCTCTCTCTATATATACGCTATATATGTAAAACTAAAGTAAAAATCTCTATAAAAAAAAGAGTTCTTCTCCTCTTTCTCCCTTTCTTCCTTTCTCTTCAACCCTCTCTCTTTCGATCCCCCTCTTTATAGATGCATTCCCGTTCATGTATATGGGTATGTGTGTGTTCGTGTAGGGGTACGTGTCTGTGAACGTATGCACGTGTTGATTTGAAGTGGAAAAGAGACTTTAAAGCAGTCGTTCTGCTGTGCTGCGTGCCTGGTTCATCCTCACCTTGCCGGAGAAGCTCATCCAAAGCCCATCATCCATCTCTGAATAAGTTTTCTCCCCCCTTGTTGTCTGGTTTTCATTCAGTTAGTTACATATGCATGCATTACTTGTCGTTCATATAGTGTCTCTCTTCCTGAGAGACCCCTCTTTGTTCATTCATCATATCATCTACCTACCTTTTTATGTCTAAAAGGGGTTTTTAAATACTACCAACCAGGTTAGTGTTCTCTTATACTATTCTCAATATCAGCTTCTAAGGAATTGATGCTACACCACCGCCGTCCTTATCTCGTTGTTGTTTCTCTTCATTTGTTTTCCGTGCAGGGTTAACCAGTCGGGGATCCCGCTTCTTCCGTCAACCAAAAGAGTAGGAGGTCATCCCTCCTTTTGAGGTACCCGGCTATTGTCTCTCTCATCTATCCTAATTCTTTCCTTCATCATTATTATTTGTTGTTAAATTTCCATCTTCATCCTCCTTTACGTTTCGTTTAACAATAAGTCTATCTCCTCTCCCTTATTAGTATTATATATCGTTAAAACTCCATCTCCGTTCTTCTCTGTCTTATCTAAAATAAAATTTTCATCCTGTCTATATTTTCTTAGTATTCTTTTCCTATAACGTACTACCTTATTCTACCATCTATCACCCGATTTCTCTCTTTGCTCTCTCATCTTTCTCTTAAAAAGATATAAGAACATAAAAATAATAAAAGCCACAAAACCCCCCAAAAAAATATATAATAACAAAAAGTAAAACAAAAAAAAGGGATAATAAAATCCGGGTAACCAAAGAAGGCCCTCTTCGTCGGCCGGCCGACTAAAGAGGAAGAGAGGACCCGCACTGCTCCCGCTTCAGCGGCCAAACGCGATCAGACATTTCCTGTGGGGCTCTCATCCCCTGGCGATCACATCCCCTTCCCACTTTCTTTTCTGTCAATTTTCCCTTTTGTTTAAATCCTGCGACGGAAGTCATTCCTCGCGAAGGTGTACGTGACGGAAGTCATTCCGCGCGAAGCCTTTTTCATTCTGTCATTTTATTCCCTTGATTTTTGTCTAAACCCTGCGACGGAAGCAATTCCTCGCGAAGGTGTACGTGACGGAAGTCATTCCTCGCGAAGCCTTTTTTTTTTCATTCTGTCATTCTATTTCTTTAAATTTCTGTCTAAACCCTGCGACGGAAGTCATTCCTCGCGAAGGTGTACGTGACGGAAGTAATTCCTAACGAAGCCTTTTTATTCTATCATTTTATTCCTTTGATTTTTGTCTAAACCCTGCGACGGAAGTAATTCCTCGCGAAGGTGTACGTGACGGAAGTTATTCCTCGCGAAACCTTTTTCATTCTGTCATTTTATTTCTTTAAATTTCTGTCTAAACCCTGCGACGGAAGTAATTCCTCGCGAAGGTGCACGTGACGGAAGTAATTTCTCGCGAAACCTTTTATTATATATATATTACAGTAAAAACCCCACGGAGAGTAATATCTCGCGGTGGTCTTATATATATATACTCATGTTTATTATCTATATTGCAATAAAAACCCCGTAAGGCCAATGTCTCGCGGTGGTCCTAATACGTACATATATATTCATTAGTGTTGATATTACTGCATCGCTGTTAGAACCCCACAAAGACCAATGTCTTGTGGTGGTATTTCTTGGTTCGTATTGTCTTTGTAATTTTCTGGAGAACGATACACCGCTGCAGTTTCTGAGTCTTCGTGCCTCCCTATTTCTGTTACTTAGATTCTCGGATTTCCTGGTATATGGAAAACTGCTCGTGGAACGGTAAGTCACGCTTACCGGGAAGGGGTTAGTTTACGGGAGAGGGTCTTCCGACCCCTATCTCCGCCACGTACCGGAGTTCGTTTCACATCCTTCTTTCCTTTCTCTCCTTTATGTTCTTTCTCTTCTTGAGTTGACCTCGTCATTTCCATCTCTTAGGACAGACGAGGGTGGACGTCCCTTGCCGTCTCCACCTCTCTGGCAATCACCTTTTCATCACTTTCTTTGCATCATTGTTTCTTTCCCCCGAGGGTGGACGACACTCTTTTGCCGTCTACACCTTTTTGGCGATCACGGTGGGACCTCTTTTGTTTTCTCTGGTTACCCAAATATTGTCGGCACCCACGTGTGCCCCTCCATTCGGCACCCACGTGTGCCCCTCCACTCGGCACCCACGTGTGCCCCTCCACTCGGCACCCACACGTGCCCCTCCATTCGGCACCCACGTGTGCCCCTCCACTCGGCACCCACGCGTGCCCCTCCACTCGGCACCCACGCGTGCCCCTCCACTCGGCACCCACGCGTGCCCCTCCATTCGGCACCCACGTGTGCCCCTCCACTCGGCACCCACGTGTGCCCCTCCTGATTGCGCCCGCGTGCGCTATATTCGTGTTCCCGCTATCATTCTTGGCATTCCAATTTCATCCCTCATGCACTACGTGCATTACTCCAGAACCCCCCTTGAAGTCTGAATAAATTTGTATCATTGCAGAAAAGGAGTGTTGTGATGTTTGTTTAATTTCTTTTATTGCATATATCTGCTGTCTGTTTATATATCTATTGTTAAATTCAGCACTGCATTGCATATCATCTCCCTTTTATTTTTATTTCTTTTGTTCCATCTTTTTTAGGATCACCTTTTCTTGGTGAAGGAAAGACTCTCCGTCGGGAATTCCTCTCGACGGACTAGGATCTCCTTCACTGGGACCTCCGTAAGTCCCCGACATCGAAGGATTCCCTCTTCGTTCACTGGGCTGGTTGTACCACTGAAGTTCCCTGGGGATAGTTAACCCATTCGTGGTGAGTCGAGTGTCCTTAGATCACACGGCGGAAATCAATATTGCAACTAAGGTCCCTCCTGTGGTGTGAACATTAGATTAGAAAAGAAAAAAAAGAAAAAAGGGGAAAACCAAAAGAAAACAAAAAAGGCGTTAAACATCAACTTGTTTGTTAATCTTTGCTAATGGTTTGAGTGTGTATGTTATTACATTTTAATTAGAAAGAAAAAAAAAGGGGGAAATAAAAAGTAAACACAAAAAGGCATTAAACATCAACTTGTTTGTTAATCTTTGTTCTTGGTTTGAGTGTGTATGATATTGCGTTCCGGCAAAATCTCACGTTCCGAAAAGGATCAAGAAATGTCCGGGAACGGTCAGAATCCGACCCCGAGTCACCAGGGGACACATGTCCCTGCTGAGGACGCAGGTTCCTCCCGTGAGCCCTCACATGAGGTGCGAGCCGCCGTCGGGGAAGCATCCCCGCCGCAAGATATTTCCTCCTTGCTAGGTGTTCTCGCGAACACACAGCTCAATTCCGATCAGATCCGAGCCTTTCAGGCCGTCTTAAAAGGGAAATCTGTTGACTCTACTCCTCAAAATCCAACACCAATTCCTCTCTCTATTCAAGAGCCCGCACAGGCAATCCCTCCCTCATTCCCTCTTGTGCAGACAAGTTTGCAGCCTCCCTCTTTCCAATTACCTCCCCAGTCTCAAGTTCCACCAATTCTTCATCCAACATTTCAGTCAGTTCCATTTACTGATATGCCACATCTGCAACCTCCCCCTTTCCAATTACCTCCCCAATCTCAAGTTCCACCAATTCCTCATACGACATTTCAGTCAGTTCCATTTGCTGATATGTCACAACGTCTCTCTCATCCGGAATTCCCTTCTCAGGCTTCTGCGAGGCCTCAGTGGCCACCACAACCTGCTCCTTACAATGAGGTCACTCAATCTCTCCTTCATAGGATGAACAAGATGGATGAACAATTCTGAGATTTCAAAAAGATCGTGGATGTCAAATCTGCGCCTGAGATCTCTTTACCAATCCTTCCAGTATTCCATCTCCCTCCTTCTGAAATGCCAACGTATCGACGGTACACCGGCACAGGCAACCCCCTCATTCATCTGAAGGACTTTATGTATGAGTCCTCGTTTTGGCAGAACGATCAAAGATCCTTGGCATACCTCTTCAGGAGATCATTGGACGGTCCCGCCTTAGAATGGTTCTATTCACTAGAGCCGAGTGAGGCTGAGAATTTCGACGTAGTGCAACGGAAATTCACACAGAAATATCGGGATAGGGTCGGTCCCTCCTTCTCTATTACCGACCTAGTGGCTGAAAAAATGAAGCCGGACGAAGATTTCATCCAATTTGCCGATCGATGGAGATCCTTGACAGAGAAAATGAGAGACCCCATTTCAGAATCAGAGCAAGTAAAGATGGTCGTGTCTAATGCCACTCCATAATTTAGACACGTTCTGGCAATGAACAAGCTCACCACTATGGAGGAACTGTATGAGAGGGCTCGATATATCCAAACACAGCTGAAAGATTCTCCCCTCATGCATATGTTCGAGCCACCAAAGCCAAAGGTGTTTAGGAAGCCGGGCACAGGTGCCCAAGGTGGGGTAACAGAAGGGGTTGTAACAAATGAACAAGTGGGCGCGGTTGGCTATCCCAACCAGCAAGCTAATCCTAGGCCCCCACAACCCCCACAATTCCCCTTTCATCAGGAGCAACAAGGTCAGCAACCCTATCGTCCTCCCCCACAAAACAATCTCTTCCAG